>JAHWFO010117521.1:3632465-3652425 GCA_023313115.1 Rhysida immarginata
CCCTGTTCCTCTCAGGCAATAAGTACAAAGAGAGAAAGAGACACCCCTAATACCACGTCACTTTCGCATAGTCCGTCAGCATCGTGACCGAATATTACTTGGAATAACTTGGTTTGCGTGGTTTGAATTTGAGCACTGAAAACGGTCAAATTATGTCCGCTGCTATCGCGAAACCACCAACCATACTCATATATATTATAGGGAGGAAACGTCGCTGCAGAATCGTTTCCTCGTCTTCTATCGCTGGACTCCTTCCATTCGCTGTCGTCGCGCTTTCTGGGGTTGAAGGTACCTCGTCGGCTCTACTCCAATTTTCCTCCGTAGCCGCTTCGGAATCCAAATATACGAGAACTCGCTCAATCGTGCTTATGAGCTTCGTTTGCAAATCGTCCTGGTCGTTACCTTGATTGACGCCATGTTGATAGTAGAGAAGTCGCTGACAACAGTTGCGGTCACCGTATCGTCGTCGAATTCCCTGTCGCTCAGTAATGCACTCGCTGGCGCCTCTCGCAACACGAAATACCAGAATAGCTAGAGTTGATACCAGTCATGGAATTTTTTTGTAACCGGGAAAAGTCAGGGAATTTTACAAAATCAGCAAAAAAATGCGAAATAGGAACGAAAACTTTGAAAAAGTCAATAACATTCTATCAAGAGATTTTTTTTTTGCTGCCAGTAGTCAGGGAAAATTACGTGAACGACAGGGAAAAGTCAGGAAATAACGTTTTGCTAGAACACCCTGTTATGTTGGCAGATGTCTTCAAAATTCGTGTTATTATTATTTTGTATATCTGTTGTTTTTATGTCTGTAGTTATTAGATTATATGTTCCTTTAGGTATGATTTTGATGTTTGGTATTTCTGTTTATGAAAAGTTTTTTCGTTGTATTGTATTGAATATCCACCAACAACCAGCTTTATTCTGTAAGTTAAACAAATACAATATCTTTAATCCAATTCTTCAAATACAGTTTTATCCAGTCATTCAAGTCTAACAATCAAACAACTTCAATCCAGTTTTTTCGAGCTTCAATTCTAATGCAAAACCTCATCACAACTTAAATGGGTGATTTTTATTTATATTTATTTTACGAAATTAACATGGAAAAGGAGCTTTATCAAACTTAATTATTGATTAACATACTTATATATTTAAGAATGAGATTAAAAAATTTTTCATATAGGCTAACATAAAAGCGTTTGTGAATATATTATTGAGTCAGTATTTATCATCTTTTTGTTTCAGAGATTTTTTTTAATTAGACAATAAGATCAATTTCTTATTACATGAATTCTAATCCAAACAAGCCTCTAAATTGTTCATAATGTTTCTTCCGACCTCAATAAGAAATATAATTAAGCAGAAAGGGCATCTAAAAGATTTTTCTCTTTGCATACATTTTCTCATAATCCATCTCTCAAATGACAATGACATGCTAAAAGTTTTGATGAAATCCCCTGCAGTTTCAATTCCTCTCCAGCATATTCTTTTTCTTGCAGAGTCTGCTGAGTAAATGCTTTTAATAGAACTAATGTTTATCATGTTTTTTTTGCAACTCTTACATGTCTAAGATTTTTCTCCAGTATTCAATTTTTCATGGTTACCTTATGAAGTGAACATTTTTTAGCAAATGTTTTATCGCAATATTCACATTTATGAGGTTACTCTCAAAAGCAGCCTTTCATTTATTTTTTTTGTGAGATAACTGAGCAAATGTTTTTTCGCAATACACACAGGTGTATTCATGGTGTGTTTTATCAGATAAATAAGCAAATGCTTTTATACAATATTCACATTTATATGGCTTCTCTCCAGTATGCTGTCTTTCATGTCTTTTTTTATGAAATAGTTGAGTGAATGCTTTTTCTCAATATTTACATTTCTAAGGTTTCTCTCCAGTATGCAGTCTTTCATGTTGCTTTTTTTGCAATAATTGGGCAAATGTTTTTTTGCAAAACTCACATTTATAAGGCTTATCTCCAGTATGGTGTCTTTCATGGACTATTTTATTAGTTAATTCAGTAAATCTTTTTTCGCAATAATCACATTTATAAGGTTTCTCTCCTGTATGCTGTCTTTCATGGCGTTTTTTCAAATATGAATTACCAAACTTTTTTTCGCAATACCCACATTTATATGGTTTCTCTCCAGTATGCAATCTTTCATGACGTGTTTTTTGTGATAATTTGGCAAATGTCTTTTTGCAATACTCACATTTATATGGTTTTTCTCCAGTGTGGAGTCTTTCATGACATATTTTAACAGAGAAGTCAGCAAATGCTTTTTCGCAATACTCACATTTATGTGGTTTCTCTCCTGTATGCTGTCTTTCATGGGATTTTTTCGCAGACGAATGAGCAAACATTTTTTCGCAATACCCACATTTATACGGTTTCTCTCCCGTATGCCGTCTTTCATGGGATTTTTTCGCAGATGAATGAGCAAACATTTTTTCGCAATACCCACATTTATATGGTTTCTCTCCCGTATGGAGCCTTTCATGGATTTTTTTATTAGATAACCGAGCAAATGTTTTTTCGCAATACACACATTTATATGGTTTCTCTCCGGTATGCTGTCTTTCATGGCGTGTTTTATCAGATAAAACAACAAATGCTTTTTTACAATAGTCACATTTATAAGGTTTCACTCCTGTATGCAGTCTTTCATGTTGCGTTTTATACGATAATTGGGCAAATGTTTTTTTGCAATACCCACATTTATATTGTTTGTCTCCTGTGTGTATCCTTTCATGGCGTATTTTATTCGATAAATGAGCAAATGTTTTTTCGCAATTCTCACATTTATAAGGTATCTCTCCAATATGTTGTCTTTCATGGCACTTTTTAGAAGATGAGCAAGGAAATATTTTTTCACAAAACTCACATATATTTGAGTTTTCTCGTATATAGTTTAGCTCAGGAATTCTCTCTTTGGGCAAGTCTTGTAATGTTTTGCTGCAATAGTTGTAGAATTCCTTCCTTGTGCGAATTCTTCCCAACTGCTTTTCATTTAATTTCAGATTATAATAAACAGTATTTTCTTTTACTGTTTTGTCATTAGAATTCATTCTTTTTACAGTAATCAGATTTTTTTCTCTTTCAGATGGCGATGGCTGTTTTTTTTTCTTATACAGTTTTTGAAAGTATAATAATTTATTGTCCCTGAAATCAGTTTTTGCTTTCTCATATTCCAAGGAATTGATGGTGGCTAATTCCTGAGAAGAGTTAATGACACTGAGATTATTTTTATTCGTAACTTTTTCAACCAAAAACACTTTTAATTGCTCAATTTTTTCCTGCTGTGTTATTGCTCCGAGAGCAGTCACTTTCTTGTTTGGAAAATGAATTTCCGTAGAATGCATACTCAATAAAATTGAAGTAGTTTCACTTAGGTGTTTTTCTTTCTCTCTATTCATTTGTAATATAGAATTATTATTATTACTTTCCAAAGGTAATTCATACAAAATTAAAGTAGTTGGCTGATGTCTAATTGATTTGATTTTAAATGTGATAATCCCATCAATGACCTCTCTGGAAACTGACGAAGCATCAATAATGATGTTCTCAATGGTTACAAATAAATCGTATATTATGCGTCTCTGATTTATTTCGTGGTTATATACTAATTTGACTGAATGTTGCTTGATTAATTCTGGATTAAAAATATTAACTTCTCCGTTTATTTTATTTATATCCGTCGTTTGTTCATTAGGCTTTACTATATCTCTTTCTGGGATATCTTCTCTTTTCAATTCTATATCAGAATTATTGTTTTTAATTATATCTCTTCCTGATGTTGTTTCTTCATATGTAAGTAGAACTGTAGGCAGATTAGCACGGGATCTAACTTTATATTTGGCGCATCCTCCCTTAAAACTTCTTGTTATGAATGAATTGCCAGTCATTATATTCTCAATTGTTACGAATAAATCATAGAGAATACGCTTGTATTTCCTAATTTGTTTTGAAAATGGCTTCTTTTTCTTTTCCATGGTTTATTTAGATTCCAGCTTGTATTTTTAGTAATAGAGACGAAATTGCTGATGATTACCAGTTTGCATCAATTTTTCCTATAAAGAAGTAAAGTAATTAAATAAATATTGCAAAGATATTACATAATATGGCAATTTTAATGGCCTAGAGATGGCAGCACCAGTATAAGGAACATGACGGCCAATATGGATGTGGGCATAACGATTAGAACTACATTCTATTCGTTTTGATCACGGTGTAAGTTTCGTCTTACACATTGGTTATGATATGGCTAAGCAGAATATGCCTTAGCCATTTACATAAAGTTATACATGAATTCTGATTGCCCAAGAAAAACTATTCTTTTAAGGGTCACGTCTTAATAAAACTGGTTTTATTTAATTAATTGTTATGTTTGTTCCAACATTAAATGTATCGGCCTCGGTGGCTCAGCAGGTTGCGTGATCGCCTCTGATGCCCGAGTACGCGGGTTCGATCCCGGCCGAGGACGACGAGGATTTTTCAGGGGTAAATCCTGAGATCACGCACTTCCTTCGGAAGGGAAGTAAAGCCGTTGGTCCCGTGTAGTCGTTTGCCGGCTGCACGTTAAAGAACCCTTGCGAGGCAAAATTTGCGGCCCCTATAACGCCGTCCTGAAATGACCATAGCAGTTGAAAAGGACGTTAATACCAAACAAACCAAACCAAACATTAAATGTGTTGTAATGATTTTTTTTATTAATTTACTCCTTTTCCTTCACCCCCTGATGACTTTAACTTTATTGATCCCGAATTTTTGTGGATCACAGGAAAAAAATTATTTTGTTATACCGTGATAGTGCATATGATAGGTTGTAGTAAGTACTACAGCTTAGGTTGCATATCAATTTTTATTGAAGTATGTATGCCTCATAGGATATTAATTATGAAAATGTCTAGCGTGTTATACATCAGTACTCTAAGGAACAGTAGAAACAATTGAAATGACATTTTTTGACCTCAAGAACTTAATACTTTATGTAAATTAAAAGTAAATGTTTATAAAAATTAAAAATGAAAAGAAAATAAAAAACATCTAATTAAAAATATAAAGCTCATAAATATTAGAAATAATTAGGAGAAGACTGTTAAAATAAATAACATTAAATGACATGAAATAAATCGTTAAATTGTTGTGATCTGGAAAAAATAAGAAAAGTTGAAATTTTGCACTTTTTTATTGGCAGCAGCGTTCAATTTTGTAAGCTGAATTGTGTTCTATTATTAAAAGCATAATGAATAGAATTATTAGGTGTGATTAACCACGGCCTACGAGATAGTAAAAGGCCTGTGCATTTGGCTATTTTGAAGCCAAAATCGGGAAACTCGAATTTTAAGATTTATGTCATGAAATCTGCCGGCGGTATCATAGACTCTATATTAAAAACGTGTTTGAAAATAATAAAAATTATATTATTTTAGTCAGATTTATTATTTTGTTTTAAGAAATAAACAAATCTTCAAAGTTCATTTCTTAAAATAACAAATCTGCTTAAAGTAATGTAAGTTTTATTATTTTCAAACACGTTTTTAATAGAAAATCTACAGATACCGCCGGCAGATGACCCGGATTTCATGACATAATATTAAAACGCTCGTGTTTCCATGTTTTTACACCAAATACACAGGCCTTTTACTATCTCGTAGGCCGTGGATTAACTGCGCAGTTTTCTGGTGCATCCACAAGATGTCACTGCGTACGTTTTTAACCAGCGAGTCGCAGGGTTTTAGCACTCGCTTACAAGGAAAGATAACGATAGTTTTAGAAATTAATTTTAAAACACCATTGCTTTTTAATGTAAAATTTCTTGTGTGGCGCCAATGACTTGAAGAGTGAAATGCTAGCTTGAACAACGCCACTTAAAAAACAAAGCCTGGTCACTGCGTCATCACACTTGCGCTGACAATTCAACTTTCATTGTTTACAACAAACGAAAAAGCAGCCGATGTAATCAGCGTTTTTTCGTTTGTTGTAAACAATGAAAGTTAGATTGTCAGATTTGATGACGTAGTCCACAGGCAGTGAGAAGGCTTTGTTTTTTAGGTGGCGTTGGCTTGAAACGGTATTCGAGGTATGGAAGTGACGTAGTTCCAACAAACGGAAAACACTGATTGTTAACATACGCGATGGAGTGTGACTACGGAGAGAGAAGGCCTCCGCAGCGAAATGTAATACACTGTTATAGCCTATAATCATAGTGCAAATTCAGGGCTTATTATTGTAGAAATACAAATAACAATCCACTATTCTGTAGTAAACATGACCTCAGTTCCTGGCCCTTTGCCTAACAATTCCAGACAATAGGTTTAACACATATCAGTGCTACAATTCAGTGGCAATGGATAGAGATGAAGGTGAAAATAAAAGAAATCCGTCAAGTAATTTCAAAAGTATTTTGTGTAAATAGTAATATCAATCTACGAGGGTTGTTCAAGAATTTTTGCCTCCTAGTCCGTAACATTGTTAACCGATTTTCAAAATTCTTTTTGTATCTAATACTTAGATTCGTCCACTATATAACGCACTTTTCGACATAATCCCGCATTCCTTTCTACGCATTGCACCAACTCCAATATGGCAGGTGGAGGGAGCGACCAGCTGGTCTAATCATATCTGTTTATGTTATTTATGATGACAAATTTAAGAAAGTTTATACTTGCGATTCATGAGCTCATAGATGTTGTATTTGGCGAAAGAAAACGACGGCAGTACACGAGTTGTACGAGAGTAAAAACAAACGATGTTTATTCGCTGAGTCCTACAGTAAGAAGAAAGAAAGGAAAAGAACAAGTAGCGCCACCTCGTGGCAAACTGAAAAAAGCAAGATACGAGAATATTCTTAACATAATAGCCCCCGCCTTGAAAGGCTTGACTTTCAAAACGTGGCATAAAGAAAGCAATAAAACAAATAATCAAAAACATTAACAATCGTTGGGTAAGGGACAAATCTTTGAAAATGATCTTTTCAAAAGTTCGGTAGAAGTACAGATGGTGGCCACACGAGGGATGCCATCTCTGCCAGGATGAAGCTGGGTGATACGGCCGAGCTTCCAATGGATAGGTGGTTGGAGATCGTCCTTGATGAGCACAAGGGAGTCTAGTTTCAAGTTGGAGCTGCAGTGATGCCATTTTGCTTTCTGCTGCAATTCACCGATGTACTCCAGAAGTAACCTGCTGGACTAAGCGGGCGAGAGTGAGAGCACCACAAAGTTCTAGTTTGGGAATGGATATAGACTTGAGAGGAGCCACTTTGGCTTTCGAACACAATAAATTTGAGAAAACAGCACTGGTTTGATCAACAGAGCGTACGTAGATGCAGGCGCTTGATGGACACGTCGGAGAAGGCTTGAAGCTGTATACTTTTCAGCTCATCGCATATGATCCGTCTGGGAAAGGCAACTTCGTTTAGGGCAGGAAAATCATCTTTCAGGTTCAACCATTGAGTGGACAAGGAGCGAGGAATATTATCGTTTCATGAAAGTTACTCTAACCAAAGCGCTTGCAACATCATCTTGGCCTTAATATGCAAGGGCTTAGCAAGCCGAGAGGGTCGAAAATCTGAGATATGTCGGACAGGATAGCACGCTTAGTTATTCTTTTTAGAGATGTAAGAGAAATAGAGAATGTCAACTTATCATCAAGTGGCGACCAATGCAGTCCAAGAGTCTTTGTGCTATCATGCGAGCCAATATCAACTAGGATGGGGTGAATGTCAGAGTCCATGATGTCTGAAAGAATTAGAAGCTCGTTCGAAATCCATTTTCTTAAGTTGAAGCAACCAGTTTGTAAAGTAGCAGAAAGGTTTTTGCACAGTACTTTTGCTGTGGAGACGTCGTTCGCTCCACTCAACAAATCGTCAACGTAGAAGTCTTCTTTTATGATTCGAGAGACCTCAGGAAGAGATTGTGAGCATTCAATGCCCAGTTCGAACAAACATCGAATTGCTAAGAAGCTAGCAGAAGCAGTACCATAAGTAACAGTGTTCAGATTGTAAGCTTTGATGGCGTTATGTGGATCAGGTCTCCATAAGATGCGCTGCAAGGGTCTTTGAGATTCATCAATCAAAACTTGGCGATACATCTTTTCTATATCAGCCGAGAAGGCGTAGACATGTTTGCGAAATCGAATTAAGACACTGAACAGATCTAGTTGAAGCTTTTGGAGCTTTATTAAGAGGAATACTGACAATAAATCGACCACTAGAATGACGCTTGGTATGGCTCTTGAAATGAGATTCACACTCGCCTTCTTCCAAAGTGCGTAGCTTAGGGGTAACAAGTTCTTCCATTTTCCAGAAATTTTCCAATTGCTCTTGAATGCAAACAGAGCTACGGCTAAAATTACAACGAATGTCTGGTGGAGTATTGCAAGGAAACGAACCAGCTACAATCCATCCAAAATGAGAAGCTTGCAGAATAGGCATCCTGGGTCCAAGTGGAATGCGTCGAGTGAGAACGATTTGCCAGAATGAAAGGAGAATGTCTATTTCTCCAGGGACATTGAAGTGAGGATCAGCCATCTTCAGGCCATGAGGAATGTTTATGTTAGCAAGATCAATTGGTGTATTGGGCAGATGGCCAGTAATCTGAGGAACGACCAAACACTGAGATTTCAAACGATAATTGGTGACTCGAGAATGCAAAAGAATTTCACAACGACAATGGACGCTGGTAGTAGAATTGGTGATGCCCTGGACTTGGATGTTGATTGGAGTTTGAGGTAGCTGGAGCTTCTTACATAGAGAAGAAGTTACAAACAATGAAGTGCGACCACAATCAAGTAGAACTCTTGCCTGATGAACTTGACCTTGATGATCAACAACGTTCACAACAGCAGTGGAGAGAATAGCACATTGTTCGGAAGAGGACAACCGCGAGAGGGTGACTGTAACATTTACAACAACTGACTTCTCGGGGGTGGTCATGGGATCAAGATGTAGAAGAGTATGATGTCTAGCTTTGCATTTGTTGCAGCTGTGCTTAGAGCTACAGTTCATATCGAAGTGACCTTTAGAAAGGCAATTTATGCAGCATCTTAAATTCTTTACTTTAGCAAGACGTTCCTTGACAGGCATAGATTTGAAAATTGAACAAGAGTACAAATTATGATCTGTATTGCAGACCGGACAGGAAGACGACGTCGAGACGAAACTTCTTGAAGTGGCGGAACGCTCATTTGTGGGTTTAGCATGTCTTTGTTCTAGAGTTTCCAATAAAGAGGCCTTGTTTTCTAGAAATTTAACGAGATCATCGAATGAAGTTGGATCAGAAGTAGCAGTCTTGTTTTCAAATTCTTTTATAGTGGAGTTATCTAATTTGGAGTTGATAAGATAGACAAGGAATGCATCTTATTGATCAAAGAACCCAGAGATCGAAGATTTTTCTTGGCTGAATCAATCAAGGTGCGCAGTCTTGCAGAGGATTCTTTGGAAATGGGCTCTAGATCGAAGATGGCTCAATGAGGTTATGAATTAGTACTTTTCGATTGTCATAGCGATCATGAAGACTGTCCCAAGCAATAATGTAGTTGAGATTCTTAACAACCTCTGCCGCTTTGCCAGTCAGCGAGGTGCGCAAATAATGAAATTTTTGTATATTGCTGAGTCGCTATTTTCATGAATGAGACTCATAAATAAGTCTTTAAAGTAAATTTCTTTCAAACTTTCCACTAAATTCTGGTAGTTTAATGGTAGGCAACTTAATTAAATTAGATGACGAATTAGAGTGACGTGAACTGCGATGCGACCTTGCAGAACTGGGGGGGGGGGAGGGTGGGCGAAGCATACTTCTCTCTAACAAACTATCAGCATCAATAATTATGTTAAAATACTTAGCTTCAAATTCCGCAGATTCAGAGTCGTCGTTTGTCTCATCTGCGTCGATCTGTAGTTGAATCTCTTCAAACGAGGCGAGTAATGGTTTTATATTGAGCAGCCATTCACTTAATAGAGCAGCATCACGATCATTCAATGGTAGATGAGAGTTCTTGTACATAGGATTCGAAACGAGTCAGCTTAGCTTTGATGGAAGCGCGTTTTCTTTTAGGATCCATTATGTTTGATGAAGCCTGCAAGTTGAATCAGGAGGAGATGCGTAGAAACAAGATGGCGGAATAGTGGGAAAAGCACTAATGATGGCGGGAGGACGAATCAGTGATGTGCAAACATCAGCATGGAGCGGCGAGACAGTCACAAACACGACGAATAATCAGTACACTGAAGTGGAGGACAGAAACATCACGATGTCTTCTCAGTAAAAATACACATTCAACAGTTCGAAGGACCAGGAGCAATCATCAACTGAGCTCATGAAAGCAACGCACTCGAGAGAAATAACTTCGATATTTGCAAATATAATCCGGATCGAAGAACCAAAATGTTTATGTTATTTATGATGACAAATTTAAGAAAGTTTATACTTGCGATTCATGAGCTCATAGATGTTGTATTTGGCAAAAGAAAACGACGGCAGTACACGAGTTGTACGAGAGCAAAAACAAACGATGTTTATTCGCTGAGTGCTACAGTAAGAAGAAAGAAAGGAAAAGAACAAGTAACGCCATCTCGTGGTAAACTGAAAAAAACAAGATACGAGAATATTCTTAACAATATCTTTTTATCTAATCTCTGCTGATAAAGTGCCATTTGGGATATCACCACCTGAGGCATGGGCGTGGTGGGCGTGGCCCCTGATGCTGCCATCTAGGTACCCAGATCGGGGGTCAAAGTTCATCTTTATACCCAAAGGGCTGCCCTTGCTACTACTAATAGTTATTAGAACTTAATATTTTCTTGAAATTTTTAAAAATGATCATCAACTGGAGATAATGGACAGTTAGGAGACTATTGAGAAAGAGTGGAAAGGTGACAGAGCGAGCTGTCCTTTCACTCCGTGCTGTATTAGTTTCGCCAGCACGCTGCTGTCTCTGAGCAAATGGTTTGGTTTGGTTTGTTTGGTATTAACATCCTTTTCAACTGCTATGGTCATTTCAGGACGGCGTTATAGGGGTCACAAATTTTGTTTCGCAAGGGTTCTTTAACCCGCCGTGCTTCGGAGGGCACGTTAAGCCGTCGGTCCCGGCTGCTACTGTCATCTTGTAGCAGTCGTTAGTTACTGGGATGGTGCAAAACTCCCTCGAAGGAGTAAGTGCCGCAGATTATCGTTCTGCGATAATCTACTCTCTGTACAAGATAAGATAAGATATATATAAAGAAAGATGTGGGTCTGTGTGTTTGTTTGTTTTTTATACAAATCTACAGTTTTATTCCGATCTTGATTGAATTTTGCATACTTGACCTTCAATGCATGAGAAAGGTCACTGTCTACTTCAGATTTCGAAAAAATAATAATTATTGATAAAAAATAATCGATATTCATGGTTATGGCAAGGCATATTATTGAGAAATATCTCATGATATTACCTGTTGTTGCAAGGCAAAGTTTGTGCAACAACAGGTATCAACACGCAATGCACCAACACTATGCAAGGATCAACAATATATAGCTCATGACCAACAATGCAAGGCAAAGTTTGTGCAATATAGAATTCAATGCATAGAATTCCTGTTATTCAGGCTTTTCTTAGAAAAGAGAATTCTTAGTACTTAACAGTTTCTTGAAAATCTTTAAAAATGATCATGAACTGGAGATAATGGAGAGTTAGCAGATTATAGAGAAAGAGTGGAAAGACGACAGAGGAAGCACTTCTTTAGCTCCGTGCTATATTGAGAAAATGATAAGCATGTAAATAGAAGAATCGGCGACCGCTAGACTACACAAAGTGATGAATGGCCAAGTTTTGCTTCAAGACATCGAGAGAAGAGTGGGAATTGCAACAACATCAAGTGTACATCTAAAGTAAGATTACGTGACTAAGAAATTATTTAGACTTGCAGTGGCATACTTGGAGAGGTCCATCTATTGTAAGCCTTTAAAAAATTATTTTTCGAATTTTCATTAACAATTTTTACTGCGTTAATTCTAAGCGTTAATTCTTAAGATATTTCAAAATTTAATCAAAGAACAAAGAGTCATAGCCACGCCGGGGTTATCACCTAGCTTATTTGGTAGCACAGCAGATCCAAACATTTCATAAAAATACATTTGGACTATATTCTGTGTGAATGTAAATATTTTGGAAATTGAGATGCTGATAATGCGATGATGGAGTGACAGAACATAAATAAGGCAGCGTCTATTGAGGAGTCAGACGTGTCTCCCTTGAGTTTCCTATCAAACGTCCAAACGACTGGCAAATATTTATGTGCCTGGAAAAGAAGGAGAACGAAAGTATCGGTCAGAGGAACTCTGCGGTATAGCAGAAAAAGCTATACGGGCATTGGAAACAACAGGAGTTTCGAATAGAGCAAGAGGATAGTGCCGTGCGATGTATCGAAGCCTTCGATTTACATCGATGTTTTTTTTATTTTGAACGATCCATCGAAGTTTCGATGTTTTGAATCCTCGATGTTTTTTTAAAAACATCGATTATCATTCCTTGTTCTCGGTGATAAGTAGCTTTCACAGATTTTAGGTTTATATAAGTTAGTAATAATCTTTATTTTATTGAAATCAGACTAGCGTAATCGCAAACATGGCAACTGCGAGCAGAAAGCGTGCAATCTCTGATGTGTGGGAATATTTTGAAAAAGAGAATGGCAGTGCAAAATGCAAATTATGTTGTAAAAAGTTAAAAGGAAGTGGGAACACAAGTAACTTCTAACGACATTTACAGCGTGTGCATAATAAGTTATTGCCAAAAGCGAAGCCCAGTGATAATAACAATGACCATGGTCCGCATGTGCACATGCAATAAATCGTATCAATCAGAAGTTACTTTTGATGCCTACTTCTGAATTGGAATTGGCTAATAGTGACGAAATGGAACAGACAAACGATGAGGATCTTTGGGACAGCAGGAAAATTTCTGTACTCTTATCCGATACTGCACGGAATGCTAACTCAATTAATTCTGGTTTGCATTCCAATCTCAAAGTTTATTTAGAGGCGCCAATTGAGTCACATAAAATTGACCCACTTAAAGTGTGGAAGAGTTTGGAGAAATTCAATTTTCATTTTTGTTCTTTGGCAGTAGAAAGCTTAAGTATACCAGCAACATCTGTTCCAGCTGAGCGTTTGTTTTCAAAAGCTGGAGAAATAATTACTAAATAACGTCCTCCCTTAAGCCAAAGCATTTAGAGAAATTGTTGGTAATGCATTCTTTAACAATAGAAGAGTTGAAAGAATTGTTTTAAGTATTGTCGTTTTCAAAAAAATGTTTTTGTCTTGAATATTATTATCCTGAAAAAATAAAAAAATTATATATTCAAATTATTCTTGTGGTGGTGTTTCATTATTCTACACTATTTAACCGGTTTTAGAGGTTCATTTTACATGTTTTGAAAGTATAAAATAATCGATTATAAATCGATGCAGATATCAATAAACAACGATGTATTTTTAAACATCGATGTTGGACATCGATGCTAAATTTTTATACATCGCACGGCACTACAAGAGGATATAAGAGCTTCTACATCAAGGGCAAGAAAAAGTTGGGTCTAAAGTATCCAGTAATGTGCCCCGGTGGTGAAGATGGATAGTATTTCAATCTGAGGCAAGTCAAAAAGAAGTTAAATAAACTCCCGGTATATCACCTAGAATTCCTGTTTTTCGGATTTTTTCTTAGAATGGATAGTCCCTTAGAATGAATGTTGTATTGACTGAGTTATTATTTAACTAATTTGGAGTTATAATGTAACTTTTTGAGATTGTTCTGTTTAGCTACAAGTGCAATTATCCCAGGCAACGCCGGGTCCTCTGCTAGTATAAAATATAATAATAGATAAGGTAACTGCGCCAAATAAGGGCCACCTAACGTAAATTATTTTTTCCGAAAAAACTATTCACTTTAAAACAAAACTTTTTATTTGAAGATTGTAGCAACTTCTATCATACATTTAAAAAACTAACAGTGTAACTAAAAATGAAATAGGTTTTAAGCACAATGAGATTTTCTGAACCTCAATGACTGGGCCTTATTTGGTTTCAGGTGCTTTATATGGCCCACACTGAAAAGTCATTATTAGAGAACTTTTGAATAATCATTAACTTTATTTTCGACATACCTTAATTTTTTTCACCAACCACTAAATTTATTTTGAGGAAAGAAAATTTATTAGTCATTTTGAGTGAATATAAGATCGAAAATTGATCACTTAGCATAGTGTAATCTTTAAATAGTAACCTTCCTTACTCGATGGATGGTAAAAATTAATAGCCTGGCGAAATTTTAATATTCTTCAAATTCAAACCACATACTGTACTTCTAATAAACCCCATCTACTTTTCAAATGGGCCTTATTAGGACTCCACAACGATGTTTACAAATCAACTCCATAGGCCTAACGAATCACGTTGTCATAAATATTTTAATAGATTTTAGTACTTCAATCTATGCTCTAACAAACTGCTGTTTGTTATTGAATTAATTCGGACGTTCTTCTGCTAATTATTACCTTTAAAATGTTCAATTTTTATAACAGGGTGAGTAACTTGCCTCTTTCTTAACAACAATCGTCGCCGCGCCTCAGCCACGGAAAAACTGTCCCGTTCACAGTGGGCCGGCAAAGCGTCTTTTTCTGCCTCCCCCTTCCTCTGCCGCCCGCGCGAATTGTTCCCACTAGACCGGCACGAGAGAAGCAGCAAGGGAAGAGAAATATAATGGCAGCGTCGTTTCGATCTTAAGTTTTTACAGTAAAACTTTGGACGAACTTCATGGTCCATAAAATTTCATAGTATCCGAAATTTGCTATATCTCAGACAATTCGGAATTATTATATCATTGTTGAAAGGGCAATTGCCACAGTTGGGAGCCCGAATTGTTTCGGTAAGTTTTTGTATCAGAATTCGTTATAAAGAAGTTCAACTGTAATTATATGTCGCTGAGAACGCATAATCTACTATATAAGCAAATTCGAGGTTTTTGCTTAGGTGTTAATTTTTAAGGCTTTTTGAAATTTGAAAATTTAAACTATCCAATAAGGAAGTGTTATTGTCGTTTTCGTTGCTATGATTGGTGGCCTTAAAAATAGAGATTTTTTTATGATTGGCTGTCTTTTAACAGAAAAAAAATGAGAAAAGTCGTCTAACCAGTGCGTTGTTGTCGTTCATGGCTGATCAATTCCCAGTCTTTTCACAATGGCGGAAAAACACCGCTTCGCTAAATATTTTAGAGTTAAACGAAATAATTTCACCGCCATACCCTGAATAAATTGTGTACAAAGAATTCTATTGTTCCAGAACATCGATTATGAACCGAAACAAGAAAGAATCATAGTTGGGTCGGCGGCAAGGTTGATAAAAAGAAGGTGGCCTCTATCGGCCGATTTCTCTCAAAAGCACTCGCATTGCCTTCTGGGATTGTGACGTCACCTGGTAGGCGATCCGTCTCTTTTAACATAACAAAGCTGAGATAGCTGGAGTTCCATGTGTTTTTGCTAATAACAATCGCAATTATTTATTACTAGAAGAGGTACCCGGGATAATTACACTTGCACAAACTTTGCATTTCATTGTTAGTCATGAAATATATATTGTTGGTTCATGCAGTGTGTTTGTGAATTGCGTGCTGATACCATTGTTGATACCTATTGTTGTACCAACTTTGCCTTGCATTGTTGGTCATGAGATATTTCTCATTAATATGCCTTGCCATAACCATGAATATCGATTTTTTATCGATATTTATTATTTTTCCGAAATCTGAGGTAGACAGTGACCTTCCTCATGCTTTAAAGGTCATGTATGCGAAATTTTATCAAGATCGGACTAAAACTGTAGATTTGTATAAAAAACAGACCCACAAACATCCTTCTTTATATATATAGAAGAGTTTTAGTCCAATATTATAATCTAGAGTGGATTTATTATATTTCCATGCATTTATTCTTCTCATGGCAATAGATACGAGCAAAATTTCATTAAATGAGCACCCCCCCCCCACCCTTCTTATAATGGTATAAAGAGCACACTCGTAACGAGCAGAATGCCTGAGCAGGAGATGTGCTCTTGATACGAGTGTTAAAACGCAAAAATCCAACAGATTGCACTACGAGAAAATCGAAAGTTAAGAGAAAATTGAAACCTGAGAGAGAAGTTTAGAAAATAAAATATACACAAGACTCTTCGCTTTTATCTTCACCTCCTTCACTCGTACCAAGAAATTAAAACTGTTAAGTGGCTTCAGATTCATTTGAAGACTCTGTAAACCACGTTGGGAAAAACGACGAGGTGGGATACACTTTCACTCTCAAATTGTAATATGAGCAAAACGAAAGTGTTCGGTCAAACAGACTCAAACAGAAAGCAATCGGGTATGTAGGCATTACTTTTTTTTCTTCCTATCATATTTTTACAATTATACATTTATCGGCAGATGTTTTAATGCTGTACTAGCACTTAATGCTAAATGACTGAATACGATAACAGGTTAATCGTTGAAGAATTGCTTTGACGAGGTGGCCTCGCTGTTGCAGTATTTGCTTTTGAATTTCAGTGCTAAATGTATATAAATAGGCCTGTTATTTGCAATCTCTGAATTTTAAACACATATTATTCCAATAAATTATTTATATAAAACCTTGGCATGGTTTTTTTTTTCATTTATATTGGTGATAGATTGTAAAAATAGGCTGGAAAATAAGGGTCCCCCCGCTATTCCCTATTGTTTTCTATGGCGTTCGTCTGCTCCGACCTTCCAGTTGACGTCACACGTCAGCAGCCAATGACCATCGATCACCCCGATAGAGGCCACCTTCTCTTTAAAAACCTTGGGTCGGCGGTAAAGGACCTATCAATGACGTATATTAAAGATAGACTCCGAATCCTATTGTTGTAACTTGAAGCAAATTGGGAAGCTCCATGCCCAAAACTGTCATGGCCGAAAGTGAGTGAAGATTATGCAAAACACATGGCTAAACACAAGAGCAGCTGATTAATAATTCTTTCACACACCGATCACGGAGTGATAAGTTTATCTTTTCGTTTACTTTATATTTGAAGTATTTTATTATATTTTATAAACAATTTTTCGATCATGGTTTCAATTTCATTTCGATTGTCTTTCAGTTACGTATTTTCATTTTAGTTACGTATTTTTGATTTATTTTTGTGGAAAATGATTCCTGATCCTTTCTCTTGTCTGGGTGTACAGTTGTATGCAGTTTAACTTTGAGGATTGGTTTTGAATTAATTATTCCTCAGGCCCAAAATCTTCAAAACAAATCAGCCAGACAGCTAATTACTCCACGGCTCACTCCTGCCCAGAACTATCATGGCTCAATTTGCTTCACTTTTTGCCGCTGTTAACAATAGGATTCGGAGTCTATCTTTAATATACGTCATTGGGACCTATGAATAAAAGCGACATCTGTCGGCAAAAATTGTAATCCTTTTCTTTATCGGAATTTTGCATTTAACGAAAACGCTTTTTCCTTGAACATGTGTAGAATAAACGGATTTTTACGCTTTTAAAGAGGAAATAATATAATTTATTATTCTGTTTTTACTTAGATTTTAATATATATAAATTACAGCATTTTTAAGCACTATTTCATCAATTAGCTACAAAATATTTACATGTACAAGGCTCCAGTAGCCGGATTGTTTCAAATTTTTAAATTTATAGGCGCGTTTTAGATATGTAAATGAATTTGTTCTCATTATAGTATTCCAGCGAAGTAATTTATTATTATTATTATTATTATTATTATTATTATTATTATTATTATTATTATTCAGTTCTTTTTAGGTTTTTAATAATTTAATTAAAGCATGTTTGAAGAAAAAAGAAACACGCCAATTTAAATAAAGCTTAATAAAAATGTCCTGGCGTAAACAACTAATGGAAATTAGGCCCAAACTCTCTCAAACCAGTTCTCAAGTTGCATGTGAGGATGACAAATCTGAACGACAAGTAAAAATTATGGCAGTCAATTCAAATTATTTTACGCAAAGAAATGCAGAAGTTGCTGTCCCTTCAAGACTTCTTAATATGAGAGAATATATGAGATGCACTAGATTAAATGAAATTTCCGGAGACAGAGAAAAGCGACTCTCAGCGAGCTAAACAAACGGCAAAATGACCGAATGATACGTAATTTTAAGGCAAATAGGCAAAACTTCAAAAATATGCATTATGACTTTCGTTTTTTCTGTGCGAATGTAAGTCGCACCGGTTTAGCTAGTTAAAACATAACAAAACAGAGTAGACAAATAACACTCTAGTTTTATTTATATTTGTTCGGTGTGCATATTTTTCTTGTATTTATAAAAAGTCTTCAAGATTATTTTAAATTTCACTGTCGCCAACATCAATCGGCAATATTTCCAATCGAAGCGATCGAAAACCAAGTTCGTGATCACGTTTCTGTTCTAAAACTTGCTAATTTCCAACTGAATTATCTAAATAAAATTTAACCAAACATATCTATTTAACGATGTAAAAAGCTAAAGGACAATAGCAATTTATAATTTCACATTTGCAAAATAAAGTGCATTCTCTTTATTCTATTTCACTATAATATTGTGATCCGCCTTCATTCTTTTGATCATATCAGTGTGACCAGATTTTTTTTCCAGAAAATACTAAATGCAACGGCAAAAAAATACCAAAAAATACTAACACATAGTACTTTAATACTAAATAAAATACTAAATGGGAAAGTACTTTAATACCACAGATACATAATACATTACTATATATCTGTGTTTAATACTAATTAAGGTACTGAATATTAGTGCGTAACGAAAATGGAAATCGGAATTGATCACAGAATTCTTGAGTTTAAAGCAGCTAGAAAAGCACTGCAGTGCCATGAATTAAATGTGTTGCGTTGAAGTCTCTTCTCGCATTACAGGTGTTGCGTTGCTTTTCTAGCAGCGAGTTTAAGCGTCTTGAAACTCAACAATGATCCGGTCTCGGATATAATAAGAGGCAAATATCAAAATCGGTTTCGAGTTCAGTTTTGCAAATTGGAGGATTGGAACGGAAATGGTATTGAAAAAATCAAAAGATGTATGGGAATCTGAATTTGAATTTAGCAATTTAACAAGGTGATTAATGGATTAACCTATTCGTGCTGACTGACAGGCTGACAGACACTGAATCGATAATCGAACAGTGAAGTGTACATTTCTTCAGATGGGACGAAAGCAGGGCTTTCACAAAACTCATCGAATCAGAATAAATTCCAAAAGAAATACACTGAGGTTAGTAGTAAAGAAGCCTAACCAACCCAAGTGATCTTCCATATTATACAAAAAAGAAAATAAGATTGACGATTGTCAGAAAGTAAATACAAACGAGAAAAAAAAATAATAATAAATAAATTTGTCTGTTTTTTTATTGGTTGGGAATTTCCAATGGGAAAATTTGGTTCCAGGACGCAATCAATTTGTAACAGCTGAGGTCCATTATCTTGGTTCAGAATTTCATTTGGATTTCCAAATTTCCATACTCTCGAACGCATCTATGTCAAAACCATTTGCACGAATTTGTCATAATAATCCAAAAAATACCGGAAAATATATATATAAGGTATCATTTCATTATTCTTATTTCACGGTGCGCCCTTTTCAGGGCGATATTCACCTTCTGTTACGTCTTATGTACTGGTCCCTGGCGTTGGAATTAATATTCCCGTAAACCAGTACATCAAGACGCTCATTATCCTTCTGGGTCCCTGGCGTTGGGATTAATTTCCTCACAACCCTAACTAAGGACATCTTTTCATATCATCTATTATTATTCTAATCATTCATGAGTCGGTCCCTGGCGTAGAATTAATTTTCTCGCAAACCTGACTTGTTCTTTTTTCTTAAGGCTAGGTACGTCCTTCTTAGGACGGCTTCTTTAGCACACACCTAGCTACGAGGTTATTCTCCCCC
>JAHWFO010117521.1:3652525-3685816 GCA_023313115.1 Rhysida immarginata
CCCCCCCCATCCCCCGTGGTTCTACACAACTATATTTTAAGAATATTGATGGCTTCGTCCAAAGTATCAACGCTGAAGTCGGCAACGGTGTCTTTGCTGGCGCCTGACGGTAAAAGTGTGTCCTGCGAAAGGGCCTACAGGGATGCTTGTTTAGATCCTAGGTTTGCTGCATTTGACCTAGTATTTAATGAAATGCTGGAATCTCTCAGGAATGACATAAACACCAAGTACAATGCACCGGAGGCAAAGGTCGACTCCTTACGGACAAGTTTTGACGAGAAATTCAATGGAATCAACACGGAAATTCAAAACTCTCGAGCAGAAGTTATCAACAAGATAAATGATCTTAGAATAGCCTTTGAAAAATGTTCCGGGACTCCAAAGGCGGGAAACTCCAAGGAAGAAAGCAAGGTAAGAGAAAATTTTCAACCTATCTCCATTGATAAAAAAGTGCATGGACTGGAGTCCATGGAAACAAGTGATGAACATGACTGTTCAGCAAACGGTGGCAACAAAAGAAGCCATTCCGACGGAAGTGATGGGGAATTGGAAGACAGTGCCTGGCCAGTTGTTCGTAACAAAAAACCCAGAAGGGGGACGAGGACGGAAAATTCCCAGATTAAGGTAAGTGTAAAAAGAGCTATTTATATTCCTCCTATTATCGTTAGACATCACGGGAAACCGATTAAGGAAGTGCTAAATGAGATAAAAAAATCACGTAACGTTAGACAAGATTACTGCGCATACCGGACGCTCAGACATTATCAAGATAAAATGCCACGACGAGGACACACACAAAACCCTCGTGTCAGGAATCAAAGCGAATGGCGTGCTTAAAATCCAGCATCATCAGCTCAAGTCTGAGAAGCTATTAAAATACGTTGTCCGTAATGTGGACATAACCTATGACATGGAAGATTTTTGCGCAGATCTTCCCCGCTAACTACTTCCCCGATAAGTCAGTTAGACTTAAAAAAGCAAATGGTGCAGTTGAGATGCCAATGGTCCTAGTCCTCTTACAAAACACTGAGCATAATAAATCTTTCCTAAATTTAAAGCGCGTGGGTCCACTTGCTGTAACGGTTGAATTGTTTAGGGGCAACAAGAAGCCCTTACAATGTTACAATTGTCTACGTTTTGGGCACGTGTCCCAGGGCTGCACAGAGTCACCGCGTTGCAACAAGTGCGCGGGCGACCACCAGTCACGAGACTGCACAAATATAAAAGGTAAAGACCCACCTAAGTGTATTCGATGTGAAGGCCAGCACACATCGAGTTATAGTAAATGTCCCAAATACCCACAAGTTAAAAGGAATAAAACTTCCAAAGTAACTGAGGGAAGATCTTTCGCATCGGTTGCTTCTGCTTCTATTGGTAAGGGAGTCGCTGACCACGACGAATTGATTAAAATTCAAAGGTATCTGGGTAACCTAATGAATATGTTAAAGGATAGTGGCAAAGCGTTGCCGCAGACCACTCAAACTGAGACAAGAAAATAATCATGGATAGACAGCCCTACAAAGTTATAAATCAAGGTAAGCTACGTTGCACTATATGGAATGCGAGGGGCATCCCTAGCAAATGTCATGAGTTCTACGATTTCCTCACAAGCTGGAACATCGATGTTGCCTTCCTGTGCGAAACCCATCTCAAACAGAGTAAGGCTTTCAATCTACCAGGGTACTATGTTTACCGGAAAGATAGGCCCCCTAAAAAAGCTTCAGATCCAGCTTCTGGTGGGGTAGCTATTGTTGTCAAAAAAAGGTATTAATCACACTAAGATTGTCACACCTAACCTTGTCAATATGGAAGCAGTTTCCATTGTCATCCAAGATGCTGATGTTGGAGAGGTGAAGTTTACTTCCCTATACAACCCACCCAGGCACAAGTTAGACCCTCACGACTTAGATGAACTACTGTCTGGGCCCACTCCAGTCGTTATAGCGGGGGATTTGAATGCGAAACACCCACACTGGAACTCCAGATGCACTAATCAAAGTGGTTTGGTACTTTATAGGTACATGGTAGATCAGATCGACACTTCGGTTATTGGAAGATACATACTACTGCAATCACTCACCCGCTAGTGACGTGCTCGACATTGCTGTTCTCAAGGGGTTTTTCAAACCCTACAATATTTTTACAGTAAATGCCTTATCACCTGATCACTTGCCAGTTGCACTAAATTTTGAAGGGATACATATCGACCTGAGAATAAATCTTCGTTATAAGCAGGACTGGAAATTTTTTAGAGAACTTATGAACGACAGTAACATTCCCTATCAGAATCCCGTCACCAGCAGTGACATTGACGAAAATATCAAAAAGGTCACTCACTCCATCAAGATGGCTACAAATGCTAGTGCTACTCCGGTGGATTGCAAGCGGCCAGACCACCTGGAACTTCCTCCCTCCATCAGGCAACTCATCCACGAAAAAAACCACTTCAGAAGACTTTGGCAGCGTACCAGATTTCTCCACTTCAAGACGAAGTACAACAGGCTATCCCGCAAGGTAAGTGATCAGATTAAGGATTTAAGGAATGAAAGATGGAACGACAAAGTTAAAAGTCTGTCCGTCCAGGATAACTCTCTCTGGAGTATGGTCAGGGCCCTTAAAACAAAAGGACTATTGTTCTTCCTCCTTTGCTTACAGAGGGTGGCGATTTCGTTAGCAATGACCAGGACAAAGCACAAATTATCGCCGATTCACTGAAGAGCCAATTCTCTACGCCCAAAGAGGATGATCTGGTCAATATTACTCGTGAAGTCAAAGACGTGTGTGATAGGTATGAGCACACACAGCACGCTCTTGACTCTCCTGATGTCATTGGCACCTCTGAGATATGGGACATCATAAAGCGCCTCAAAAGCAAAAAGGCAGCCGGCATCGACACCTTTACCAACAGTGCTCTCAAGAATTTGCCTCCCAGTGTTATCTGCATCATCACCAAGATCATGAATGGTTTAGCGGCCATTTCCCTAGTGCCTGGAAGGACTCAGTCATCATCACCATTCCTAAACTTGGACTGGATCCTGCTCTTCCCACAAGTTATAGGCCCATTAGCTTGTTGCCCATGCTTTCCAAGGTCTTTGAGCGCACTATACTCAAGAGGTTCAACGACTACTGCGAGGCAAACAACCTCATTCGTAGTGAGCAATTTGGCTTCCGTCCAGGCCACTCTTGTCAGCTTCAGTTATGGAGGCTCGTTGCTGATTTAAACGGTCCTCTCAACCTCTCTATGTTTGGTGGCCTCATTTTCCTCGATGTCCAAAAGGCCTTTGATCAAGTCTGGCATGATGGGCTCATTTACAAAATGATTACCTACGGGTTCCCTGACGATCTAATTGCTCTGGTTCGCTCCTTCCTGTCAAAGAGGACTTTTCGTGTTAAGGTTGGGGACTGCTTGTCTGAACCCTGCGATGTTAATGCTGGTGTACCCCAAGGCTCTATCTTGGGGCCAGCATTATTCAACTTCTTTATCCATGACTTTCCCAAGTTTATAAAGTGTAATCTTTACTTATTTGCTGACGACGGGTCCATCATGACCTAGGCACGAAACCCAGCACATGTCATCACTCGACTACAAAAAGCTTTACATCAGTGCGAGAGCTGGTTCACAAAGTGGCGATTAAAGCTGAATGTCAAAAAGTGCAAGGTCATGTTTATCACTCGCAAATGCAAAAACCCTCCAAAGCCTCTCTTCTTATTTGGCAAGAAACTTGAGTGGGTAAAAAGCTACAAATATCTTGGTGTCATGATCGACTCCAAACTAAATTGGAACGACCAAGTCCAATACGCGCTCAACAAAGCAAGGAAAGCGAGGTTCAGTTTGATTGCACTTCTGGGGCGAAACAGCGCTCTTGGTGTGGATAACAAACTCTTGATATACAAGGTTGTGATTCGTACTATCTTACTTCATGGAATGCCTGCTTGGGCTTCTATTTGCAAATCTAGGTGGAAGGATCTCCAGACCTTCTAAAATGTTGCTCTCCGGTCCATTGCCCAACTTGACAGAAGAGTTGCCAACAACCACTCTATCTATGAGGATCTGGGGATGACCCACATAGGCACCTTTGTCCAGACTCTTATGAAGAACATGCTACCCAAGATGGAGAATCATGAAAACACCCTGGTTTCTGGTATCCTGGACCACCCACTCGCTGTTAAGGGTCCCCTCAGGTTTCGAAGACCCCGCCATGTCCTGGATGTCTGCTTTGATGACGTTAACAAGGCCGTCTTCCCCAACTATTGGATCTTCTAGATCCTGCTGATTTTTGGGGACTCTATTCGTCAATCCACAATCTGACTCGTCCCTTCTCGGGACTCACTCTCTGGAGGACTAAAGAGGTTCATCAGGCTTCTCTCCCAGTTCAGTGTACTTCCTCTGGTTTACTTTTTGGGCGAGCGTGCAAAGTGAGCTTGGCTCCTGGACCACTCGCGTCTTTCTTTTTCACTACACTGTTCGATTGTCGATTGTCGACTGAAAAAATATATAATTTTTATAAAAATACTAAAAAAATACTAACGCTACAAATTCTAGTCCAAAAAATACTTATTTAGTACGAAAAACACCAAATCTGGTCACTGGATCACGTGCTCCAGTAGTCGAACGTGATTGGATGGGCCTAACCTCGCTGAGAGCGGCAACCGGGAAAAGTTGAACAAATTTCAACTTTGCCGCCTGGCTTATTTGCCGGCCGCGGCACTTGACTTGACCTATTTCTAGTTGGCCTTGGGCGTATGCGCATGGTCAACGGGTGCTGCTTCGCCGCTCTGCCGTCATGCTGGCCCTGTGTGAACCGGGCATTAACCGTCTTTCATCCATCCCTGATTAACGTTAACTGCGCAATCACGAGCATTCAGCTTTTCGTAAAGGCCCCCAGTGTCATCTAGCGAGAAAATTAGTAACTAAATGGATTTTTTTAAGCCACTGAGTGGATGCCCCCTAACCGTGGGTCAGGAGTTTGGATGCTTCAGGGATTCTGTGAGCTATGCTAGTTGTAGCACTGCTACTTTAGGGTCACCCTTACCAGAAAAGCCACGGTTGAGAAGTGAGACGAAGAGCATTGAAACAAACATATATCTCATGATGTCGACGAATGACAGAATTCATACTACAGCGGGTGTGGCGCAGGTTAAAGTCACCCGCGTTCGGGAGTTGGGCAGAGGCTCTCGTTCGAAAAATAGCCGACAGCCGTTATCTCGGAGTAATATCTCCGAAAAGCCCCACCAGTGCACACGCTATGCGCTTGGGGAAACGGTTGAGGGCAGCGCATGCCTTTACCCATGGAGTAATAAACCATGGTCTATTACTCCATGCCTTTACCCAAAAGGAGAAATGGGTAAAGCGGCAACGGGATCAGGTGCTGCAATCGGCACTTGGAACGTATTCTCAATGACAGGAAAAGAATCCATGCTAATGGAGGAAGACAAACGATATCGACTGGATATCATAGGTATTACCTCTACGAAACGTCCGGGTTCTGGAACTGTGGACTTAGAAGGAGGGTGGAAGCTTTTTTACTCAGGTGTTGATCCTAACATGACTGCCCAGGCAGGCGTGGGGATACTTACAAGACTGCAGATTATGTTGCAGAATGGACCCCCTTAGGTGGAAGACTGTCTCCTGAGGCTTCAGATAGGGAAACGGTCTCTCTCTATCTATTCGTTGCACATGCTCCGAATGCAGTCACAGAGTACCCACTCTTTCTAGATGAAGTTGATGCTGCTCTTACCAGGAGAGGGAGTGCAGATTCTGTCATCCTGGTGGGCGACTTCAATGCACACGTAGGGGCTGATGACCAAACGTGGAAAGGCGTGATTGGGAGGAATGGTGATCCCGATTTAAAAGCGAATGTGAGGTGCTTGTTGGATCTCTGTTGTAACAATGGACTTTCCGTCACGAACGCCTTCTTCCAGCACAGGGATGTCCATAAGTATACCTGGTACAGGGATGCAATAGATCAGAAGTCAATGATTTTGTAATCGTATCAACTAACTTATTCCGATCAGCGTTGGATACCCGTGTGAGAGGGGCAGAACTATCAACTGATCATCACCTTATTGTCTGCAATTTGCAGTTCTCTGAATCCATGCCAACCAAGCGAAATACTAGGTCCAGAAAGATTTGGCGCATCAAATGGGAGGCTTTGGAGGATAGAGCTGTGGGGAAGACCTTTGCAGATAACATATCTTCAAGTTTCAAAGAACTACCCAGTGATCGTGGTACTGTTGAAGAGGAATGGCAGTTGTTTAAAACTGCTGTGATTACTTCGGCTACATTGTGCTATGGTCGTAAGCGGCTGAGTGGCGTAGGGCAGTGATCACTGGGTAGTTCTTTGAGGTTCTCTGGAACGGTGAAGTCCAAGAAGCTGTCAAGGCAAAGAAGGAAACCTATTTGCTATGGCTTGTGAATAAGTCACCTTCGAATCAAGTGCGGTACGCTGAGGCGCGAAAAGCAGGAGTAAATACAGTATCAACAGCTAAAGCCAAGGCCTGGGAGAAGTTCGGGGAGAAATTGGAGGCAGACTATGGTTCGGCAAACAAGGTATTCTGGCAGACCGTGCGCCGCCTCCGTGGAAAGAAGTCTCTTTCATCACAAACTATTAAGAGTTCAGATGGGAGGCTTCTGAAAACGAAGGAGTGTATTGCATAGGTGGAAAAAATACTTTGCATCTCTTCTTAATCCGGTGACAGCAACAATTGAGGTAGATGAGGTGCACCTTGAGCAGAGAATAGTCACGGTAGTATCACCGAAACAGAGGTCAGATGGGCAGTTAAGTCCCTGAAGACTGGTGATGATGAAATTCCGTCTGAGATGTTAAAGGCCTTAAATCAGGATGGTATCCTGTGGCTGACTCGAGTGTGTCAGGTTGCTTGGATATCTGGGAAAACCCCTAAGCAATGGCAGACAGGAATTGTGATCCCTATCTTCAAAAAGGGAAATCAAAGAGATTGCAACAACTATCGAGGCATCTCTTTGGTCAGCATTCCTGGGAAAGTGTACGCTAAGTATCTGGAGAAGAGAAGTCGGGAAATAGTCGACTCCAAACTGTCAGGGGAGCAGTGTGGTTTCCGACCTGGCCGAAGCCCGACAGATCACATCTTTTGCTGTAAGGCAAATCTTTGAGAAGTCCTGGGTGTATGTAAAAGATGTCTACGCTTGCTTTGTGGACCTCGAAAGAGCATATGATAAGAGTTCCTCGGGAGAAGCTCTGGCAAGTGTTGCAGAGTATGGAGTGGATGAGCAATTACTGGTTGCTATCATGTCTCTATACGAAAGCTCTGAGATGTATGTCCGGATAAATGGCATTAAGTCAAGACCGTTCACTGTGGCTGTTGGACTCCGCCGAGAGTGCATACTGTCGCCCCTCTTGTTCATTATCTTTATGGACTGGATAGACAGGGGCAGCCGAAACGATGGAAGGGTTTGTGTGGGCGACTACTTGGTGAAGATGTTGCTCTTTGCTGATAACCATGTCCTTCTTGGTTCTTCTCGCACCAACCTTCAGCATGCACTAGACCGGTTTGCAGATAAATATGAAGAGGCTGGGATGAAGAACTGTGTGACTAATACTGAGGTTCTTGTCCTTTCAAGACAGCCTGCTCAATGCGCTCTCCATGTTAGAGGAACGCCATTGAGACAAGTGGAGAAGTTCAAGTATCTTGGGATTGCATTCACGAGTGATGGGCGGCAGGATAAAGAATTGGATGCTCGGATCGGCGCAGCAAGTAGTGTCAGACGTGAATTGTGGTAACGAAACGCGAGCTAGGAAACAAAGCCAAGTTCTCCGTTTTCAAATCTATCTTTGTCCCCATTCTCACCTATGGTCATGAGGCTTGGGTAATGACCGAAAGAGTGCGATCGCGGGTACAAGCAGCCGAAATGAGATTTCTGAGAGGTGTGGCAGGTGTTACCCTACTAGATAGAGTGCACAGCAGCACAATAAGGGAGTCTTTAAGTGTTGAGCCGCTACTTCTTTGTACGATAATGCTGTAATAATACAATGAAGAGCCAAAACATTATGACCATAACCACATTGGTGAATGGTATTTAACTGCTGCTGGAGAAGGTAAGGAATCAGTCTTGCACTTAATTTTGGGAGTGATGGGAAAGGCTGCTGATCTAAGAGAATTTGATATAGGGCAGATTGTAATGGCCCGAAGACTCGGAACGAGTTTCTCCGAAACTGCACGACTGGTAGATTGTTCACGATGAGCCGTTGTTAGTATTTATGCAAAGTGAATAAATGACGGTGAAACCAGCAGTAGACGCCAAGGTGTTGGACGCCCACGCGTCATTAAAGAAAAAGGACGTCGGAGACTGTATTATTATTATGTCTAACACTCCTAAGGGAGTAAGTAAGAATAAGATTTAAAGTCGTATTAGGCAATGCAAGACCAGACAGGCAGCAGAGGCCAACGAAAAGGAAGAAAGCACTTTGAAAAGCGCAGACACGTCATAAAACCAAATGTCTCAAGGGAAAAGCCCCCAAAACATAATAAATTGCAAAGTTATTGGAATTCAAAATAATGTTGTCTTAAACGTCTCTTCAAATGCTTCAAATGGTTACAGGTGGTCACACAGTTTGAAAAAACACATTCAAAAACCGAGCTGCGGATACTAAAAGGCAGTTCGTTCCACAATGAGATGGCATTTAAGGGAAAACTTTTTGCTAGGAAAGCAGAGGCCTTAATGGGAACCACGAACAAGAATCTCCGTGTACGGCTTATACCAGTATCAAACTTGAACCAATATTTTATATACGAGACTAGATGGTGTTCAGTTCGTAGCGCATCGGCGATTTCAGACGTCAGTGCGACCTTACTAATTAACATTAACAGTAGAAAGGTTATGGCGAGAGCAGGTAAACGTTACTGAATCAGTCCTAGCCAGCTTAAGGGCAATTCGAATGATTTTGTTATAAGCAACGATGAGCCTCTTTAGGGTAGCCGTTGATGACGAGGACCAAAATAGCGCTCCGTAAGCAACACAAGGCACAATAACCGCAGAAATATAATAGTGGCGAATTTGCGAGATAGATAGTAACGATCTCAGCCGTTTCACGAGATAGGTCTTCCAATGTAAAGAGGTAATCGATTAATTCGTTAAAATGGAGATGGGAGTCAAAAGGGATACCTAGAATCTTTAATGAGGCCAATGATGACACTTCTTTTGAAATAATCAATACATTAGTTTTTGTCGCATCGAATCTAGCTCAGACCACGACTAGAGTACCAATTTGACAATTCCATATAGCAATTTGAAGTCATCTTGACGTTTGGAACCGCAGGAGAACCAGTTATGGGCTTCACGAATTAGATATTCAAGTTTTCTAAAAATCCACCGCGATTAAAAACACACAAAAATTATTATTTATTGCTACTTTGGGAAAACTGTCTATAATAATTAATCACTGAAAAGTCACTTTTGAAAAAAAAAAAGTCACTGAAAAGTCACTTTTGCAAAAAAAAGTCACTAAATCTAGTGACAACACTGTAATTACCCTACAAACGGCAACGCTGTACAGTTGTTCAAATTTCCCAGGATTACTGTGCAAAGCTGATCCGATTCTGATTGGCTACTGCGTGCGCGGATTCGCCAAATATCTAGTTATGAGAAATCCGCCCGCAATCTGCTTGCGGGACGGAATCCGCGCGTCTTTATTTTTTTTTGTGAAATGACCGCGTTTGCGGAAAAACCTCTCTACGCGTTGTGGACTCCGCATTTGCCCATTTTCCGCACGCAAACCCTAATTGTGAAACAGGCTTAAGGCCGACCGCAACCTGCGGTAGAGATTTTCATTGAAACTGAATATGAAAGTAAATTTTCTATCTGCCGATAGGGCGGCGCTGCAGGTGCAGTTGGGCAGATTGTACATGCAGCGCCACTTTTCAATACAGTTCCCGCCCTACCGGGAGCTAGAAACTTTAGCTTCATTTTAACAATGGAGATCGATGACCATGAATATCAATAGACCGTGCTTTCAACGTGTACAGAAAAGCAAATTTATATTTAAACAATGTGGCGGTAATTTTTCTCATCTTGAGAAAGACGTTTTGGTCTCTTGTGTGAAAATTTCGCGTATATAATCGACGAATGCATTTGTTTGTGAGTAATGAATTTGTTTAGAAACAAAACGTCTTCAAAGTACGAAGACTGTATATCGTCCTCCATGTTGCTTCTCTTTGGCCGGAATTGCTGAAGATACACTGCGCATACGCTTCAGTCTAAAGCTGATTTTACACTAGCTCGCTTTATTAGCGGGAAAGGCTACCCGGGCTGCGCTCGCTTTGCTAGAGCCTGCTGTAGCCGCTTAACTGTTTACATTAAAAGCATCTTTCCCGAGAAAGTTTTCTCGAGTATGTAACGAAGGCAGATTTATTTTAATCGTCATTCCTGTTCTGTTGTAACAAACATGGAGGCCAACATATCAGTAACAATAACACAAACTCGAAAAATGTGAATTTCACGTTTATTCTTTTCACATACACCATTGCTTCGTTGCCCGGCTTATCTTCCGCCATTTTTTCTTATGTTTCAATGGCATCAACAGAGATGAGCCTCGTTTTCGCGAAGCGAGCCACACTACCCGGGAAAGCCAGCTCGGGAAAGTTAGCGTGCTCATCTTACCCGTGTACAGCCTCGTTTGTGAATAGTGTAAACAACTTTCGCGGGTACAGCTCGCCACTTTCCCGGGAAAGATTGCTAGTGTAAAACCAGCTTAAGATCGACTTAAGCGGCCGTAGAGGGCAACTTAAACTCAGCGACGTTTAAAGGGCAAATGACATCAAAAGTTTTTTTTCGCTAAATCTATTCTTTATGACCTGCTGAACATTGCAACACATTTCATTTTTTTTTAATTCTCGTTATACAATAAAAGCATTTTTCGGCACGAAAATGAACGATCGCCGTCGCCATCTTGAATCGGGGTGTGACGTCAAAGGCGAAATTCGTTTGAAATCTTTGCATGAGACAATACCCACATATATATTTGTAATAGGTTTGCTAGTGAAAATCGTTTATGAAAATGAATTTGATCACATAGAAAGGTTGAATTTACCATTAATAGATAACCTTTTATGTATGAACCGTTCATAAAAATTTAAAAAAAAATTAGTTTGAAAAAAAAAATTGCATAAAAAAGCGATCTAGGAGATGCACGACTGTTATGGAAATTTTATTTAACGTTTTAATTCTAATTTACAGTGTTTATGCAAATAAAATACTTATACATAATTCCAGGTGACTACTTCCATATTTGTAAGGATGAAACATTTAAAAAAATTGCCTTGATGTCGATGTTTTGTTTATAGCCGCGTACGGACTGAGCGAGCAACCTCCTGAGGCTGCCGCCAGATAAAAAAGCCACGCTTTGAAGGAAACTGAGGCTGAGGCGCGCGGGAAAGATGAGCTACAAGCCGTCCGAGCATTTTATTACTCTCAGCTTATTCAGTAATTCAAAGATGGCATGAGGCCGCATGTACAAATAGCGATAGCGAATACTCGCCTCTGACGTCAGGCGTTCAGGTGTGCTGACGTAGGCGCTAATGTTTAAAATTAAATAACTCCTAAAATAATAGAGATATTTGAAAAATTTGTGTGCAGAATTTACTTTTTCAATGTCCTCTATAATTTTAGGACAAAAAATATATATGTCAAATTTTGATGTCAGTTGCCCTTTAAGTTGACTTAACCGCGTGGTGAATATGACACGGTTGAATCAGAGTTTAAAACGTGCTGAATATGGGCGTAAGAGATTTATCATTGGAGGTTATGACCAAGCTGCCGCCTTGAAATGTTGGTGTATACCAATCAGGTTAAAACGAAGTTGAACTTTTTAAGCCTGATTTGCAAAAGAGCAGAGTAAGCTGCTGTTGGTAAATATGGGCATTAGTAAGCTAAATAAAGCTTAATTTCGTAACAATAAACAATAGATACATTTAACTCTTGCCATAACGAGTTGTTTGTTGTGGCAATTGGACAATTCGCAGTAATGAATTAGTACTATTAGAACATGAAGCAGTGAACTGATTTCAAAATATTTTTCTTTAACATACATTGTCATCGATCCTGTGTATGTGTGTCAAGTTTCAGCTCCCTAGCTTGTCGGTTTAATATTGATTACAAGGTTTGACCTAAACATACTAACAAATATTGCAAGTTAAATAAAAGCTTTTAACAAGTTAAGAGGAAAAAGGTTTTATCAAACCAAGCTTTTATAATGTTTTATTTAGTGGCAACAATACAGCTTAATTTTGCAACAATAAACAATAGATACATTTACTCTCGCCATAACGAAATGTCCAATTGTTACAACAATCAATTCGTAGTAATGAGTTAGTACCATTAGAACACGAACCAATGAACCGATTTGAAAATTTTTTCTTTATCATAAATTGTCATCGATTCTGCATAAGTGTGTCAAATTGCAGCTCCCTAGCTTGTCGGAAAGTTGGTTTAATATTGATTACAAGATTTGACCTAAACAAACTAACACAGCAAAGTTAATAAAAGCTTATAAAAATGGTTACAGTCTGTAAAAAGTGATGTAGGTCCACTTGATGTTCCTAATGAAATAATAAACTTACTTGAAATAAAGCAATATAAAATGGGTAGTCTTATTGAATACATCTTTCAGTTGCAGAACATTTTTTTTTTAGATATCATGAAAATAAATTATTGAAACAACAACAGCAAAATATTAGAAATTTTTTGTCCAAACACATACTAATAAATGTTTAGCAGATAATTTTGCCTGAATGTCATAATTAAAAAAAAGAATATTGCTGTACGCTCCTTAAATTTAAAACTTAATGCGTACTCTAGAAAAGTAACAGAAACTGTGAAAAAGAATATTCGTAAATTGATGCAGCATGTGGGAAGCAAAAGTGTTGGAATGCGAGTAATCACATCCAACAGACCTCTCACAATGTTTACAAACAAACGTAAAATTTTTGTGTGCGCGCGCACCTTGGTAGGTAAAAGTATCGTCGCGATTGCTGTTTTTATGTGGTTTTGGCTGGCTCATTCTGATTGCTCGACAGAAAGAAAAAAAAAAAGAGAGAGAGAGAGAGAACTTTTGTGTAAATTTTTTTTGTTTTAATTTATTTATAATTCTTTCAATCTGCTGTGCAATTGGATGTGCAACTAGAAAAAAAAGTTATACATTGGAGTGGCTTTTTATAACATTATCAAAAGTCAGTCATTTGAAAAGAATCGAAGAATATTATAACTGCAAGCTATCGATAAGAAGGATTAAACCCCAAAAATAATTGAAAATATATGTAACAAATTGAATTTTCTAACTGAGGCCGGAGATCAAAACAGCCAGATCATCCCGCTTTCTTTTTTTTTTTTTTTTTTTTTTTTTTTAACTATCACTGTTGGTTTGGTTTGGTTGGTATTAACGTTTTCAACTACTATCAGGATGGCGTTATAGTGGCCGCAAATTTTGCCTCGCAAGGATACTTTAATGTGCAGCCGGCAAACGACTACACGGGACCAACGCTTTACTTCCCTTCCGAAAGGAAGTGGGTGATCTCCGGATTTCCCCCTGAAAAAATGCTCGTCCTTCTTAGCCGGGATCAAACCCGCGTCCTCGGGCATCAGAGACGATCACGCAACCACTGAGCCACCAAAGCCGATGACACCGAAATAAAAACTGTGCATCAGATCAGCAGTGCAAATGCTTTCAAATTTTCGTGCGAAAACATACTTCATAAATATGTCAATTTATATAGAGCTATTTATTAGTGAAATCGAAAAATGACCCGCTCTTTATTAATTTTAATTTTAAAAGAATACTCAGATAAAAATCTTAGACAAAATATGAACAGCAATATGCAAACAGTTTATGGCGTTTCCATAAGACAGCGGTAGAACTGTCGAGCCATACCACCTCCGGCCAAAATGCAGGATTGTTCTATCAGCAATTTTCCGCAATTATGTGGATCAAGCAAAATATCTCCTTCATTCAGATAAGGGAGTAAGATTATGAATATAAGCTTGTTTTTCTTCGTCTGGCAAAAACTGAAGTTTTTCAAGCCGCTTTTCGCTTCAAGCGAGTAATTAGATCAGTTTGATTTTAAAGCAACTTACTGCTTGAAAATGACTGAGGCACATGCGCACTACACGCCTTTCCCTGATGACTGCAATGGGTGCGTACATGGGATCACTATTATACCATAGCCTACAAGGATTAAGAGGCTATGTAGGCTTTGATAATACCATGCTTTATTAGAAGCCAGTGAACGAGCGTGCCTATGCGCGTGCGAATGTGTTTTGCCTCCCAGGATGCGCGCGCACCAGTGCATGATATCACGCATGACGTCTACCGATAAGCGATCTATAAAAAATAATGAATAAATATTTCAATATTTGAAATTGTGTTTAATAATAATATTTTCTTGATGGTATATTTTTACGATTATATTGGTAAAATTGTTTGCGGATGATGTTAATTTTTTATAAATGAATTAATCTTTTTATTTTATTTTTTTGACGTAGAATACGTCTTACGTTTCAAGACTAGGATGCAACGCTTAAATCGTGAATGTCACGAAAAGTGTTGATCACGAAAACTTTAATAACTTGAAAACTATTAATGATAGAATAATGTTCGATATCGCATCCGACAGAGTATAGAATAAAGCATGTTTTAGACCATCACTGATTACGTGCTGAACTCACTGGCTGACGCAATCGCAGTGCAAAGTTGAGTCAGAAAATCTGCTCTATGGCGGATATTAAATTAGTCTAGCTCCGGCTTCCTTTGTGCTACCACGACATTTCAGGTGTCATTTGTTTTATCTTTCTGCGCTTTATAAAATGGGTTAAAATTTAAACCTCAATATTTAATAGTGTTTAATATATCGGCCTTCGAAGTGTGGAAATTTCACAAAAATTACAGAATTTCCAAATTTATGCCTAATAAACACGAGAAAAATTATAGAAACCGTCACATGAATATAGATCGAGAGATGGGGAATCCAAAAAGACCCGGATGTCCAATGGTGAGCGTCAATGGGCTCAACAGGAACTCCTCAAAGTTGAGGCGCCGTGCCGCCAAGATGAACTATAGCTCGATACGAATGCGCCAATAATTGAAAGTTCGACGCAAATAACATGTCTGATGACATAAACGTTTCTACATGGATTGATAGAATTCAACCAGTGGAAGTTCATAACGAGCCATAACCGTCAACAGCATCTTCATCAAATAAGAATTAAGTAAGGAACGACATATATGCGAAAATTTGGGAGACTGAATTCATATTTCGTTTTATATTCATTAACAATGAATTTGGATATTCATGTTAGTTTGAGAAGGACTTAAAGCACCCACATAACAGTAGTGTGATATGTTTGCTCCATCAGTTTCATCAGTCCAATGTGAATGATTTCATGCTGTGCATTTATTGTAGAACAAATTTAAAACTATTCGACACGCTGCAGATGTGTGCCTAAGACGCGGGATGTAGTATCTTCTGCGTCAACCATTTGATGAGTCACATTTGTAGACTAGTCACCAACATTTCGACCGTTTTGCCAGAACAGATACACAAAGCTAAGAAGAGACGTGAAGTGATGGACAAAGAAGATTTAGATGAAAATTCAACAGGCTAAATCTATGAATCAAAATATGATGAGAAACCGGCAGAATTAGATAGCATAAGTTTAGCTCATTTTATTGCATGGTATACACCGGTAATGAATATAAGACATATCAAGAGAAAAGATGTCGATGATACAGATGGCCATGAAGCCACTGAACAACAAAATACTGATAATGAAAACGATGGAGCCTATGACATTTTTAGTTCAACCATCAATAAATATAGAAATGTGGGCACAGAGTGATTAGATACCGTCATTACAGCATCGATGACACAATCAATTAAACAAGCCTGAAATGGTTACATTGTTCTATCCATTTCGCAATGAAGTTGTAGATGTATTAGATGTATAAAAATTCATCCAGTTGTACGATGCAAACGAGGTGAACATTTTAGCCAGAAGGAAAGAATACGAAAGCAACAGATATAGATGCATTGATGGAAGAACTTAGAGAACTGTGCAAGAAAGACGACGACATTGCGAACAACTTGCAAAGAAAAGAAAATGAAAGATGAGTACATGCGAAGTGTTGTTGGCGATGCGGTTTATGAATTCGAATACGAGACCGGTAAGGGTATCGCACTTGTAAGAAAGTGTCGCAATGTGATGTCCAAACATCTGCAGAGTAATGTGAACAGAGAGAGTTGATCTTAGAATTTATACCCAGAATATGCACACGCGATAGCGAATGCATACATGTGTACTTGGCCCGTACTGCTGACAATGGCAAAATATTTAAAATAGAAATTAATCATGGAAACATTAAACCTTAAATTGATTCGGGCAACGGCAGAATACAATTCGTAATGCTTACATAGTCTGTGCGTCCACTGGTAAGGCTGCAGTGAACTTGAACGGGAACACTCTGCACTGTTTAGAAACTGTACACTCTGTATTTAGAATCACACCCCAGAGTAAAAGGGTCAGTGGATTGATTCCTAAGGTACTACAACAATATCATCGCCAATTCCTTTCTGTGAAATGTGTAGTAATTGATGAGATAAGTATGGTCAGGTCAGGCGAGTGATGCCCAATATCATCGACAATTCATTTCACTTGTCACGAGTGATGTGCCAGAGTAATGAAATATTCTCAACCATACTGACCAAGATCGGCAATGGTGAAAGATTGCTTACTCAGGAGAAAGCAGTTGATTTAGAGAAGATTTAAAAGTAAACAATCGTGCATGGAAAATTTGCCCGATGTAGTTAGGCTGTTTCATCGCAACATCAGCGTTCATGCTCCCAACAAGAATGCTATCATGTGTACTAAGTTGTTTCGCCAGTAATAAAATTGATGATTATGGCCAGAGGAGTGAATTAGATCCAGCAAGAACAAAACTACACAAGATGGGTATTGTCGAATTAGGAGGCTTGCAATATCCTACATGCTTGGCTATTGATTCACCGTACATGTTGAGAGTGAACATCGATGTGGACGATGGATTTGTAAACGGTGCGATCGGTGTACTCACAAGGGACCGTAAAAAAAGAAGCTAATCTTGTATGAAACAATGACGAGGTCCTTGGATAAGTGCGTGACAAATATCAGAGGCAGACATCAAGGAGTTTCCGAGTTATAGTCATTTATTGTTCCCATTATAAGTCTATTGAGCAAACCCGAAAATTTTCGAAATCATTTTTCTATTGTTTATTGACCCTGTGTTCACTCCTGTACAACATAGGTTATGGTTGTGAGTTCGAAAAGAAAGAAACGAGTGAACAACATCTACAACATCAGCAAAAACAATGCATCTGTCGTTTAAGGTTACAGTTGCCAAATGAAGAAATGGGCACGAATCAAATGTAAGCCACCTTTGATTTCCAAGTTCAAAGACAACATAAATGATGCTTTGAAATAGACAGCGATCACTAAACGTACAACGAACATCAATTTAGGTGGCAGATCAAATGTAAACGTGAACAGTTCCCATTGGTGCCAACCGCTGAGATCCCAAGGTGCTACATTTGATCGTATCTTCTATGATTATGACATATCAGAATAAAATCAACTGTTAATGTTTGGATTAAATAGAGTAACCAGTATAGATGGATTATATTTAACTAAGTCAAAAGACTACTGTGATTACTATCTCACTCCAGACAGTCAAGCACTTTAGATGAAAAAGTTCAGAGACGAATACGAGAGATTGGAATCGCACATGCTGCTAACATTCACCAAACGCATAAAAAATTTCATATTAAAAATACAAACAACGATACTGTTAGCTACAACAATGATGATGATTCCATTGAACAACAGAGTATTTTAAACGTTATAGTTACCAATCTCAATGCACAGTATTTAGTAGCGCATGCACAGTATTTATTACATCTGATTACTTGGCAATAAGTTGAGACTTGGATGAATGCAGGTGAACCTGTACATACACTGTCATATCACTGAATTATGACCACCCTTCGCCGCTATAACTGCTGCTAGGCGTCGTGGCATGGAATGGCAGTCCATTCCGCTTGAAGCGCTGTCCACAGAGCTTCGAGAGTCATAGGAGGAGGGTCCAGGAGGACACGGAGGACACAAATTAATTAATGGTTGTATTAGATCCGATGCACTCACCAAACATGCAGGAAAGCAGGAAGTTATAGGAAAGCAGGCGGTGTTGCGATCTTCAGAAATATTAACTATTTAATCGAATGCGAACATACACTGATAGACTGGTCAAACTATAGATGCTGATTAACGCTGGTATCGGTAATATTTGTATGGTTAATGTGTGGTAAGATTTATACTAGGCATTGTTTAAAATCATCCTAATGTTCGATATCTGGTGTGGCAATGTTGTTGTTCAGTGCGATGATGAAATTACACCTATCTGTGGAAAGGAACAGACAGACATTGTAAAACCAATAAATAGCTCCATTCTTCAAAGACAACATGGAGGTGGATACTGATGTGCAAATTATGATATTTGGAGACTTCAATGTAGATGCTATATTAAACTTACAGCTCTTGGCTTTGTGAAGAAACATTTCAATTTAGATTACATGCCCATCGAATCACCTACTACATTGGGTGGCAGTACTACAGATTTGATATTGGTTCTATTCTGTTGACCATTAATATCATACTTCTCTTATCACAGACCACTGATTTGTAAGTTGTGAATGACTTATAATTAAGGTTCGGTTAAAAATAACGAGTCTGGTTAACAAAGTATGATATATTGCAAGTACAGTATATTAGTTGTTTGAACATTTTATGTCAGAAATTAAAATTTTTAAATTGAGTTGTACAAAATGATTTCTTATTCGTCATGTAGCCACAAGACGTATTCTACGAATTAACTAGCGACCGTGTCCCAACACAGCCCCGTACAATTTTTTTTTTTTGTATAAAAATTATTGCAATGATTTTTATAAATTATCATTTATAAAAACTTATAATCGAAAAATAAAATCCTTTATTAATTTTGAATTTATATATTTTTTTCATGCTTTTTAATTAATATAATTTAAAAAATTTCATGATTTCAAGAAAATTACTATTTAAAGACAGTATTATTAAAATTTTAGGATGTATGAAAAGTAGAAAAAAAAATTGCCTCAATAGATCAAACGGACTTTATTAGTATCTTTAGCACAAAATGGCGCCCTAGTGATTAGTTGTTCGTATCTCTTTTATATACAGGATTTCTAGTAAAATTAAGTATTACAATTAATAACAAAGCAACTCATTAGACAATGATTAACATTTATACTCTTTATAACATTACATTAAAATAAGTAACCTTGTTCAAATGGGAAGAAACTTGAAGCATTTTGATTTTCCTTGTTTCAGTTTATTATTTTTCTAATAGTTAAAAGTAGACTTTAGTCTTCGGTTTATTGAATCACACAGCTACAAGATTTTTTCATGCCACCATAGGAAAGTGTTTTTGTTTCTGTTACATTAACCTATGACGGGATGGACATAACACGCCTTCCATACCCACACTCTGGTTATAAAGGCTGTCTCGAATTATGCAATAATGTAACGGAGTGTCATATCCGTGGTTTAAGCCAGCTTAAGCACGTTGAGCTATAACCTTTATAGCTCAACGGTTGTTGTACGGACGAGTTATTATCATAAACTAGCTCCAAAGGCGCGTTATGTTGAATTTTTCTTAGGTGAGAAATGCAATGCTTCTGGTATCCTCTTACGTATGCAAATAGCTAAATAATAATAACTGCTGGTGTAATTTTATTAAATAAAAAACAAAATTACATGTATTTTTTTAAAAATATCAAAGAATCAAAAGAATTTTTAAAAAAGACCCCCCCCCCTCCCCCGGCCAGGAAATGGATTATAAAAACCGTAGTTATTTTGCAAATAATTCGATAAAAATGATTTAAAAATTATAAAAAAAAAAAAAAAAATATGAGATAAATTCTGTGTGTTATATGCTTTTACTCTGGGTTTTTCCCTCTCCTTTGCACTTTAAGAGTGGGAGTTTTGGCCTGATGGCATTTTAATTTAAACCCATTTAGAAATAAAAAAAACAAAAACAAATATTAGCTGATATCAAATTGGATGTCTTCTAACAGACAAATATACAATGATAATTCTTTCCTGTTTCCTGTTATTTCTATTCATTTAATTTTTTTTTTTTTTTTTTTTTTTTTGGTCTTAACAGTTCATTAATTTATTATTAATAATTATTTTAGCAATCTGTTAGTTTCAATTATTTTTAATAATTCTTTGATTTTAAAATTTAAGCATTTAACAGGTTATAATATAAAAAATTATTTCAAAATACCGTATTTCTTTCAACAAAGTATTCATTCTAAAAGTCATGTACAATAACATAACATGAAAGAAGTTTATTATAATTACCTGGTATTTTTGAACACTGTTGATATTCCACAAATAAGCCTCTTCCTACGTTTACTCTGTGCTGGCGAGCCTTCAACAGAAGCAACACTCCGAGGATAATAGAAAGGAGCGTTGACTGATAATAGAAGCGTTCCCAGAAGGTTCTAGCTCAACCCTCCTTCCAAAAAGAGCGGGAAATCATTGTCTTTAGATAGTAGGGAGATTAAAGAAAGAGTAGAGTGGAAAAACACTGATAATCAGCGCCACCACTATGAAGCAGTGATAACTAGAGAACTAAAATAGATTTACTAGAGCACTATAATAGATACAGTGCTGTAGTGATAATTTGCATGGGGCGACCTCAACTGCTTAGGGGCCGTCCACAAATTACGTCATCCTTCCAAGGGGGAATCGGAGTATCGCGGACTGCTGACGGTGAATAACGAGGGGGGGGGCGTTGGGGGGCTCTGCCCAAAATGACAGTAATCATTAATCATTTTAAACTAATTTAAATACATAAATAAATGAAAATTTATAATTGACTTGAGGAAAATTTTGAGATGCAAACGCTCAATTTCACACGAGAAGTGCAGGGAATTAATTACATGAGTAGAAGAGATGGTTTTAACACAAATGAAAGAGATATCTTTCATCTGTGGTTTTACTTAGATTGAATTGAGGCCATAAGAACCTCATAGTAGCAGAATTCAAGTTTTGAGATATTAGTACTTGAAAATTTATAACATAACAATAATTCACTGAATTTCCTTATCAAACTAATTTTATTATCTTCAAGTGCGGCCTATCAAATACTTCCTTTAATGAACATATGGCACACAGCGCATGTAATTTATCTATTACAGCCTAAATTAAATGTCACTTGTACCACTATGGTCCTGATATTATTGTTATCAATGGCATTTGTATCAGTATGGCTCTAAATAGATATGTAATACCAATATAATACAGATTATAATGCTAATGAAACTTCTAAATGTAATTAATAAACGTGATCATGAATAAATGTGTTAAATTGTTACATACATCAGAAATAAGTATAAATCTGTATCACATTCAAGATCAGTGTCTCAGAAATAAGTCTGCCAACAGTAAAATAATAAACATATGAGTTCAGTCTCTATAAACACTGATAGGATTAATCACTTGCATTATTTATTTCCTCTGAATCTGGGTATTATGCTTCAGAAACAGTATTCTTATTGTTATCCATGCCCATTTCCTCGTGTATATCCTCTTCCCCTACCTCTTCTTGGGTTAGTGATCTTAGGAACAGAAGCTTTCAGGTTAAGATAGAAGCCATAGTGTATTGGAGGAATGAAATCGAGCAGAGTAAGCAGATCTTTAATTTTTTCCGCTTTCAATGGTACCTCTCCTTCACGCAGTGTTCTTAGTGTCTTGGGAAATTGTAGAGGCCGTCATACTGCATTACGACGAAGATCAAGATCTCGAAAAGGCATGTCTGGATTCAGTGTGGTCTTAAACTGAACTATCAAAGGAGAGCTTTTGTTGTCTCATATCCACCGAATCTTCAACCATTCAATCTTTTGTTTTTCAGTGTGTTCCTTTCTCATCATACATACTGAATCCCTGGTATCTGTTGAAATGAAGTCTTCCAGTTTCATAGGCACTACAAGGAATTTCGAACGACGGCACTGCTTTACTAAATTCATCCAATCTTCTGGAATATAGATGTTGGAGGGTTTTTTCTTTCTCTTTTCAATTATTCCAAAATCTTGATCGTTTTCCAAAAAACTGTCCTGGAGCCATATATTTGTGGTCTACAATCTGCACATTTGTATTCTCTACAATGTATGCCCAAATCATAGTTATCTTCTGGCCCCCACAACCATCACTGTATGCTGTGATACACTGGCGAAAAAAAAAAATCCCAACACCACGAATGACTTGTGCTAGATGAATGAAATTTGGACAGTATATTCAGCTATGGTATTTATTCAATTGATTCAAGTTTCAAGGTTACAACTTATAGGGGGCGCCACCAGCGCCACCCTGTACATGGTGAAAAGCACGGACTTTAGTACCCGCTGTAGTCATCGCGCTGGTCTATGCAGGCCTGCACACGTGCATGCATACGATCGTAGAGATGCCGAATGTCATTTTGTGGTATGGCATTCCATGCCTGTTGTACCTGGATGGTCAGATCAGCGACATTTGTTACTGGTTGTGGAAGAGGCCTGACAAGGCGTCCGACCATGTCCTAGACGTTCTCGATGGGCGACAGATCTGGTGATCGTGCTGGCCATGGTAGGATGTGGACACCCTGAAGGGCACGTTGGGTTGCAGCGGCAGTGTGGGGTCGAGCGTTATCCTGTTGGAACAGCCCCCCTGGCATACCAGCCATGAATGGCAGCCAATGGGTTCAACAACCATCCGAATGTAAACATTTGCCGTAATGGTGACTGGGATAACCACCAGGGGGTCCTGCTGTCGTAGGAAATCCCTCCCCATACCATAAGGCCAGGGGTGGGGCCGGTATGCCGACGACGGATACAGCTCGGTAACAGGACTTCCCCACTCCTCCCCAAAAACTTGGACCCTTGTGCCGACACCTTGGACCCTTGTGCGACCATCACTCTGACCCAGACAGAAACGACTTTCATCCATGAAGACCACAGACCTCCATTCTGCCCTCCAAGTCGCTCTGGCTTGACACCACTGAAGACGTGCCGCACGGTGTTGAGGGGTAAGAGGCAAGCATGCCACAGGGCGCCTCCCCAAGTTTGCAAAGTGTAATCTTTACATGTTTGCTGACGACGGTTCCATCATGACCTAGGCACGAAACCCAGCACATGTCATCACTCGACTACAAAAAGCTTTACATCAGTGCGAGAGCTGGTTCACTAAGTGGCGATTAAAGCTGAATGTCAAAAAGTGCAAGGTCATGTTTATCACTCGCAAATGCAAAAACCCTCCAAAGCCCCTCTTCTTATTTGGCAAGAAACTTGACTGGGTAAAAAACTATAAATATCTTGGTGTCATGATCGACTCCAAACTAAACTGGAACGACCAAGTCCAATACGCGCTCAACAAAGCAAAGAAAGCGAGGTTCAGTTTGATTGCACTTCTGGGGCGAAACAGCGCTCTTGGTGGGGATAACAAACTCTTGATATACAAGGTTGTGATTCGTACTATCTTACTTCATGGAATGCCTGCTTGGGCTTCTATTTGCAAATCTAGGTGGAAGGATCTCCAGACCTTCCAAAATGTTGCTCTCCGGTCCATTGCCCAACTTGACAGAAGAGTTGCCAACAACCACTCTATCTATGAGGATTTGGGGATGACCCACATAGGCACCTTTGTCCAGACACTTATGAAGAACATGCTACCCAAGATGGAGAATCATGAAAACACCCTGGTTTCTGGTATTCTGGACCATCCACTCGTTGTAAAGAATCCCCTCAGGTTTCGAAGACCGCGCCATATCCTGGATGTCTGCTTTGATGACGTTAACAAGGCCGCCTTCCCTAACTATTGGATCTTTTAGATCCTACTGATTTTTGGGGACTCTATTCGCAGTCTACAATCTGACTCTCGTCCCTTCTGGGGACTTCTTCTCTGGAGGACTTAAAAGGGTTCATCAGGTTTCTCACCCAGTTCAGTGTACCTCCTCTGGTTTACTCTTTGGGCGAGCGTGCAAAGTGAGCTTCGCTCCTGGACCACTCGCATCTTTCTTTTCACTTCACTGTTCGATTGTCGATGGTTTTTGTTATATTTACAGGGTTTATAGTTCATTTGAAGCATTTTCATTGTTGTATAAATTAAATAAAGGTCAAAGCCATTGACCATATGCTATTTTTAAAGTGTCCGAATAAATTTGAAACATACTGTTTGTGCTCAGCACGCGTTTTTCCCAATTGCAAGGATAATTCGTCTCTTCCTGCAATTCAATACACGCACTCTCTCTATTGCAACGCAGACGGACGGACGCACTCTCTCTATGTTCTACAGACGGACGGACGGACAGCTGGACAAACCGATCACATAAGCACTTTTCTACGAAAATGTGCTAATAAAAAAAAGGAGACGTTACATGAATGACACTGGATGAATTTGGAAACTCTTCTTAGCACAATTTTGCTCACTATTATCTGACATCGATTTGACCATGCCTTATAAAAGTTCGTTCGGTATTCACGTGTAACAATTACGTTTCGCCCTTTTTTGCTCAAGAAGTAAGAAAAAAGCAAAGGATAGGTTTTTGTCGGAGGGATAAATGGAATCCCGGCAAAAGCAATAAGTTCTGCTCTGTTCATTTTGGAGTTCGATCCAATTGTTTACCAAAGAAAAATTAGGAAAAGAAACTATTCAAAACCACCACTTTTATCCGATAGGTGTACTCGTCCAAGCAAAGAAAATGTTGTGTCTATATTCCAAACTCACTATAATCCCTATAAATAAATTAAAATACTGCTTGTTAATAGACAATTTGCGATTTTTCGTACGACATTTAAAAATTTTTCATCCACTTATGTAACGGAATTTTTCAAGATTTTCGTAGGGAATTTCGTGTGCAATTTGCGTCTGACGAAAGAGTACGCATTTATCTGCGCATCAGCTCCCCGATTCATAATGGACGCCGACTTCTAGCTCTGTTGAAAGATTTCGACCGCACAATGGATTTCGGACCGCAAATAACCCTATTAAAATGACTAATAACAAGAATTACCTACCAAAGTAGCTTAAGCAAAATGTTGATAACTAACTTTCGAATCGACTGGAAGAATCCAGATCGGACAGGGCCGAATGCTGCAAGGGAAACAAATTTTCGTTTCGTCAAAATGAACAGCCGTTTTTTGGTGCGCACAGCGCAACTTGTTTGACGAAAACAAATAATAATTGGGAGCAAATCCATCTTTTGCAAGTCTGATGTTGTCATCTCAATCCGCTAGATGTCTCACTGTGCGTCCGCCATTATAACATGCCCACAGCCATGGATGAATGAAGACCATGCCATAGCTTAGTGCCTTGGTTTGGTTCTTCTTTTGTATTTGCTTTACAATTTGATATTTATATCGGTAGAAGGGTGGATCATAATACTGTTCCTATAAACTAAACAGGTACATGTATAACAGTATAACAGAGGGACATCAGGAGTTCCAACTAGTTTCGCCATTTATTCCCGGCTTTGTCAAGGATATGGCGACTATACTCGTGCATCAGAGGCGATCACGCAACCACTGAGCCACCGAGGCCGATAAACATTTTGATTCAATAAAATAATTGTAAATGTCGAAATATGAAACAGGTGGCCACTTCACATCGCACTTTCTGAAGAATTAATTTATGTTCTTAATCTGAAATAAAATAATAAACAGGTTTTAAAGTAAGCAAATAAAGACATTTTTACAAATGCTGTCTAATTTTTTGTACCGTCATGCTGCGTTGAAAATAGACTAAAAAATGCAATCGCAACTCGACATAAACATGTAACTCATGTTCATCACTTGCCGCCAAATATTAAAATTAGAGCAGGAATGTTGTACACAAAATTCGATTTTTAGGTATCTTTAATTATAGGCGATGCGACATTATAGGCAATAATGCTAAAATTTAAGCGCGGATGAGAAGAATCAGAAGACCCGAGAACGTAACTACCGTATGTGTATTTTACACTGTAAACATATACGATGGCTACGCTCAGAGGCATGTTATAATGGCGGACGCATTCGAAACTTAAACATGGCCGCGCCCGTGAAATCGAAAGTACAAAGGTGGATACAAAATAGCCACTTAAATTATTTCGCATTCGTATTTTTTTTTTTTATTTTCGTACGAAATATTGCAAATTGTCTATTATTTAAGAAACAGAATCAAAAATGTTTTATTACTGAAAAAATAATCCAAGACTTTTTTTGTAAGGAAATTCAAATTTTATTAATAAGCAGATAAAGAAAAACAGCGTTATGATTGAATAGCATCTAAATAGGAACAAATGTAAATATGCTATGCATGTCTTTAATATCTTCGGTATTTAAACGCACAGTACTCCTCAGAGGAAAATTCTTTCAGTCACTAAAGGTGTGAAACTTTTAAAGTTTTGAACCTAATTTTTTCGATGAAGACAAAGAGAGATTGGGCGTAGAGACATTCCTATTCTACTTTTTGATGGTCTTTAAGAATCTGAAGTCAGAATTTGAAAAGTCCAAAACTTTTTTAATACACATTAAATATAGGGATTCCTCTTTAAGATCTTAACGAATACGTTTTAAGGGAGACAATTGAGGAGGCCGTGGCCTGGTGGGCTTTCACTGACACACAACTTCAGTGAAGTTAAGCTACATCAGGCACGGCTAATCACCGGATGGGTAACCATCCGTGATTCACGATCTCCCCCCCCCCCCCCCCCGCCTGCTGTGACCATCATACAGCAGTCGTCAATCCAGGTCCATCCAGAGACCCAACTCGTCGGCCTCAGGCTCTGGATGGCCGTACTGGATTACAATGAATAAAATAATTATATAAAGTATTTTGGTGATAAGCGACTTTCTCATCAAAAAAAACTGAGCTTAATGAAATTCTCATATGCTATAAAAGCCTTTGTGAATAAATTATTGAGACAATATTTGACGTTCACAGTTGTTTTTTTTAATTATTTGACAAAATCAATTTTTACAATAATAATCACAGAAATTATAACACAAATAGTCTTATACTCAACCCATAAGGACTGTCTTATAAAATCTTCATTTTATATGGAATTTCGTAGCGTTTCTTATGAACTCAATGAAAACTAATATTTATCAGTAAACGAAATTATAAATATTCCTCCCTTAAATATTCTCTCATTGATATGTGCAATAGCCACAACCCCCTACAACTGAAGAGAGTTTCTCTGTGGCATGCTTTCTTGGAGAGTTTTTTGAGGCAACAGAGTAAACCTTTTTTCACAGTATTAATGTTTTTTTCTCTCCATAATGACATCTTTCATGGCTTATTTTATGAGTAGATTGAGCAAATGTTTTTTCGCAAAACTCACATTTATAAGGTTTATCTCCAGTATGTTGTCTTTCATGGTTTATTTTATTAGTTATTTGAGTAAATGTTCTTTCGCAGTATTCACATTGATAAGGTTTCTCCCCAGTATGCAGTCTTTCATGGCGTTTTTTATTACCCAAATCAGCAAATCCTTTTTCGCAATAATCACACTTATAAGGTTTCTGTCCAGTATGCTGTCTTTCATGGCGTATTTTATGAGTTAATGAAGCAAATGTTTTTTCGCAATACTCACATTGATAAGGTTTCTCTCCTGTATGCATTCTTTCATGAGAGTTTCTAGAACAAGAATTAGTAAATGTTTTTCCACAAAACGCACATTGATATGGTTTCTCTCCAGTATGCTGTCTTTCATGGCTAATTTTATGACTTTGGTGAGTAAATGTTTTTTCGCAGTACTCACATTTATAAGGTTTTTCTCTAGTATGGAGTCTTTCATGACGCTTTTTATTACCTAAATCAGCAAATGTTTTATCACAATACTCACATTTATGTGGTTTCTCTTTAGCATGCACTTTTTCATGACGTTTTTTATAACTTAAATCAGCAAATGTTTTATCGCAATAATCACATTTATAAGGATTTTTTCCTGTATGCTTTGTTTCATGGATTACTTTACGATCTAGGCGAGCAAATGTTTGATCGCAATACTCACATTTATAAGGTTTCTCTCCTGTATGCCGTCTTTCATGGTTTATTTTAGTAGATAATTGGGCAAATGTCTTTTCGCAATACTCACATTTATAAGGTTTCACTCCTGTATGCCGTCTTTCATGGCCTAGTTTTTCAGATAGTTGAACAAATGTTTTATCGCAATACTCACATTTATAAGGTCTCTCTCCAGTATGCTGTCTTTCGTGGACTATTTTATTAGATAAGTAACCAAACGATTTTTCACAAAATTGACATTTAAAAGGTTTCTCCTCAGTATGTGTTCTTTGGTGGCACTTTTTAGCCTTTAAATTAGGAAATGCCTTTCCACAAAACTTACACTTATGAGATTTCTGTTCAGTATGAATTTGCTCATGAATTACCTTTTTTGTCAAGTCTCGGGAAATTTTGTCGCAATTGTCGTACAATTTTTTATCCGAATGATTTCTCTCCAATTGGTTTTCGTTTAAGTTGAGATTACGATAATCTGTTTTCTCATTGAAATCCATGCTTTTTCCATCATTTAGATTATTTTCTCTTTCAGAAGTCGATGGCTCTGTGTTGATCTTACACAGTGTTTTAAAGTATAAATCACTGCCTGTGAAATCACTTTTAGGTCTGTCATATTCCAACGAAATAATGGATACTAGTTCCTGAGAAGAGCTTTCGACAATGTTGTCGCTTTTATGCAGTTTGTTCGTAGCATTTTCAATCGAACCCAAATTAAATGGCTCAGTTTCTTCCTGTTGTGTCATTCCTCCCAGAGCAGTTACATTCACGTTTGCAAAATGATTTTCCATGGGATGTGTTCTCGAATAATACTGAATATTTTCTCTAACGTGTTTCTCTTTCTCTCCAGTCAGTTGTAATATAAAATTATTATTTTCACTTTCAGGAGATATTTCATATAAAATTAAAACAGTAGGCTGGTGTCGAATAGATTTAATTTTAAATGTGATGATCCCATCAATGATACCTTTTGTAACCGATGAAGCACCAACAATGATGTTCTCAATGGTTACAAATAAATCGTATATTATGCGTCTGTGATCAATTTCTGGTTTTGATGCTAATGTGACTGAATTTTGCTCGATTATTTCAGGATTAGAATTATGAATCTTTAACTTTTTCATATTAATTTTCGTCGCTTGTTCATTGGGTTCTATTATTTCTGTTTGTGGGCTGATTCCCTCTACCATATTACTGGATTTTTCTTTCGACGGACAAGAAACACTATAGAAATTCCACTTTCCCATATAAGCGTCTATTTTTTTGTCGCTGGTAATATTGTTTGATGCACATCTCCCAATGAAAGTTTCATGGCAACTTTTTTCTTCAAAATTCTCAGATAAAACTGAAAGTTGGTTGTCGGCTTCTTTTGCTTGTGATGTAGTTTCATTTATTTTTACCACAGACTGCACACATGGCAAATCTGTAGTTATATTAAAAAAATGGCTCTCTTCTCCTTTTAATTCCCTAGAATAATTATTGTTTTTAAGTATAACTCTTGCTGAAGCTGATTCTTCGTATTTAAGTAAAACAGTAGGTTTGTTTGAACGGGACCTAACTTTATATTTGGCGCATCCATCCTTGAAACTTCTTGTTACGATTGAGTTGCCAATTATTAAATTTTCAATTGTTAGGAATAAATCATAGAGAATGCGCTTGTGTTTCCTAAGTTGATTTGAACTCGACTGCTTTTTCTTCTCCATGGTTTGTTTGGATTCAAGCTCGCTAAGATTTTGTATTTTTAGTAAATAAGACGGTTGATCTTTACAACTTTGCATCAATTTTTGCCTGTAAAAAATAAAATATTTAAACTATAGAATCAAATAAATTGCAAAAAAAGAAAGCATGAGATATGGCATAGTTAAATAGCAAACAATAAAATCGAAAACTCAACATAATAAAAATTAATGAACAAAACCTTTAACCCAAAATTAAACTTTAATTAATATATCAATCACTAGCTGATTATTCGCGGCTTCGCCCGCTATGATTGAAAGAAAACAAAACGTGCTCTTAAATACGAGGGGCGATTGATAAATAAGGTCTCCATGTTTGTAACTTTTTTATTTGTTAACCGATTTTCAAAATTCTTTTTGTATCTTATACTCACATTTGTCCTCTATGTAATGCACTATTCACTTTTCGACATAATCCCCATCCCTTTCCACGCATTGCGCCAACCCGGGACTAGTGGGTGAACCCGTCGGAGAGGAATTCCGGAGTTGTTGTCGACGCCAGGATTGAATGCCAGCTTTGGGCCCTCTTCTGGAGTACGATAACGTCCGCCCGCACACGAGTCACCACACACCAGAGGCGTCACAGCGCCTACAGTTCAAAGATGAAAGACTTTGCACATTGCGACTTTCACCACTTCCCAAAGAAGAAAGAGCCCCTTAAGGGACATGAGCTGATTCTGACGGCGAGGTAAACGCTGCCATTCAATCCTGGTGTCGACAACAACTTCGGAATTCCTCTCCGACGGGTTCACTTAACTAGTCACGCGCTGGCGCAATGCGTGGAAGGTGATGGGAACTATGTCGAAAACTGAATAGTGCATTACAAAGAGGACAAATGTGAGTATAAGAAGGACAAATGTGAGGACAAAAAGAATTTTGAAAACCGGTTAACAAAAAAAAAAAGTTACGGCCATGGAGACCTTATTTATCAATCGCCCCTCGTAGTAGCAATAATACAAAAATTCACAAAAATCAGCAAAATTGTTTTATGAAAATTAAAAGATATTATATAATAACAGAATATATTAAATCCAAAATTGTTCCAATATTGAATTGGCACCATAAGTTAATATTAATTCTAATTAAGTTATTTACAAAAAATTAATAAGCGTTAGTTATGCATAAAAGACCATTATTTTGACATAGAATGTATTACTCGAATACCTTTGAGTACACTATTTTTTGTCAGGCCATTATGACCTTGTGCTTTGTTAATAGTCATTGCCAAAAAAACAAATCGCACAGGAAATTGTAACCTAGATAAATGTTGTCTGGATGATACTGGGCATAAAATTAGCGATAGCCTATACCATTGTATAATTTGGGGGAATCCAAATTTCTCAATATTATTACTGGCACATTGAACTTAAGGTGGTGGCTTTCCAGGTGGGTTCCAATGAATTTAAAAATTCTGTGCGTTAGTTTTCAGCTTGCTCCTGGCCCATAATAGTGTCAATAGATCTATATGTAATCAATGTTGCCAGTTTGGGCGCGAAACCGCGATTAGGGCGGTTTCTATTGCTGACTTGGCGCACTAAATTTAAAATTCGCGCCCTGCGCTTTTTAAATGTTTTGTGCTCTTATCTTATTTTAAGTTCAGGCTAGTGGAAATGGCAAAATTGTTGGTAAAAGATAAATGTATTGGTGAATTATTTTGTGTTAGTAGATATAAATAAAAATGCTTACAAATATTTGTTACCGTAAAACCTTGAATAAAGGCCGGTATTCAAATACAAGCCGGTGTCGATTAAAGGCGGGTGGTATTTTAAAAATAGATTAAACGTCGGGTCTTTTTCGGGTCATAGATATAAATTCCGGCGGTTTTTTTGTTTCCATTATTAAACCAATCCGAAAGCTTTCAGATTATTAAACGTCTTTTCACGTGTATGCCTTCTCATTGACCGCTTCATTTAACCCATTCTTATTTCGACCTTTCTTTAAGAGTAGATGCAAGGAATTTTTGAAAATTGCTTGCCAGGAAATTTTAGCTCGCTTTCCTTCAAATTTTTCACTGTTGGATAAAATTGCAAATATATCACCTGGCAACTTCTCCGGTTTTGGGGGGAAAGCCAGACTTCTCTTTAAGCCTATTCAGGAGATGGAGATATCTTGGAAGCTTAAATCCACATTTTAAAACCTTCATCATGGCACTGTTACAATGGAACCTTAATGGATTCTTTTGTCGCTTAGAAGACCTCAAGCTCCTAGTCAATAAGTTCTTCTTCTCCTTATTGGCTTTGCAAGAAACGTTCTTCTTGCCATCCCAGTCTACTACCCTAAAAGGGTTTAATTTTATTAGGAAAGATTATACATCGGGAAATAAAGCCTGTGGTGGTGTTGCCATCTTAGTTCAAAGATCTTTGCCTTTTACTACCATTAATTTAAAATCTAACCTTCAGGCAATAGCAGTTAGAGCCTTATTCAAAGATCTCTCACCTCTAACTGTATGTTCAATGTATCTACCTCTGGATCAGTATACGGATGAAAAATCTTTGTCATCTCTGCTGTGTGAACTTCCAAGCCCCTTCCTAATTCTGTCCACCAAATTTGTCAAGATGTTATCATTCATCATAACACCTACCCCTTACCCCCTTTCCTCCTACATCGGATAAAAGAGTAGTCCGTTTACAAGAGCAAGGCGGAAAACCTCACAAAAATCACAGAAAACAACACAAGGAAAGGAAAGTAAAAACTCCATAATGCCCATCTTGGTTGTGTCAGAAATACGAAAAATATCGTCGACATATCTATGCCAAACCGATGGGAAGTAGTTAAACGAGGTAATAGCCAAATTTTTACCTAGGTAACAAAGGCCCTGGAAGTTTGGAAGGACTTATATTGGCTATGGTAGAAATTATGGCAACAGCATGTTTATTTATTTCTTTCATTTTACTTCAGTCCTGATTCCACCGAACAGGCAATTCCACCTACGTGCCCATCTAAAGTATCCAAATTCCACCTAATCTGGCAACCTTGATCCTGGATCACTCACTCGTTATCAGGGGTCCTCTCAGGTTTCGAAGACCCCCGTCATATCCTGGATGTCAATAACGAGAACATTAACAAGGCTGAGTTCTCCAAAACACAACTACTGGATCTGCTAGATCTTAAATTCCACAATAGGATTCTCGTCCGTACCGTGAAGGAACTCTTCTTTGGGTGATTTAAGAGGTCATCAGGCTTCTTTCCCATTTCAGTGTACCTCATTTAGTTTACTTTTTGGGCGAGCGTGTAAAGTGAGCTAAGGCTCCTGGACCACTCATACTACTTTTTCACTACACTGATTGATTAGCGATTGCATGGAATTCAGTCGGCTTCACTCGAGGACGATTGGCCATCATAAATTAAGGTCATGCCACCATGTGATTATTTATTTATTTACTAGAAGAGGTACCCGGCGTTGCCCGGGATAATTACACTTGCACA
>JAHWFO010117522.1:0-28381 GCA_023313115.1 Rhysida immarginata
TTAAAGGCTCACAATGGATGGACCGCTCCAATAATTTCTTACTCAGGCAATCTTACTTCAGATGTATACTTGATGTTGTTGCAATTTCCACTCTTCTCTCGTTGTGTTGAAGCAAAATTTGGCCTTTCATCACTTTGGGTAGTCTAGCGGTCGCCAATTCTTCTATTTACTTGCTTCCCATTTGCTCAATACAGCACGGAGCTATAGGTTTGCTTTCTCTGTCGTCTTTCCACTCTTTCTCAATAGTCTGCTAACTCTTCATTATCTCCAGCTACTGATCTTTTTAAAGATTTTCAAGAAATTGTTAAGTACTAAGAACTCTCTTTTCTAAGAAAAACCTGAATAACAGGAATTCTATGCATTGTTACAAATTGAAACTTATCCATATTGCATCATCATTTTATGTTCATTGTTATAATTCTTGGAAAGGATTGCTTTATCATTGCATCATCATTTTGAGCTCATTGTTATTGGTGAATTGCGTGTTGAAACCATTGTTGATACCTATTGTTGCACAAACTTTTATTTGCATTGTTGGTCATGAGATATATATTGTTGGTCCATGCAGAGTGTTTGTGAATTGCGTGTTGATACCATTGTTGCAAAAACTTTGTCTTGCATTGTTGGTCATGCGATATTTCTCATTAATATGCCCTGCCATAACCATGAATATCGATTTTTTATCAATAATTATTATTTTTTCGAAATCTGAAGTAGACAGTGACCTTCCTCATGCTTTGAAGGTCATGTATGCGAAATTTCATCAAGATCGGAATAAAACTGTAGATTTGTATAAAAAACGTACAGACAGACCCACCCACCCACAAACATCCTTCTTTATATATATAGATAGATTTAAAATATTTCAAATGTAAAAATGAAGTTAAATTATTTCAGAGATTTTCATATTTTAGTTATATGTATAGAATAAAAACTATAAGAAGTAATAACTTTATATAAGTTTAAGTTTATAAAAAAAAATTATCATTAATTTTATTATTTCTCTGTATACGCGTAGTATATAATTACACTTCCGTTTCTAAAATGAATATGCTTGTAAATAATGTGTATTTATTAATTTTTAATTGCATTTTATTCATTTATTATTTATTAATATTTATTCTTAAATATTGTTAATTTTTTATTGTATTTTATTAATTAATTTATTAAATGTATCTATTTTATTTCCTAAGATAGATGGCTTTCTTATTTAATCTAACAATAACACGAATAAATTTCCAATATTTTCTTTATTAACTCAATTCTTTATTTCAATGCCAACATTAAATAAATCAAAATTTTTAAGTAAAGAGTTGGTGAATGCAATTTACGTCACTGAGCTATAAAACGTCGATATACTGCAACACGAGAACATTTCAAAGTTCGCCGTTTCCAAAATGCTGCCACTCCTGGCCAGATTGCCGATGCTAGAGCTTTTTCCGATAATTGTGTGTCCAGTTCTGTTACTGTGTTCACAGACACTAAACTTCAAGCCTGATATACACCATATTGCCATTAATGACCGGACACTTTCGATTTTAGACGTTTTGTCGAATAGCTAGAAAAATACTTGACGAATTATCCTGAAATTTCAGGGGTGTAAAAAGGATGTTACACCTCATATATTTCAGCGAAGATTTTCTCCCGAAGGCAAATAGGGGACCAGCAAAGAAGTGAAACAAAAAAAATAATGTTTGGAATAACCCTGTAAAAAATAATGCTTGAAATGTATTGTAGCTGTAGCATATGCTGAAGAGGCTTGCTTTACTTTTCTGTGTTCATTTGTATGAGAATAGCACGTGTATTCATGGAAATAGAAAGGTTTCTTTAAAAAGGTCGAAATGTTTTCTTAGGTTTTTTGTTTATAACATGCAAGATTTTCAACCCAATGCAATGCCAGTCTGTTTTTTGGGAGGTGTTAACAATAATATGATTGGAATTCAGTCTGTATCACATTTGTTAGCGCATGAGGAGTTGTATCAGCTTAGAAATCAATTCTAATCTATCTATCTTCTATACATATAATAAAACTGTAACGAGTCCGAGGTTGTTTGGGCATCACGCAAAAATTACTGGATGGATTTTGATGAAACTTAGTATGGTTTTTGTTTATAGTCTCGTTCTTCAACTAAGGTATTTTTTTCTGCGTGAAAATGTCTCATTCCCACGGGAAAATTCCAAAAAAAGCTCAATGGTGTGGTGGTTATTCTTGCCAACAGATGACTCTGGAAGTATTAAATTCGCGCACCAGAAATTGAACTTGCCAAAAGATGTCGCCACATATATAGGAGCTGTGCCTTCTAAATATGCCTCTCTCAGGACTCAAGAATGAGACAAATATCTTCGCAGGAAACAAATGAAGGACGTGATGGTTTTAGTTTATAACTTACAAGGGAATACCTCGAACATGTATGTCACAGATTGCCACCAAATTGAAATATGTTACTCAATTGAAGCTACAATAGATGCTTGCAAAAAAGAAACTATAATAGAGTGCAAAATTTTGTTTCTTTCAAAATAAACCACGAAAACGAAAAAATTTGAGCACACATAGTCATACAAGGACTCCATTGTCAAAACGGTGTACGTGTATTAATGCACTTATCGGAACTTCTTTGTTCCACTACTCAGCAATAAGCACGAATTCACTTCACGTGAAATCAATGGAATCACAGCAGCGACCAAGTTTCTAAACAAACTTAGTTTTTATAAATAATTATTACAATTAGCTAATTGCCTTCCAGTAAAAAATGTCTAGAGTAATTAATAACCATTTCCTTAATTTATTATTTCATTTTATTAAGTAATTCGGTAATCAAACACGGGGCTGGCTTCATGTGCAACATCGAGTAATATGTTGCGTTGGTGAAGGGGTATATATCGCGGTGCATTATAATTTGAATAAAATAGTATTTATGGATGCTTACCTCATCTTACAAGTTATATCCAGACGAATAATTATACAGCAAAATTGAGGTTTTATGCTTAATAACAGTGCTCTAACTGCAATTCTTTGGCGACCGCTGCTAACGATTTTGCTTTTCCCTCTTTCCGCCATGTTTTTTGAACTCTGCGCACTTCCGCCATGTTTTTTGAACACAACGCTATCGCTTCCATGGTGTGCTTGCGCGCAAAAAAAAGGCTATGTGGGGTTCCCTTGTTATTATGGTTTTAGCTCAACATTTAGGCTACTTTTTTTCTGCGGGAAAATGCTCAACATTTCCCGTAGGTAAATACATACATGTGATATTCTAAAGCTTGCCAACAGATGTCGCACGAGTTTAATTCGCGAGTCACTTTGAAGGTTTCGGTTTCTGTTCCAACTCGAAATCATAAAAATGCGAGGGGCCATCTCAGAAACAGATATCATATTTTTGAAAACAGTCCATTTGCACAATTTTCAATGTTTAATTTAAAAGTAAAATTAAATTTCAATGGAATTGTTCATTTATCTGAAAATTTTTTAATTTCTTTAGATGGAATATTTTTCTTTGACGAATGTGGCAACTCTGCGGTTTTGATACCCTTTGAAGGTGGCAAATTAGGGACTTGGTTATTTTTCCTTTTCGTATTGGTTATTGTTGTTTAGTTTTTGTACTTGGCCTGCAGTTTTTGTATTTTTTTTGCTCTGTCTTTCTAGGCTCTGAGGTCTACGTGGGCGGAGCCGCGGGCACAACTAGTCTAAAATATAAACCGATTTTCAGCTTTTTCGATGATAATTTTTTAAATTTTAGAATGTTATAACGCTTAAGTCGCCTGCCGTTTTGCGCTGTTTTGTCGAGAAGATAATGGTGTCGAGCATTTCTCCATAGGCGACAATGATAACAGCGCAAGAACATTCGGCCACCAGACAAATTCGAACTTTGATCGTACGGACAGGAGCATACCAGAGGAGATGTTAGAGGGTTTAAGCATGCGCAAGATGAAAATTTCCTCTTAAATCCTTAACTTTTTACTTAATTATATAAATAACTAGCAGAGGCACCCGGCGTTGCCCGAGATAATTTCAGTTGTAGGTTAAACAGAACAACCTCATGAAGTTAAATAATAAATTTGTTTTTAGTAATTCTGCAATTTCCGTCTATAGACAAAGCAGTTGTTCAGATGTTTCCGATGCCCGGATAACTTTTTGTCATCTCTGCCCAATACTCATTCATTTCTTCGCTAGCATTTCAATAGATATGAATTATTGTTATAATCCTTCGAAATATTATTATAGGACATAACACCATATGGTTTTTGGTTTGAAGAGTTGAGTTCATGTATGCTTTGTTATCGTTTATGTCGTCAACTGTAGATCGAACGAAGGAACTGAGTCCTCTGTCATCTTTCACTCTTTCTCAATAGTGTGCTAACTCTCCATATCTACAGTTACTAATCATTATTATATATTTCTAAGAAAATGTTAACTTCTAAGAAAAGCCCGAACAACAGGAATTCTACGTATTGTTACAAATTCCATTTTGTTTTATAATTCTCAGAGGTGGGATGGAACCATCATTCTTAATGAACCTACTTATATTGCACACTTTGCCCGGGACTTTACTTACCCTCTTGTTGTTCTGTCTCAGATTAAAATGTTATCCATCTTCACCCCCGGGGAGCATCACTGGATACTTTAGACCCTCCTGCTCTGTGTTCAGATGTTTTCAATGCCCGGATAGTTTTTTATCTTTCTGTTGCAAAAAGATAGGCCAACAATACTCTTTCATTGATCAATACTCGTTCTTTCTCTTTTTTTGGTCAAATACAGAAATTTTCGCCAGTCGTCTGGACGTTTTTAGGTAGCTCAAGGGAGACTCATGTGATTCCTTAGGCTCCTCGATAAACATTGCCTTATCTATGTCCTGTCATTGCATAATCATATTTATGCTCGTTGTTAATAATTCGTTACCCCCTCCCTAAAAGAGGTTAATATGGTTAATTATGTAGTGCCACACCAGTAAATGTGTTAAGTATACAGTGCAACACCAGTTAATGTGTTAACAAACTTTCAAGTCCCCCCTTAGGGGTTGAATTTCGAAAAACCCCTTCTTAGTGCTCACTTACAATTTGTAAAGAACCTCTGTACAAAATTTCAAGTTTCTAGGCCTTATGGTTTGGGCTGTGCGTTGATCACTCACTCACTCAGTCAGTTTCTTCTTTTATACAAGGTGTTTCATGATTGGTGTCCCGTCTTTAGGTCCAAATAACGACTCAAGGGGAACAGATTGGGAGGAAATGAATATTGATTATTTGGTTTTAATGTCCCCTAATTCAGAATAAAAACATTTCGCGTCCCTGGGGGTGAAGGGGTAAATTTTGAAAATTTTAATTTTGTAGGGGCAGGGGTTAGACCCCATGTGTTATTTAGAAAGTTGTAGAGCATCGTGTAAAATGTGGGTTTAGCAAAAAAAAAAAAATGTGGGTGAAAAAATCTCATGCCCTGCCCCCTTTATCGAGTGGGTAAAGTGAAAGGTATGGCCAGCCGATGTGGACAAAAACCATACTTATTAGAAAACAGTAGGGCCTACATTTGGAAAATTAATGAGAATGAATGAAAATAATTAGGGCCCATTAGCTTTTCAGGGTAACAACTCATTCATTCTCATTCATTTTCAAATGTACTGTTTTCTAATAAGTAATAAAATTCTAATAAGTTTCTAATGAGTTTTTCTGTTTTTGTCTACATTAGCTAGCCGTTCCTGTCACTTTACCCAGGGCAGGGGATGAGATTTTTTCACCGGGTTTTTTGCTAAACCCACATTTTACATGATGCTCTACAACTTTCTAAATAACACATGAGGTCTAACCCCTACCCCTACAAAATTTAAATTTTCAAAATTTACCCCTTCACCCCCAGGGACGCGAAATGTTTTTATTCTGAATTAGTGGACATTAAATCCAAATAATCAATATTCATTTTCCCCCAGTCTGTTCCCCTTGAGTCGTTATTTGGACCTAAAGACGGAACACCAATTATGAAACACCCTGTATATATAGATTAATAAAAAGAGGTTTGATGTCGGTGGCCGAGAGTTTTAGGACACAGGCTCTCTGATTCTCGTGATCGTCAGGTCACGGGTTCAATTGCGCAGTCGCATGGATGTTTATATTTGTCCATTCTAATCCCTACTCAAATAACAACATCCAATTTGCATTTGGTCAGCATTAACTCCTACTAAGCAATCCTCGTCTGACATGCTTATCGGCCAGTTTTCCATCAAAATTAACCAGGTTTTATGTGTGGAAAAAATTTAGAGGAGACTACATCTTGCTGGTGGGTAGATGATGGTTGTAAGTGATGATAAAGCATGTTTTGGGGGTTAAGTCCTCCTTTGTACTATAATTGTGAAAGTTTTGTACATAGGATTCCACCTTTGTTCAGTGAAGGTTATGATTCAACCATAACCTAAAGGTAGCCCCTCGCAAGAGAAAATTTTGACTGCCCCTTTTCTTACGGATACGTAAGTTATACCGTTGGAAAGAGAAAAATCGCGCTGCTTGTTCATTAATCGTGTAGATATATGTGTAAATCCTAATGCGACCGATTTTGACTTGTACTTCCGTATTAAAATAAGGATGTTGCTTTCGGCGGACCCGAAGAGCCGTTCTTCAGTTTATGAGCAAGGATGATATAATAGATTTTAAAAATCGGTCAAATTTTGGGAATGAGACATTACTTGGCGCAGTTATCTTACTAAGGCCTAAAGAGCTGCCGAATTTTACTAAATAGAATGACACGAATATAGATAATGATCATTAGTGGCGTAAGAATAGAATACAAGTACGTACTCCTAATTGCCACGGCCAATTAATGAGTTGCAAGATGTTCTTAGGTGCGATGTGCAATTTTTTATTTAATAATTTCAGGAATATTCGCTTTAATCGTGCGTCAGTCGTTTAAAGTTGGGTGACGGCGAAGGATGGAAGATTGCTCGACCCCTCTGAGAGAATTTGGCCCAAATTTCATAGTTATGTAGAGCTTATCTAGAAAAATCTGCATACCAAATTTCACTCATTTACATACCTTTATCTCATATAGAAAGTTAGACCCCTCTAGCTTCCACCCCCGTAACTCTGACCCCAGTGAGCCAATCAAAACCAAACTCAATAGTGAAGTAACATATGCTATGGTTCGTTTGGGTCAATATTGTCCAAAGTGTTGTTGCCTTTAGCATATATGATTTATTCTTCTCCTGTGCTATAAGTGTTAACTTTTTCTGTGGCTAATTCAAAACAGATAAGGAAAGGAAACGAAGAAGGGAAACTTTCTGCGAATTGCCTTGAAAGAGGAGAACATGATGAAGCAGATGAAGAACAAGAAGAACAAGAAGATGGATCGAGGAATGCGAAGGAAGGAAAGAAGACACCGGGGGGACGCAAAGCAAACCAAAAACCAAACCAAATTACAGGGGTCGTTTGAAAAGGAAGAAAAAAAGAGGGGAGACAGAGAGAGAACCACTTTAGTTGACAGTGAAATATATATTGCTCACACAGTTGATTGCCATCTCTACTCATCGTCATTAATAGCTAGTCAAACTTGAACTCTTTTAGATTCTGTTTTAAAAATTAAAATAATAATAACGATAAATTATTAATAAAATAAAATTTAAAATTCTGGTAAGCCGTTTCGCTTAGAAATTATATGCGTGAAAATATTACTTAGAAAATGGATATTATAATCTCTTTATTTGAATCAAAATACTGAAGATAACAGCTCCATATTTTGAACCAAACTACTCATCCTAAAAATAAAACAAATAACAAAGAACGAAATCAAATCAACTCGTGTTGTTATCAATAGATGGCGAACTGAATGTTCAGTTTCTTCGGTTTCGTTTTCTCCCGTAGCCAACGATAGACAGGCACTCAAAAGTCACCTGATCATCGGGGTCCGAGCAACAATAATCTTGGATTTTAAAAATCAGCGTTTTTTCGTTTGTTAAAAACAATGAAGGTTGGATTCTTGCTCGGACTCCGATGGTCAGATGACTTTTGAGTTCCCAGGCCTGTCTCTCGTTAGCCTCGGTCTCTCCACAGCACTGAGAGATCACCTGACCATAGTATTCTGAGCCATAATCCAATCTTCATTGTCTCCATCTTGGATTTTAACAATCAGTATATTTTTCGTTTGTTGAAAAAAAGAATGAAGGTGCTCTGTGTGATTTTTCAGTGCCGAGGCTTCTCTCTTTCGTCGGCCTGTCCCTGTCCAATGAAGGATAAACAGAGTATGTCCAGTCAGTTCAGTGGACACTGTTTTCACCTTTTTTACCTCCTTTCTCCCCCTCTATGTGCATTGGTGGTCGTATTTGAACCAGAGAAGATAGTAGCCCCTAATAAAGAATTTTGATTCATTATAAAATTAATATGACCACAAAGTGGCCATTGTTTGACCGCCCCTCTCTCCCTTATATGGTCATAAGTGGTCAAATCCTGAACCCTCCCCTCCAATTGGCTACGTGGTTTATGAACGTTCCTTAAATTTCCAATTTTAATTGCTGGATATTGTTGCAAAGGAAAATTAACAATGTCTAACAATAAAAATTGGAAATTATTTGGACACGCACAGTTCGTGTTTCGTTAGACAGATTATAATAGTTTATAAAGCTTAGTCATCTTCATAAGCGTTTTGATTTCGTCATTTGATGTAATATTGATGCAATCTACTGTTACACGCTCTCGGGGATTGGCCGCAAACAGTGACAGATTATAGAGGTTTTTCATGACGTCATCAAACTTCAGCTGTCCGCCATATTGGTGCACCACTGCTGCTTTCTTGACTACGTAGGATTTGCGCTCGCGCTGGTGCACCAGCATGGCCGCCTTATTATTGCAACGTCACATGAAAACTCTCTATAGCATAAACAAATTGTCTTGGGCCCGTGGGTTAAAATGTGCCCAACTGTCTTCGAAGAGGGCCCGGTGATGAATTTATATAGAATTTTTGTCTATATTTAATATTAAACACACAACCAAACAGGGCCTGAGCAAATTTTTGTCTCTAAATTGACAGTCAAGTTTCTATAATTGACAGAGAGCTATGTCAATTACTGGAAATTAAGAAGTTAGATTTAAAATCATTGTTAAGAATATTTCCGTATCTTGCCTTTTTCAGTTTGCCACGAGGTGGCGTTACTTGTTCTTTTCCTCTTCTTACTGTATCACGCATGGAATAAACATCGTTTGTTTTTGCTCTCGTATTTCACTGTGTATTACCGTCGTTTTTCTTTCGCCAAATACAACATCTATGAGTTCATGAATCGCAGGTATAAACTTTCTTAAATCTGTCATCATAAATAACATAAACATTTTGGTCCTTCGAGCCGGATATATTTGCCACTATCGAAGATGTTTCATGAACTCAGTTGTTGATTGCTCCTGATCTTTCGAACTGTTGAATGTGTGCTTTTACTGAGAACACATCGTGATGTTTCTTTCCTCCACTTCAGTGTACTGATTATTCGTCGTGTTTGTGACTGTCTCGCCGCTCCATGCTGTCGTTTGCACATCACTGATTCGTCTTCCCGCCATCGCTTCTGTTTTCCCGCCATTCCGCCATCTTATTTCTACGCATCTCCTCCTGATTCAACTTGCTGGCTTCATCAAATACAATGGATCCTAAAAGAAAACGCACTTCGATCAAAGCTAAGCTAACTCGCTTCGAATCCTATGTTCGAGAGCTCTCATCTACAAATCTTTCTGCGCCTTTGAATGATTTCGATACGGTTCAATTGCGTGAACGGCTGCTCAACATAGAACCATTCGCTTCGTTTGATGAGATTCAACTAGAAATCGACGCAGATGAAACAAGCGACATTGACTCAGCAGAATTTGAATCAGCAGAATTTGAAGTTAAGTACTTTAACATAATTACTAGTGCTAAGCGTTTTTTAGATAGAAGTATGCCGCGCCCAACCTCGCCCTCCAGTTCTGTAAGTTCGCATCGGAGCTCACGCCACTCTCATTCGTCATCTAATTTGATTAAGTTGCCTACCATTAAACTACCAGAATTTAGTGGAAAGTTTGAAGACTGGCTGAACTTTAAAGACTTATTTACGAGTCTCATTCATGAAAATAGCGAACTCAGCAATATACAAAAATTTCATTATTTGCGCGCCTCTTTGTCTGGTAAAGCTGCAGAGGTTGTTAAGAATCTCACCTTCACTGGTGACAACTACATTATTGCTTGGGACAGTCTTCATGGTCGCTATGACAATCGAAAAATACTAATTCATAACCTCATGAAGGCCATCTTCGATCTAGAGCCCATTTCCAAGGAATCTTCGGGCAGACTACGCACCTTGATTGATTCAGCCAAGAAAAATCTTCGATCTCTGGATTCTTTGATCAATAGGGAGCTTCAGAGAGATGCAGTCCTTGTCTATCTTATCAACTCCAAATTAGATAACACCACTGTGAAAGAATTTGAAAACAAGACTGCTACTTCTGATCCAACTGCATTCGATGATCTCATTAAATTTCTAGAAAACAAGGCCTCTTTATTGGAAACTCTAGAACAAAGACATGCTAAACCCGCAAATGAGCGATCCGCCACTTCAAGAAGTTTCGTCTCGACGTCGTCCTCATGTCCAGTCTGCAATAAAGATCACAACTTATACTCTTGTTCCATTTTCAAATCTATGCCTGTCAAGGAACGTTTTGCCAAAGTAAAGAATTTAAAATGCTGCATAAATTGCCTTTCTAAAAGTCACTTCGCTATGAACTGTAGCTCTAAGCACAGCTGCAATAAGTGCAATGCTAGACATCATACTCTTCTACATCTTGATCCCATAACCACACCCGAGAACTCAGTTGTTGAAAATGATACAGTCACCCTTTCGGCGCTGTCCTCTTCTGAACAATGTGCTATTCTCTCCACTGCTGTTGTGAATGTTGTTGATCATCATGGTCAAGTTCATTAGGCAAGAGTTCTACTTGATTGTGGTAGCACTTCATCGTTTGTAACTTATTCTCTATGTAAGAAGCTCCAGCTGCCTCAAACTCCAGTCAACATCCAAGTTCAGGGCATCACCAATTCTACTACCAGTGTCCATTGTCGTTGTAAAATTCTTTTGCATTTTCGAGTATCCAATTATAGCTTGAATTCTCAATGTTTAGTTGTTCCTCAGAATACTGGTCATCTGCCCAACACACCAATTGATCTTGCCAGCATAAACATTCCCCGCGGCCTGAAGATGGCTGATCCTCACTTCAATGTCCCTGGAGAAATCTACATTCTCCTTGAAGTAAATTCATTCTGGCAAATTGTTCTCACTCGGCGCATTCCACTTGGACCCAGAATGCCTATTCTGCAAGCTTCTCATTTCGGATGGATCGATTCCTTGCTCTACTACCCAAGACATTCGTTGTAACTTTGGTCGTAGTTCTATTTGCATTCAAGAGCAATTGGAAAATTTCTGGAAAATGGAAGAGCTTGTTACCCCTAAGCTCCGCACCTTGGAAGAAGATGAGTGTGAATCTTACTTCAAGAGCCATACCAAGCGTAATTCTAGTGGTCGATTTAATGTCAGTATTCCTCTTAATAAAGCTCCAAAAGTATTAGGTGATTCATACGAAAAAGCTGAAAAATCTCTTCTAAATCTTGAAAGAAAATTTGCTTCCAACACTAGCTACATTCAAAAACTCCGTGCTAATCGTGTTAAGCTATAGCACGATCCGTGCTGAGTTAATTTTTGAATGTGCTCGTGTTGTCTGTGCTGTCGAGCACGATTTGTGCTGCCACTTGAGTTGAGGCACGGCCTTCTAGAAACTACCAGGCCTGAACATGGAAAAGATAAAAAATTGTTACGTTGAACTGGTGGTGCTATTCGTGACCACCGAGAGAAGGCCTCCGCAATGAAATTGAATATATGGTTACATCATCATAGTGCAAATTCAGGGCTTATTATTGGTAGAAATACGAATAACAATGCACTGTCTATGTGATGTAACAATGTATTCAATTTCATTGCGAAGGCCTTCTCTCTCGGTGGTCACGTGCTATTACAGAAGTTTGTTCAACGTCACAATCTTAGTGCTTCAACAATACATTATTGACGTCATGTTCAGGCCTGGTAGTTTCTAGGAGGCCGTGGTTGCGACCGACCAGGCAGAGTGTTGTTACATCACCTACGTGGGGGGGGGGGTATTGATCATATTTCTATCAATAATAAGCACGAAATTGTCCCTACCGTAGGTGATGTAACAATGTATGATTTTTTCGTGAGCAGGCTTTCTCTCTAGGCGGTATTTTGTCTGCCTGAAACAACAATGGAAATCAGCTAAATGAACAGGTCGTTAGCATCCAGTAAATCGTGTCCTAATTATCGTAGTTACAATTTTCCCACCAGATGTAGATAGTGGAGCTCCACTATTAGCGATAGGCACTTTACTCTGCCTTCTCTGCTGATATAGAAAAGATGTATCGCCAAGTTTTGGTTGATGAATCTCAAAGACCCTTGCAGCACATCTTACGGAGATCTGATCCACATGACGCCATCAAAGCTTACAATCTGAACACTGTTACTTATAGTACTGCTTCTGCTAGCTACTTAGCAATTCGATGTTTGTTCGAGCTGGACATTGAATGCTCACAATCCCTTCCTGAGGTCTCTCGAATCATAAAAGAAGACTTTTACGTTGACGATTTGTTGAGTGGAGCGAACGACATCTCCACAGCAAAGGTACTGTGCAAAAACCTTTCTGCTACTTTACAAACTGGTTGCTTCAATTTACGAAAATGGATCTCCAACGAGCCTCTAATTCTTTCAGACTTCATGGACTCTGACATTCACCCTATCTTAGTTGATATTGGTTCGCATGATACCACAAACACTCTTGGACTGCATTGGTCCCACTTGATGATAAATTGACATTCTCTATTTCTCTTACCTCTCCAAAAAGAATAACTAAGCGTGCTATCTTGTCCGACATTTCGCAGATTTTCGACCCTCTTGGCTTGCTAAGCCCTTGCACTATTAAGGCCAAGATGATGTTGCAAACGCTTTGGTTAGAGAAACTTTCATGGGACGATAATATTCCTCGCTCCTTGTCCACTCAATGGTTGAACCTGAAAGATGAACTTCCTGCCCTAAACGAAGTTGCCTTTCCCAGACGTATCATCTGCGATGAGCCGAAAAGTTTACAGCCTCATGCCTTCTCCGACGCGTCCATCAAGGCCTATTGCGCCTGCATCTATGCGCGCTCTGTTGATCGAAACGGTGCTGTTTTCTCAAATTTATTGTGTTCGAAAGCCAAAGGGTCTCCTCTCAAGTCTTTATCCATTCCCAAACTAGAACTTTGTGGTGCTCTTACTCTCGCCCGCTTAGTACAGCAGGTTACTTCTGCGCTCCAAATTACATTTGATCAATGCTTCTTCTGGACTGACTCCACTATTGTACTTGGTTGGTTGAAAATGCATCCAAATCGTCTACACACGTTTATCGCCAATCGTATATCTGAAATCCAGACCCTATCCAAGAATGCTGTTTTGAACCACGTCTCCAGTGGCAATAATCCTGCCGACATCCTCTCAAGAGGGGTCTCTCCTACTGTGCTGAAGGATTCCGCCTTGTGGTTTCATGAACCACCATGGCTCTCTCTAGAAGAATCTTCCTGGCCAACTCTTCAAGCGCCTTCCGTACCACTTGATCTTCCACAATTAAAAAGGTTAGATGTATTATCTGCCACTGCTGCATGTTCTTCATTCCCATTTTCAAGATTCTCAGATTTTGATCATCTTAATCGCATCGTTGCCCGTATATTGCGTTTCAAGAAGAATTGTCTATGTCCTAAGGATGCCCGAATGTATGGTCCTCTTACACCTTCGGAAATTGAGTGTGCCTTCCTGAGTCTTGTTAGACTTTCTCAAAACCACTCGTTCCCTGAGGAGATTAAAATTTGTCAATCCCACGATCATCGATCACGTTCGAAGCTACCTTCCTTGTCCTTGTTTTTAGACTCTGACGGCCTGCTGCGGGTTGGAGGTAGATTACTTAATTCTGACTATTCATTTAATAAGAAATTTCTCCTCCTCATCTCTGGGAAGCATCCACTAGCTAGACTGTTAGTCACCTCAGAACACCTTCGCCTTTTGCATGCTGGTCCTCAACTACTTCTTTCTTCACTGCAATTCCAAATTGACGCTGGACTCCCCTCTGCTCATCAAGGACGATCTCCAACCATCTAACTAACTTCATCCTGGCAGAGATGGCATCCCTCGTGTAGCCACCATCCGCATTTCTACCGGACTTTTGAAGGGATCATTTTCCAAGGTTTGTCCATTACCCAACGATTGTTAATGTTTTTGATTATTTGTTTTATTGCTTTCTTTTGGCCACGTTTTGAAAGTCAAGCCTTTCAAGGCAGAGGCTATTATGTTAAGAATATTTCCGTATCTCGCCTTTTTCAGTTTGCCACGAGGTGGCGTTACTTGTTCTTTTCCTCTTCTTACTGTATCACTCATGGAATAAACATCGTTTGTTTTTGCTCTCGTATTTCACTGTGTATTACCGTCGTTTTTCTTTCGCCAAATACAACATCTATGAGTTCATGAATCGCAAGTATAAACTTTCTTAAATCTGTCATTATAAATAACATAAACAATCATCATGTTTCTTTTATGAAGAGCTTTAGCAAAAAAGCTACTTATAACAATGCGCCCTTGGTCTGTACGTTTATCCGGCCGTCCGTCCGCCGTTTGCACGATAACTTGAAAACGGATTAACTTTTTCAAATACTGTTTTCAGAAATACGGCCATCAAAATCTTAGTTCGGCAGTATCAGCTTTTCAGAATTTTTCGTGGACCCCTTCAAGTCGAATTTACGTGCTAAAATAGTGACTGTAAAGACCAAGACAATGCCATGTCATATAACAATCGATTTGTGAGAATGAATATATTGTTAGTTTCTGTTCATATTTTAGGCATTATTGATATCGGCACGCGCACGTGAAATCGCTTTGTCGACACACGATTGCACATAATCTAGCATACTATTAAATAACGGAAGAATGGAGCTAGTTATTGGTTTTATGTTGTCCGTTTTTTTGTTGTTTTCCGTCACTGGCCACAAATCTGAAAGCACTCTAGGAGACCATCTAAATTTTTTGAAGTGTAAGGCTGCTTCAGAATCCATAAAAATGACATATTTTTTCTTATGATTACCTGTGAGAAATTAAATTGAAAATAAATGTTCAACGTGGTCGGTATTTTGGCAATACTAAAAAAATAAGAAAGGGTCTTGCTAAAGCAATGACGTGAAAATATTCTCCAAGGACCCATTTTCCAATTTAATCAATGCCAACGCGTCTCGATAATTATATCACAATCGCTAAAGAATGTTTGCTAATTGTTTACTGAATGTTTTTTGCTAACTCTCATTCAACTCGAAACGCGTTGGCATTAAATATAGTTGTGTGCAAATTAATGTAAACAAGAGGGAATTTTCGGTATTTTTATTGAAACATAGAGTAATTATTTTAGTAAGTATTTTATTACAATAGAGTAAACTGCTGAGCGTTATTAGAATTACATATCAGTTGTAAACCAGGCCTGCCAAACTCAGGGAAACATATGTGAAAATTCCTTCTTGTTCACATTAATTTGCTCTAAGGCAAATCTTTGAGAAATCCTGGGAGTATGCAAAAGAGGTCTACGCTTGCTTTGTGGACCTCGAAAAAGCATATGACAGAGTTCCTCGGGAGAAGCTCTGGCAAGTGTTGCAAGAGTATGGAGTGGATGGGCAATTACTGGTTGCTATCATGTCTCTGTACGAAAGCTCTGAGATGTGTGTCCGGATAAATGGCATTAAGTCAAGACCGTTCACCGTGGGTGTTGGACTCCGCCAAGGGTGCGTACTGTCGCCCATCTTGTTCATTATCTTTATGGACTGGATAGACAGGGGCAGCCGAGGCGATGAGCGTGTTTGTGTGGGCGACTGCCTGGTGGAGAGGTTGCTCTTTGCTGACGACCTTGTCCTCCTTGGGTCTTCTCGCACGAACCTTCAGCATGCACTAGACCGGCTTGCAGCCAAATGTGAAGAAGCTGGGATGAAGATCAGTGTGGCTAAAACCGAGGTTCTGGTCCTTTCAAGACAGCCTGCTCAGTGCGCTCTCCATGTTAGTGGAGCCTCATTGAGACAGGTGGAGAAATTCAAGTATCTCGGGATTGCATTCACGAGTGATGGACGGCAGGAGAAAGAATTGGATGCTCGGATCGGTGCAGCAAGCTGTGTCAGACGTGAACTGTGGCGATCCGTGGTAACGAAACGCGAGCTGAGTAACAAAGCTAAGCTCTCCGTCTTCAAATCCATCTTTGTCCCCATTCTCACCTATGGTCATGAGGCTTGGGTAATGACCGAAAGAGTGCGATCGCGGGTACAAGCGGCCGAAATGAGATTTCTGAGAGGTGTTGCAGGTGTTACCCTACTAGATAGAGTGTACAGCAATACAATAAGGGAATCTTTAGGTGTTGAGCCGCTACTTCTCCGCATTGAGAGGTCTCAGTTGCGCTGGTATGGCCACGTGATTCGGATGCCGCAAACTAGTCTTCCTAGGCAGTTGTTATTTTCCAAGCCGGTGGGTAAGAGACCAAGGGGTCGGCCTAGAACCAGGTGGCTAGACTACCTGGAGAATCTGGGTTCGAGTCGCTTGGATATTACCAGGGAGGACATGCGCCTGATGGCGGAAGATCGCGATCGCTGGAGATCCTCCATAGGGCTGCTGCCCCCGCGACCCTAACGGATAAGCGGGTTTGAAAAGTAAGTAAGTAAGTAAGTAAGTTCACATTAATTTGCACGCTACTGTAAATTACGTTGTCAGTTAAATTTCAAAAGCCTTTCTTACTTCTTTAATTAAATTGAGTCGAAGAAGGGTCCCAAACCTTGAATCGCTTTCAGTGAATTAAAGATGGACCCATCTCCTGGATTTGAGTCGTTACTGAATCATATTGACTGCAGTTTTAACACGCAAGGGGTGAATGAATTTGGGTTCTTTTGATTTCACCAATATATAGACAAGACCAAATGCTACACAAAACTTATAAAAAAATCGGCGCTTTGATAACAAGTGGAGTTGGTATCTTCTTCGACTTAATAGCTCAATTATTAACTGAATGAAGAAAGTTGATGATTTTCAGTTGGATGGTTGATTTTCAGTTGGATGGTTCGGGAAGAGCAAGGAAAAATCTCGTCATTTTTGATACTAACTTAATTTTCAGGCAGATGAACCCTTTTAATTAATATGCATATGATTAAGGGAACTTTTATTATTATTTAATAGGAAACTAATTAACTAATATATGTGTCTAAAATGTATATATGCACGGCTTATAATTTTGAAATATTTTTTCGCTAATATGGCCAATCAAAGATTTTTACTTAAATATCGAACTGATACTAGAAAATAGAATTTCAAAGACAGTGAATACAGGATAAGAAACGCCACTTGGCTTCTTAATTTTAGTTAAGTTTATTTAGGGGTTTAATTTTTAGTAAAGTTTATGCTATACATGTGCACACTTGAACAATTAAAGATATCGGTATAAGAATATATATTACAAGATAAGTTTACGTAATGTTTGCACTTCGGTGCTCTGACGAGGCGATCTGTACCTTTGGCAGCAGCAACAACAACAATATTAGGATTAGATTCACGTACACTAGAGCAAATTAAAATTCCGGAATCACAGGTACGATGATCATTCAATGTAGGAAACTTCTGAACATCCAAATTCGATTGCCTATAGTGTAATAGTTGAAACATTTCATCGGCTACTTTGAACTTTTATATTTTGAGCTTATGTTGTAAAAATATACATGTGTTGTGTAAATACTATATCAAATAGTATTCAATAGTATTAGTTAATGCCGTCTGGTTTTTTATTATTATTTCGATGTGCGCGACTTTTGGATCACTCTGTGTAATCGTCCAAAAATTTTGGAAGGTTTTTTTTAAACATTTTCATAATAAATTCTTTTAATTGTTCACTGCAGAACAAAGAGAACTGTTCGCAATAACTTTTTTAAAGCTATTAAAAAATTAACAAACTGTTAAACATTGTAAGTTTCTAGTGACATGGAACATATCGTGTAAAACTAGTATAAATCTGGTTTTACATTTTGAAGACTAGCAAATAACGGTTAAACAATAATCTGAATTAAATCACATTCATCATCATCAGAATTTGTAAATATTAAAATTGTACTGAGTATTTTTTTTCTAACACTTGTTTCTTGCATTGTATGCAAACATCTTGTTTTACAGTCCCATCAGTGCTTAATAAAATATACAATTATTACAAACAGTATCATATACTCATGGTTGCAAAGTGATGCCTTCCAACATGGTAGTATTTATTTAACTATGCCTGCTCTTCGCTATGTTTGAACCACATCCCCTTTTTCCCCCCGATTACTCGTGTTTGTATAATCGTGCGTTTCCGTCAATCGAGAGTTCAGAGCAGACGAGACGCTGCTGGTGTCGCCATCTAGAGAAGAATCTCGGAAACGGAGGCAATGATAAGTGTCTCACGTAACACGAACCGCGCAGATGAGGGTGATAAAAGGGGGCCAGCCGAGTTTGTTGATGGACATTTTGTGGGTGGAATTGGGCTGAGGACGGTGGGCGCCACGGCGACAGCTTCAAATATGCCCCCATTAGAGTCGACGAAGACAGGCGCGGGTCGTGGGGGGTCACCGGTTGAGGAGGGGAAAAGGCACGAACCCATGACCCCGCTGTCACTCACAATGGGGCCGCCCATAGTGCACATCAAAAGAAGGGGCCATTTCCAATGTCAAGTGCATCTTCTCGTTTTGAAGCTTAAAACTCAAATCACTTTATCGTTCCTTGTGATCAACCGGTCAGGTCGTAATAAGTCTATAGCATTCAGTGGCGCTTAGAAGAAAAGGTTTTGATTTAACATTATTTCTGGGTTGCATTCAAATTTCCGATACATTCACTCCGATTTTGATAAAACTTTCATCTTCTGAAAATAATTTCAAAGCGATAAAACAAACTTTTTTGTTCATCAACTGATTGATGATAAAATTTTTATACGGTTTATCGAACGATTTTTCCTTGTTAATTGCAGGTATCATGAGTTGCTAATACGCGGATTGCTAATAATTTATGATTGAGATTATAATCTGAGGCCTAATAGACTGCTTTCATCGTGCATTAAAATCGTAGCGCCGATTACATCTATGTATTAGATATTAAATTAAAGCGGACAAGAATAGATAGTACAGTTTTTACACTTTTACACTTTCTTGGACATAGGGGGCTCCTAACATTAAATTGCTTTTTAGACTTGTGGGATGCTTGGAGCTATCTCCATTCCCGCTGCCTCATTGATGTAGTGTTGATGTGCTATACGAGGAAAAGATAAAAATAATTAAATAAAACAATTAAAAAATAATTTTGACCACGAACGAACTCTGGCTGCTTTTTTGCCTTCAAAGGGCGAAAACGGAATTCGAATATCAAAAGGAGAATATTACTAGTGGTCTATTGATTCGTTCCGGTATCAGAAATTCGAAAATCACAAGTGTTCGAGCACTACTGGACAGACGGGCGCACTCTGTAAAAACGAAGTATCTATCGACACTACTAATGTCATTAAACACTATTCGGAAAACAGACTGTTTTGAGGAAACAATGGAAATTATCAATTATCAAGCAAAACGTCGGCAGTATACTTTCTACTAATTTCCGATAAATCTCGGCACGAACGGCGGAACATTCGCCCTAGTAAGTGGTCGCCGTAAAGATTAGATTTCATATATGTCGCTCCAGTTCATCTGAGAGCCTTCTATAGGATTAAGATCAAGATTATGAACATTCCACCTCATTTTCATGAAAATCCTGCACACGCCTTGCAGTATAGCCGTAAGTTCGATCATCTTGGAAGAGGTAAAAACCATTTCATCGTACAATCATACCGTAGATAGAGCGGAATTTACTAGAACGATGAGGTTACTTTATATAGTAAGCCATTATACTATTACAATCTTATACCATTATAGAGCCATCGCCGAACTTAATAGTTGGAGAAAACAATCTGAAAAAAATCGTCCACCATGCTATCACCAACTGGAAGAGTAAGAATAGTGACCCATTACTCCAAAAAACAGCCTCCCATTCATCTACAGCCCAGGAAAAACGGCAGATACACCAGTTCAAACAGCGTTTCGTATTCCCAGTAATGATGTGCGGTTTGTGTGCAGCTGTTTTACCATATTAACCCAAACGGTAAAAAACTCATGTGTGAATAGTTATAGTATTATAACTGACTTACCAACTACATCTCCCACTATGGCAATGATGGAAGCAGCAGGGTAAAACTGCGATATTCCTGAATGTTTTATTTTCGTATAGTTGCATCGTGCTGGCAGTCGTTTTTCTTATACAGATGTTCTATCTACTTTAGGTGCATGCTCTGTATAGAAATGCTAGACAAATGATATTCTATGAACAGTCCATGCCGGAACTCGTAAAATTCACATCACACATCATATATACAGTAATGATCATAACATTAGAACACACGACAGTATAACTCCCATTCAGAGCACGTCTTTGCAGTTACGCATATACAGGGTGTAAATGGACGACGTTTCACAAATTTAAGGATATGCAGAGGATGAAATTCTGAGCAAAAAAGTCTAGTCGCATTTTTCGATCTGTGGCTCCGTTAAAAAGTTATAGCGCTTTAAAGTTCGGTATCGGTAAGGAATGTCGGTATCGGTATCGGTATCGGCCAGGGTGATTCTAAAAGGTCGTGCCAATATGAAAAGGCAGGTAGAGGGTGAAATTCTGAGCAAAAAAGTATAGTCGCGTTTTTCGATCTGAGGCTCCGTTAAAAAGTTATAGCGCTTTAAAGTTTCGTGACGTCACTTCCGGAAATTTATCTTGGTACAGACGCTGAGCAATTTTTAACTTAGCGCTATAACTTTTTAACGGAGCCAAAGATCGAAAAACGCGACTAGACTTTTTTGCTCAGAATTTCACCTCTACCTGCCTTTTCATTTGGGTACGACCTTTTAGAATCACCCTGGCCGATACCGATACAGATATTCCTTACCGATACCGAACTTTAAAGCGCTATAACTTTTTAACGGAGCCACAGACGAAAAACGCGACTAGACTTTTTTTGCTCAGAGTTTCATCCTCTACATATCCTAAAATTTGTGAAACGTCGTCCATTTACACCCTGTATAATACACTATGTGGCCAAAAGTATCCGAATACCCCTCCAAAGAAGTAAATATGGCTGTTCACGCGGTCTGATACGTCATCGAATGATATAAAAGCCCTAGTGGAGGCTTGGAAACTCATATACGTGAAATGAAAAAAATACTCATATACGTGCGTTAGACAGGCCATAAGTAAGTCTGCAAGGCTCAGTGAATTAAAAGAGGGATGTTTATGGGATGCCACCGTTGTGGAAAACCAGTTCGTGAGAGGTCCGCCTTGCTACAGGTGCCGAAATCAACTGTAAATGATGTAATTGTAAAATGGAAACGTCGAGGAAGTGAAAGTGTAGCAAGGCGAAGTGGTAGGCTGAAGAAACTTTGATCGTAGCCGACTTACCCTGGAAAGGTAATGAAGGAATATTGCATGTTCCCAACGGAAGCGATCACTCGTGAGTTTCAAAATGCGTTGGGCGTCGTCGCTAGCAGCAGGACTATTCGCTGAGAACTAAGAAACATGGGTTTCCACGGACATGCGACCGCTCACTAACCAAACATCACCGACATCAGTGCCAAGCGACGATTGCAATGGACTAAAGCTTACAGCCATTAGACTTTAAACAGTGGAAATACGTGTTTTGGACTGATGAATCTCGCTTCACGATTTGGTAGTCCGATGAATGCGTGTGGGGTTGGCGCTATGCAGTCGATAATGAAGCGTTCGCAAGCTGCCAAGTTCGATGGTGGAAACTTAATTGTGTGGGGGTGTTGTTCAGTGGTTTGACTTGGGTCCCTTAGTTCTTATGGCTGAAAAAAGGAACTCTGCAATGTACGAGTTTTATCTGTGTAAAGAGGTTTCAAAATGTTCTCTTGGTAATAATTTGCATTCACCTTATCGTTTTTCTGCCATCGACGGAGTTGCAACCATGCAGTATTCCGCCACCACCATGAAATGAAGCCTTTTGGAAAACTTTCACGACATTTACGACCCATCTGCGACCAATCAGTCCGTTCTTTCGCATCTGCTGGACCGTAGGCAATTGCATAATCTGTGAGGTAAACCCACACTTCATCCAGCGTGACAACAAACCGCCATTTCTCGTTCGCAAGTTGTGAAAGGAGTTTGTGGATATTTGCGGGCGTTGGTTTTGCGGATGTAATGTTCATTAGGAACATGAACCCTGGCTTTATGGAACTTGCGCAGGCCTAAGTTGCGTTTAATTATGCGGTTTACCGTTGACGCAGATGTTCCTGCCTTCGGAGCCATGGCCTTCTGTGTCGGAGGTTTTCCTGTGCTACCATCTTCCTAATCTTTTTGACTGTGTCAGGTGAACGGCTGGGGTGGGGTCTCTTCCAGTGTAGCTTTTCATGGTTGAACTTGTCGGGAACGCCCGAATTACGTATTCCAGCCAAAATGGAGTTAACAGCAGCCTTCGATAACGAAATTCTTTTCGTCTTGCACTGTTACACGATGCATACGGCATTAAATCCCGCCTTGGAAAGCGCTCGTACATACCCTCTCAAAAAATCATTAATTCTTCTATTCATGCCGTGAATTTTCTGCGCTCGTTTCCTGAATAAATATCTTTGGAATGCCCACTGTTACACCATCTGATTTACATAGGTTCGGGCGCATTCCATTGCCGGGGTGAGGTTAAATTAAGGAGAAATGACCCTTCGTTGTATATATGCACTACTCCAGAGAGTAAGTTAATAGCATGAAAATTTTGTCGCAACACCATGCAAATGCCGTAATATGTTTAGAGAAGTAAGTATACAAATTTTTGCAGTTTCCGGTCAATTTTGTCATTGGAAAGTTTGAAAAAAAAGGAGGACAGATCATCTGTCAGGCTAACTTTTGAGAATGTTTCAAGGCTCCGAAAAGTTATTGTTCGTGCTATTCGCCTAAGATAAAGCTTAAAGAGTGAAAACGTTTTTAAGACGCCATCGACGACAGTTTCGTTAAACAGATGACGTTTTCAGAACGTACTTCTATGTGCCAAGATTATCTCATTGAAACATTTTTCATGGTGTTGCATTTTCTCTGTGGAGTAATACAGGTTGATCCTAAAGTCAGTTCACCCGAAGATATATCTGTATAAAATGAAAACTACAGAACATACCGACATCAAATTTGCAGTGGATATTTTTTAATTAATGCGACATTACTTGAGCTTACAGTAAATGTTCAAAGTGGTCACCATTCTCCTGCTTGCCACAGCACATACTTGGTATTCTTGCTTTCTTTCGAAATTACTCTATCTTCAAAAATAGATTGCACTCGCTCCATTGAGATTCGGGCTATGTGAGATGTAGCTCCGTCCTGTTGATCTTTGGGTAAACTGACTTTCGAATCACCCTGTATATTAAAGGTAATGGATTGTCTGGCTTATGAAAGGATCCTGGGTGAAGCAAAAGTGATGAAAATTGAAAAGTGATGGAAGGCAAATGAATTATGGTGAGTATATATTAAAAACTCTTTAGAGTTTAAAAAAAAAAATCTTATATGTCAATAGACGTGTCATGATAAAAGAGGCCCATGTATTTTTAGATAATAACTCTGACTTAATCCTTTTGCAAATGCTTTCAATCAAGAACACCCAAATGCCTGGTTATTTTAGAGCTATTAAACCGCCAGTTAATTTCTATAAAAATTTAAAATAATTTTATATTTTTAAAACTGTTTTACTGGCTCTTGTGGCTTTCAGTATTGCTGGCATCTTTGAGCTGCCTATTTTGAAACAAAATCTACAATTTCCTTTATACTTAAACTAGCAGAGGATCCGGCATCCCCGGCTTAATTACACTTGTAGTTAAACAGAAAAATCTCAAAAAAATAAATTATAACTCCAAATTGGTTAAATAATAACTCAATCAATGCAAAGAGCGAAGGGGCTATCCAGGAATTCTAGGCGATATACCGGGACTTTATTTAAATTCTTCTAGACTTGCCTCAGATTAAAACAATATCACTGGATACTTTGTCCCCAACTTTTTCTTGCCCTTGACGTAGAAGCTCGTATACCCTCTTGTTCTATTCGAAATATCCGTTGTTCAGGTGTTTCCAATGCCTGTATAGCCTTTTCTGTTTTAGCTGCAGAGTTTCTTTGACCAATACTCGTTCTTTCTCTTTCCTTTCCAGACACATAAATTTTTGATAGGGAACTCAAGGGAGACACGTGTGATTCCTTTGCCTCCTCGATAAACGATGCCTTATTTATGTCCTGTCACTGCATCATCATTTTATGCTCATTATTAATAATTCTTGGAAATGAACGTTCAATCATCGCATTATCAGCATCTCAGTTTCCAAAATATTCACATAGATTAGCGCCCAAATGTATTTTATGGATCTGCTATGCTACCCAATAAGTTGGGTGATAAACCCGGCGTGGCTCGGACTCTTTGTTTTTTTGAATAAATTTTGCAAAATATCTTAAAAATAAACACATGCAAACGCTTAGAATTAATACAGTAAAAATTCCTAATGAAAATTCGAAAAAAAATATTTTTAAATGCTCACAATGGATGAGCCTCTCCGAGTATGCCATAGCTAGCCTAAATAATTTCTTAGTCACGTAATCTTATTTCAGATGTACACTTGATGTTGTTGCAATTCCCACTCTGCTCTCGATGTCTTGAAGCAAATTTGGCCATTCATTACTTTGTGTAGTCTAGCGGTCGCCGATTCTTCTATTGATATGCTCACCATTTGCTCAATACAGCACGGAGCTAAAGGACTGCTTCCTCTGTCGTCTTTCCACTCTTTCTCAATAGTCTGCTAACTCTCCATTATCTCCAGTTATTGATCATTTTTAAAGATTTTCAAGAAATTGCTATATACTAAGAACTCTCAATTCTCAGAAAAGCCTGAATAACAGGAATTCTTTGCATTGTTACAAATTGAACCTTATCTATATTGCACAAACATTGCCTTGCATTGTTGGTCATGAGATATTTCTTATTAATATGCCCTGCTGATTATGCTTTAAAGGTCTGTGTCTCATCAAGATCGGAATAAAACTGTAGATTTGTATAAGAAACATACCACAAACAAACATTCTTCTTCTTCTTTCTATATATACAGGGCGAGTTTTTATAAGTGGCTCCGCGCGAATAACTGCGCAGTAAGTTTTCAAATGACTTATCATTCATGTGATATTGCGCAGTTGATATTGCGCAGTTGAGAGAGTGACATTGATGTGCATGGTAGTCGTTCGTGCGAAGTGGTGAAAATGGTGTTATCTCTGCAACAGCGGATTTTTGTGGTAGAGCACTATGCCAACACCACCAAGACAGAAGGCCTGCGCTCAGAAACCTCATGCATTTTTACATCACACAAAAGCGGCTATTGTTAATCGTATTTCTACCAATTATAAGCCCTAAATTTGGCCGTTTGATCATGATGTCACGTTTCTGTGTATGACGTTTCTGTGTGCAGGCCTTCTGTCCAGGTGGTGTTGACTATGCACGGCATGGGTCATGGAAACAGTGTGCAGATGCGTTTAAAATTAAGTTTCAAGTTGGTGCATGCCTGCTAAACCTCCTGCTAAGAGTGCAATGCAAAACTTAATTGCGAAATGGGTGCAACGGGATCAGTACTGAATGCAAAGAAAGTGCGCAAAGGATGCTCCGTACGACAGCAACCATTGCTGTTGCTGAAGAACACATGCTACATAGTCCCAAAACGTCATCACGGCGGCTGTCTCATCAAGTGCATGAAATAGGATTTACACTTACACCCCTTCAAAATGACCACTGTTCATCAGTTGCATGATGTGGATAAGCCGACCAGGGTTCAGTTTTGTGAATGGTTCCTGAGCACCATTGCTCCGGAGATCCTGGAGGATGGTTATGTGTTCATCTCAGATGAAACATGGTTCTATCTGCCCGGTTACGTCAACTCACAGAACATGCGCCACTGGTGTTCCGTCAATCCGTATGTGTTCATGGAGTCTCCACTACATCTATAAAAAATTGTAGTGTGGTGTGCTGTCTCCGCCTGCCACATCATCCCTGTGTTCTTCAATGAAACTGTGAATAGTAACCATTATGTGCACCACAATATCTTCAACGTGTTTGCCAAACAACTTACTGATGAAGGGCGTTCCAGTGCTTACTTTCAGCAAGATGGTGCAATAACCCATTCTGCACACGCAACACTTGCTCGTATCCAGAAGTGTTCCCACCCGAACATGTGACAGTCGAGGAACAGAATAGCCCTGGCCATCACGGTCGCCAGACATATTGATCTGCGATTTCTTCCTATTCACCTTGCACTGAAAGGTGTGGTCTACCAAAACAATCCGCGCACAGTCTCTGACCTTGAACAAAATGTCCAGGCAGCCATTCACGCCATTCCAGCGGAAACCCTTGTTCGTGCCTTCAGAAACATGTGGACACGCCTTCACACGTGCCTTAAGGTCAATGGAGGACACTTCCAGCACCTACTCTATTTATTTGCACTGATCTTTGATCATTGTTATCTCTTTATATGCTCATTTTTACACGTTGTTCACCGGGCCACTTTTAAAAAACTCACCCTGTATAAAGAAGAATGTTTGTGGGTTTGTGGGTTTGTTTGTTTCTTATAGAAATCTACAGTTTTATTCCGATCTTGATGAAATTTTTCTCACTTGACCATCAAAGCATGCGGAAGGTCACTGTCTACCTTAGATCTCGAAAAAAGAAACAATTATCAATAATAAATCGATATTCATGATGATGGTAGTGCATATTAAGAAGAAGTATCTCATGACCAATAATGCAAGGCAAAGTTTGTGCAACAATAGTTATCAACAATGGTATCAACACGCAATTCACAAACACTTTGCACGGACCAACATGATATATATCTCATGACCAACAATGCAAGGAAAATTTGTGCAACAATAGATATTGACAATGGTATCAACACGCAATGAACCATTACTATGCAGGGATCAACAATATATATCTCATGACCAACAATGCAAGGCAAACTGGGTGCAATATATAAGGGTCGTACAAATGAAAACGAAAATTATTTATTTTATCCAAAGTGTATACAAGGAATTTAAAAATACTCTACAAATGTGTTAAGGCATTTATCCCACTGTGTAACAAGGCGTGTAATTCCTTTATGAAAGAAGTCTTTCATTTACGTGTGGAACCATTCCAAAACCTCTTCCTTCACTTCATCGTTCGACAGAAACTTGCGGCCTTTCAGATGTTTCTTGAGATCCCCAAACACGTGAAAGTCACATGGGGATAATGTGTATGCTGCATTGCTTTCCAGTTGAATTTTTTGATGAGGTCTACCGTTGCTTCTGTTTTCCTTTAAGACAGCGGCAATTTTGGCTTTGGAATCATCTGTGATGGCGCGGTTTGCTCATCCAGGTCGTTGATCATCTTACCATGATGACCGTCCCTCCGAAAACCTCTTGCTCCATACCCAAAAACGAGTGAAGGTTAGGCAGTCATTTCCATAGACGTTCTGCATTCAACGATGAATTTCAGAAACTGAAACTCCTTCACATGTCAAAAAACGAATTACTGCTCTCTGTTCCTGTTTCGTTCACTCTATTTTGTTGTTTGGACGAAGCGATCACTCGCAGAGCTTCGAAGCGCAAGCTGTCGTTCTTTCTTACGCGATGCAACACTTGCAACCTATTGTTCAATTTGCACGTGGGGTTTCGCAGTTGCTGAAAACAAAAACTTACGATCCTACACGTCGTCTTTTTTTTCCCCACAGAAATTTTCGTTTTCATTTGTACGATCCTTACAGATAAGATTCAATTGGTAGCAATGCATAGAATTCCTGTTATTCAGGCTTTTCTTAGAGAAGAGAGTTCTTGGTACTTAACAATTTCTTGAAAATCTTTAAAAATAATCAGTAACTGGAAATAATGGAGAGTTAGCAGACTATTGAAAAAGAGTGGAAAGACGATAAAGGAAGCACTCCTTTAGCTCCGTGCTGTATTGAGGAAATGGTAAGCAAGTAAATAGAAGAATCGGCGATTGCTAGACTACACAAAGCGATGAATGACCAAGTTTTGCTTCAAGACATCTTGAGAAGAGTGGGAATTGCAACAACATCAAGTGTACATCTAAAGTAAGATTACCTGAGTAAGAAATTATTTAGACTAGCAGTGGCATACTTAGAGAATCCATCCATTGTGAGCCTTTAAAAAAAATTTTTTCGAATTTTCATTAAGAATTTTTACTGTAT
>JAHWFO010117522.1:33381-68838 GCA_023313115.1 Rhysida immarginata
GCAAAATTTAATCAAAAAAAAAAAATCCGAGCCACGCCGGGGTTATCACCTAGCTTATTTGGTAGCGCATCAGATCCAAACATTTCATAAAAATACATTTTGACTATATTCTGTGGGAATGTGTATATTTTGGAAACTGAGATGCTGATAATGCGATGATTGAACGTTCGTTTCCAAGAATTATTAATAATTAGCATAGAATGATGATGCAGTGAGAGAACATTAATAAGGCAGCGTCTATTGATGAGGCAAAGGAGTCACGCGTGTCTCCCTTGAGCTGCCTATCAAACGTCTAGACGACTGGCAAAAATTTATGTGTCTGGAAAGGAAAGAGAAAGAACGAATATTGGTCAGAGAAACTCTGCAACTAAAGGGTGGTTTACATAGACGCATGAACGCATGCGATGCTGCGATTTTGCGCTGTTCGATTAACCATGTGCGTCGGTGCGATGAAACGCTGCGTCTGCAAAATGGAGGCTCCAGTTTACATGCACCACGTGCGTTTGCTCCGATTCTCATTGCGCAAGTGCTCATGGTTGAAAAGTTCTCGAAGCAACATGGCGTCTTGTTTAGCGAAGCATCAGCGACGATGTTTCTTCGTGCCTTTTTTAATGACGTTTTTAGCCATCTAGAAAAAATATATCACTAGACTGCTCATATGTATTGATATAAAGCTCCTTGATGTGATTGAACTGACAATCTTTAAAGAAATTCATATATACTGTATATAGCAGTGTCGGTGCTTCCACTGGATCAACAGGGGAGGGGGTGCAATTTCTGCAAAGAGCACAGCAAATAAAGTAAAGTTCTCGATGTCTGTTGTTTATTACATGATTCCCTTCTTTATTTTCATGGCTCCTTACAGAAATCAAGAATATATCAATCTGTTTCTTATAAAATAACCATTATTTTCGCAAATATATAAAATTAAAATGAATTAGAAAAATAAATGAGTGTGATAACATGGTTACTTCAAAACAATAAATTACAGTTTTTCGTGAATTTCATACATTTCTGAATAGATTTAATACAATTTTAAATGAATTTAATACACTTTCAAATGAATTTAATATGCTCTCAAATAGATTTAATGCAATTTTAAATAAATATAACATGTTTTATTTCAGTGTAAATGGAGTTTAATTACCAAAATTAAGTAAGAAAAAACATTTTTATTGAAATCTTGTTTTAGTAATTTCACAGATAGTTTATTTTTTATTATTTTAATTAAATTACAGAAAACAAAATTGTAACATAAACAAATGTATAAAGAGTAACAGTTAAATACTGTATAATTAAACTAAACTAAATATAGTATTAATAAAAAAAAAATCATTCTTCCGTATTTCTGTACTGATGGGGTATTTCACCGGTAATTCATTTAAAATGGTATTAAATTCTTTTAAAAGAGTATTAAATCTATTATGTATTAACTCGTGGTTCCTGGTACGAATCCGGGTCGCAGAATTTTCCTACCATTTTTTTCAAATATTATTACACTGTTTGAATTTTATTAATAAAATTGTATTAAATCTATTTAGAAATGTATGAAATTCTTGTAAAACTGTATGAAACCAATTTGTAAAAACTTTAAAAATTCTTCGAAAAAAGGGAAAAATATTTAAAAAAAAATTAATTTAATTTTATATGTATCCAAACGCAATATACAAAATATAAGTTACAAACCAAAATTCCTTAAATACAGTAAAAAATTACATAAAGCTTACTATGTACAAAAACATTTTTTTGTATATTAGGAATTTGGTTTATAATTTATTTGTGTGTGTTTTGGATTGGAATTAAAATTAAAATCAAATTAATGAAATGTAATAATTTTTCCCCAACGATATTACATTTAAATTTTCCAAACAATTAAAAAAGTGGGAAAATAAGACAATCGATCCCTTATTTCCAAAACGATGGAATAACCAGAAACAAATAAGAAATTTATGATTAATAAGAAAGAGATGCTTCAAAAACGAAAATAAAGTATTTGAAACAGAAGATAAAATTTAAAAATATACCGAAAATTCTATTGCCCTTCATCAAAATCATGAAAATAAAAAATAAAAACAAAAAGGCAAATAAAGATAAAATAAATGAACAATAAGAAAAAAAATTGAATGATACAAATAATGATTGGCTGTTCATTATAATGAGAAAATTTTTTATTATTTCTAATTCATTTTATAAGAAATAGATTAATACGAGGTTCTTATAGCTAGACCATCGAAACAAGTGAGATATATATATGTATACTCGTTGAAGTACATTTGTTTGGAAAGGGGGCCTGAATCGCAGCAACGCAGCGGTAAAAAGTTTGATGGGCTCGAACTTCATGCGACGTGCGATTCGACGCAGTATCGCAGTATCGCATGCGTGCATGTAAATCGGCCTGATGCACCATGGGATATGCGATTCGACGCAGAATCGCAGAATCGCATGCGTTCGTGCGTCTATGTAAACCACCCTTAGAACAGATAAAGCTATACGCGCATTTGAAACATCTGAACAACGGGAGTTTCGAATAGAGCAAGAGAGTATAAGAGCTTCTACGTCAAGGGCAAGAAAAACTTGAGTCTAAAGTATCTGGTGATGCTCCGCAGTGGTGAGGCAAGTCAAGAAGAGTTTCGACAAAGTCCCGGTATATCACCTAGAATTCCTGTTTTTGGTATTTTTCGTAGAATGGATAGCCCCTTTGCTCTGTGTTGTATTGATTAAATTATTATTTAACCAATTGGGAGTTATAATTTAATTTTTTGACATTGTTCTGTTTACCTACAAGTGTATTTATCCCGGGCAAGGCCGGGTACCTCTGCTAGTCTTTATATATATTTATAGACTTGAAAGAAGAATGTTTGTGGGTGAGTTTGTGGGTTTCTGGGTATGTGGTGTTGTTTCTTATACAAATACACAATTTTAATCCGATCTTGATAAAATTTGGCACACTTATCCTTCAATGCATGAGGAAGGTCACTGTCTGCTTCAAATTTCGAAAAAATAATAATTATCGATAATAAATCGATATTCATGCATATTAATGAGAAATATCTCATGACCAACAATGCAAGCCAAAGTTTGTGCAATATACGAGGGCGTTTTGAAAAGCAATGCCTCCATAGCTGTAACTTTTTTATTTGTTAACGAATTTTCAAGATTCTTTTTGTATCTTATACTCATATTTGTCCTCTATGTAATGCACTATTCACTTTTCGACATAGGTCCCATCCCTTTCCACGCATTGCGCCAACGCGTGATTAGTTCGGTGAACCCGTCGGAGAGGAATTCCGGAGTTGTTGTCGACACCAGGATTGAATGGCAGCTTTGGACCCTCTTCTGGAGTACGATAACGTCCGCCCGCACGCGAGTCAACACACAAGAGGCGTTGCAGCGCCTACAGTTCAAAGATGAATGACTGAAGTTCAAAGAAGAAAGAGCCCCATAAGGGACATGAGTTGGTTCTGACGGCGAGGTAAACGCTGCCATTCAATCCTGGTGTCGACAACAACTCCGGAATTCCTCTCCGACGGGTTCACCCAACTAGTCACGCGTTGGCGCAATGCGTGGAAAGGGATGGGGACTATGTCGAAAAGTGAATAGTGCATTACATAGAGGACAAATGTAACTATAAGATACAAAAAGAATTTTGAAAATCGGTTAACAAATAAAAAAAGTACAGCCATGGAGGCATTACTTTTCAAAACGCCCTCGTAGATAAGGTTCAATTTGTAACAATGCATAGAATTCCTGTTATTCAGGTTTTTCTTAGAATTGAGAGTTCTTAGTACTTAACAATTTCTTGAAAATCTTTAAAAGTGATCAGTAACTGGAGATAATGGAGAGTTAGCAGACTATTGGGAAAGAGTGGAAAGACGACAGAGGAAGTGTCACAAAGGATTGCGACATGTAGGGCTCCAATACTTCGAGCAGTCGGCGTCGTCTGCTCGGAAGTAATGATGGAGTTCGTAAGGCGCCATCTCTTGAGACGATCGAGCGTTTTCCTAATGAGGCTCCTGGCAGGAGCGCGCTAATAAGAAGGGAAAAACGGAAACGGCGTTCCAACGAGCCATTTGGTCCTTCTTCTAGATTTCGACGCAGCGAGCTGTCTCAAGGTGTTCCCCTGTACCGAGCTGAATTTCTTCGCCCAAGAGGATAGACTGTTACTAATCATCCCCTGGACGACTTCCGGCCTATTGCGGGAGAACCTCGGCACCTTCGCCCGTTACGACAGGTAAGCCAATTCATTACCTTATCTTTAATGAAAGGCTCCGTCGTAGTCTCTCTCTTCTCTAGTAATTTGCTGGCGCGTAATTTACATGTTAATTGCCATGTCTTTAGCCTATATCATAAATTCGAGGGTTCTATTAACTAATGATAGAATGGCATTTAAGGATATATGGTGCGTCATCTGTTAGGTGTTAGTTTAGAGAATTTCTTTCACTATCGAGTTTGGAAAGTGATATAGTTTAAGCGCGTGCGCGTTTTCTGAGTTCCCGGGTTTTCCTAAATAAGTTATTTTTCTTTATTTTCATATGTCAGTTTTCCCGTGGAGTCGCTCAGGGAGGCAAACGCTAGGCGTGTCCGCTCTCCTGTATAAGCGGTACTCTTACCGACGACAAAGCCATTCGAGGGTCACCAGTGGGTCAACTCGAAAACGGAAACCAAGTTTTATTCCTACTATTTTTCTTGTTACACCAAAGTTCATTGTGTAAGGAAAAATATTCTCATCAAGCTAGTCGCTTGTCTTTGTAAGTTCGTCTTAGTGCGAACGAACTAATTCTTTGTTAGATCTCGGTCACGTTAACGTTTTGTAAATCAGAGCGTAATTTTGATGTTTAAGAAAGGCTGTCCTGTTACAGCTTTGCCAACGGGAGCTTCCATTTTTAATGGTTCCCTCCCATCGACTCTCCTCGTGTTAGCGGAGGTCCTTGGAACGTATACTTTTATGTATTTAAGTGTTTATTTATTGACATTTAAATAAAGTTAATGTTCTTGTTATCTAAGTGTATGCTCTGTGTCTTGTATCTCTTACAAATCTTCCACTGCGTAATCTTTGCTGTACGTGACAGGAAGGAGTCCTTTAGCTTCATGCTGTATTGCGCAAATGGTAAGCATGTCAATAGAAGAATCGACAATCGCTAGACTACACAAAGTGATGAATGGCCAAGTTTTGCTTCCAGACATCTAGAGCAGGGTGGGAATTGCAACAACATCAAGTGTACATCTAAAGTAAGATTACGTGGCTAAGATATTATTTAGGCTAGCTGTGGCATACGTCCATTATGAGCATTTAAAAATATTTGTTGACGAATTCTCATTATGAATTTTTACTGTATTAATTCTAAGCGTTTTCATGTGTTTATTTTTAAGTTATTTTGCAAAATTTAATCAAAAAAACAAAGAGTCCGAGCCACGCCGGGGTTATCACCCAACTTATTTGGTAGCATAGCAGATCCAAACATTTCATAAAAATACATTTGGACTAAAATCTATGTGAATATTTTGGAAACTGAGATGCTGATAATGCGATGATTGAACGTTTGTTTCCAAGAATTATTAATAATGAGCAAAAAATGATGGATATCATTTTAATCTGAGGCAAGTCAACAAGAGGTTAAATATAGTCCCAGCATATCACCTAGAATTTCTGTTTTTCGAATTTTTCTTAGAATGGATAGTCCCTTCGCTGTGTGTTTTATTGATTGAGTTATTTTTTAACCAATTTGGAGTTACAATTTAACTTCTTGAGATTGTTCTGCTTACCTATAAGTGTAATTATCCCGGGCAATGCCGGGTCCTCTGATAATTATATACACTGAGTTAGCAAAACTCATGGGATAGCAAGCGCATTGATTGATGGGCATGGCTTACGAATTCACAGGGGTAACGGATTCTGGGAATGGACCATTAGACGTTGTGGGAAGAGCTTGGATAAGTGATTAATCAGAAATGGCAAGTCGTCGCGAGTTGACGTCTTTTGAACGGGGTATGATAGTAGGTGCCCGACGCATGAGAAGTTCCATTTCGGCAGTGGTGCAGGAATTTGGCTTTCCTCGCTCAACTGTCTCCAAGGTGTATCGGGAATGGCTGGATGAAGGCATCACAGTCCACAACAGGCACCATACCGGGAGTCCAGCTGCCCTGAATGATCGTGACCGGCGACACCTGAGACGAATGATTCAGAGAGACAGGAGCGCAACAGTGCAGCAAATCACAGACCAGTTCGATACTGGCCGCACTAGAAACGTCTCTCGGTGGACAATCCGTCGGAATCTGCATGTCCTCGGGTTTGGCAGCCGTCGCCCTACACGGGTGCCAATGCTTACCCAGCGTCATCGGACACTCCGGCGTGCATTTGCCATCAACCATCTTGGCTGGACTCTGCAACAGTGGCGTAACGTCATATGGTCAGATGAGTCACGATATCAACTGGACCACGCTGATGGGAGGCACCGTGTGTGGCGCAGACCTCACGAAACGATGGATCCCGCATGCCAACAGGTGGTGGTGCAGGGTGGTGGGGCGTCAGTGATGGTCTGGGGTGCATTTTCCTGGTTTGGAATGGGCCCTCTGGTTATTCTGGACCAAACGTTGAATGGTTCACGGTATCGTCAACTCATCGGAGACCATCTGCACCCGTTATTGACATTTCAACACCCTGACGACGTAGCAGTCTTTCAAGATGACAATGCTCCACCACATCGCTCCAATGTCGTCCGCGAATGGTTCGAGGAGCATGCAGGAGAGGTCCAACGACTGAGCTGGCCAGCCCGGAGCCCTGACATGAAACCCATCGATCATATCTGGGATGCTGTTGAAGTCAGGCTCCGAGCACTGGATCCTCCACCCACGAATGGGCAGCAACTATCTTCGGCTCTGCAGACTATCTGGTGTCAACTGCCTCCAGAAGTGTACCAGGGACTTGCAGACTCACTACCACGCCATATTGCTGCACTCCACAGGGCCAGAGGTGGCCCGACCAGATATTAAGTAACTATCCCATGAGTTTTGCTAACTCAGTGTATATAGATTATATAAAAAATTTCAGGAATGAGATAATTTTTGTTTTATTTTCCCCATTTTAAAAAGCTAAATAGGGTAAAGAAGTGAAATGAAACCTTATTTTAATTTGTTCGGATGATGAGTGCCGGTACTCGAAAACGTTTAACATGAAACACTTTTATGAGACGTCTTTTTAATTATGTAATCATGTAATTATATTATGAGATGTTCTTTTTATTGGCATAATTTTTGGACTGTTATTTTCAAAATTCAAAATTATCTGTTTTAAAATTTTATGGAAATTGAGCTTTTTAACGGGACTACGGCTGTTTTCCATCTGTCATCCTTTCCAATATCGTCGTTGGATTTTGCCCGTTGCGGCAGTGAACTGCATGAATTTTTTCAGTTCCTAAATTCATCCTTCTTGCACCTTGTATGTCAAGTTACGGGTCAGCTCTATTGAGATTGATGGAGCACTATTTTGCCGTGAATCAACCTAAGTATGACATTGGAACTTTTCTCGTTAAAATGTTGCCATCTCAGATACATGATGCTAATTTTGGGGAAAAGATTGGTTTAAAATTTTAAATGTATGTCTCAAAAATTTAAAATGTGCGTTTCAGCAAATTAAACTATAGTCGCGTTTACAACCTCTTAACTTTTCTCACTTATCTTGCTTAAGTCACTTTCAGTAAAGTCATTTTAAGGAAAACAAAGTCTCAAAAGTGACTTTTCTGAAAATGAATCAGTACCCACTTTCCCCCCTGCTTTTGTTGCTTTTCTGGCTTTACAGCCACTAACTTCCGGTTTAGTGGTAGCCATATTGAGTCGTCGCTTAGCTCGTTTTGGTGAGTGCCCACTGATAAAACTTGTAATTTAATGGCGTAAGTAACGTATTTAACGTTGTAAATTTTGTTAGTTATAAATTAAGGAATAATAAAACCATGGAAAACAATAAAAAACAGTTTCCACAATCAATAAATCACTTAATATTTTTCAAACAATTTCAATATGTTCATCATGTCTATTTATGGCATAGTCTTTAGATAGTAGACCGTGATTTTTAGCCGACGCAATTTTAGACAGTTAACGCTTTACAGTTTGTATTGAGTTCACTGGTTTTAGATGCAAAAGTAACAAAAGCAGCAAAAGTGATCTTTCCATTCACTTCTTCCGGTTTCATTCACAGTGAAAACCTATTTTCTTTGCTTTTCAAAAGCAAAGACAAAGTCACTTTCCCTTAAGTGAAAGGATGTGAATGCGACTTATGATTTTTGGTTTATTATTTTAATTTTGTAATGTGTTGGGTTTTTCAAAATAAATTGAATTATTTAGGAGAAAGTTTCTCTAGTTTGTTAGATTTTTCCCCAACGTTATTATTGGATCTTAAACCTTATTTTACTTCAGATTTTGTATTCGGAAGACACGTTTCAATGTTCCAAATCTCCAGATTTCTTAAGCTACGTTGTTTTAAAGTCTTTCGTTACTGTCGCTTTGTGGAATAATTAAATTTTCACAATTATTCATGTTTGATGCTATAGGCGTACCCTTCCTGATTGAAATCTAGAATTATTTTTCCGATGGCTTTGCTCGTGTGATTAGGTGAGGTGTCACAAATTATAATGGCAAGAATTCTTGGAAATATTTCGTCTCCCTCATTTGATCTAGATTTAATATGAATGAAAAAATATATAAATAATAAAAGAAAGGCTCTTTTATAAAAGTAAAAAAAGTAAATTATTAATCCATCTTATTAATTATGTAAGTGATAAATATTTATCAACAGGACGCTTAAATGGTTTATTTTTTTAATTCGTTTTTATTCAATTTTTTCCGGTTTCTTAATTTTTTGTGAACGTTTTTTATAATCCCCCTCTTTTATTGAGAATCAATTGAAAGTAAAAACTCTTTCCGTTGAAGAGATTTCCCAAATCCCCTCTCCGGTTATTGAGGACAGAAAACGAAAGGAGAAGCGTCGGGTCGATTACTCCCTTCGCCCGTGTTCAACCCACTTCCCATCGAGTGAAAGGGAAGAAAAGAGTGGAATGAAGGCCAGTCAATTAATGCCCAGGAGGAAAACGAGAGGGACCGAAGGGAAAGAAAGAGGGTCTCATTAGAAAATAATACGGTATTACCAATATAACTATTCTACAACTTCTTTGTAAAAGGTTGAATTGTTGTTGCTTTCAAGTATCCGCGAAATGTCGGTTCTAGATAGACTTCCTAAAATTAAGTCAAATGCGAGAAGAAGGAAATGTAAAGCATTTCAGTATGATCGATTATTCCGAACTTCTAATGAATTGCTTTAAATTTAACAAAGAAAATGAACGCCACTCACGGGAAGCATTCTAACGTGTTTCAGCAAAGGTCAGAGCGTTCTGAAATTTTTATCTGGTCAAAATCTAGAACTAGAACTCCAGCACACATAAAAAAGGAAAGGAAGAACGTTTCTTATTTAATCAAGATATTGAAAGCAAGGAAGTCAACAACTTTAAGTTACAAAGTTATAACGGATGTAATCGTAGCTGCTTTACAGACAGCCGAGTACGTTACAACTGAACTATTTCGAGCTGTTGAAATATTACGAACACCCTCAGCGTCATTTACGATCAGATTCTATCTAGTGAACATATTGCGAACGATCGCCTTGAATCATAATTTCCTTTCCTTGCAAGGCATTCAAGTCTATCTTTTTCAAGGTCTGTTTTAAGAGTCCTAATTCGCAGAAATTCATCGGCGAAGCGTTTGGGTGATTTCACAGGGATATTTCTAAATGGAATAGCTTGTATGTCAGTTTCCTGTGCTAAGGTTTCTTTGTAAGCAATCCTAGGTTTCACTTGAAGATTTATCCTGGTGAACTCGTACACCGATTACAAGCTATCCATATCGGACTGGAATTCCATCACGATACAGTGGTTCCTTTGTCATAAGAGGGAATTCGTTTAACGTTTATCCACTCTTCATATATGCAATTTGTCATTAGTCTCCAGTTGTACAATCGTGAATCCTTTTGGAAAAGATTCTCTGTACCACCAGTCTTTTTTTCGAATGCTTAACTCTTTGCTTTTACACATTTATAAAATGGCTGAATACGAATACTTGACACTGGGAAAGAGCTGTTATGTAGTACTTCCAAAATCGGTCAGTTTTCTGGCGGTATACTGTTGTTCCAATTATAACCTTGGGCATTCAGAGCCACACACAACTCTCACTCATATTAGGTTTATGTGCTTCCAGCAGTTGCATAGTTGTCACATGTGAAAAAAGAATAAAGGTGCAAAACTTTATGAGCAAAACTTGTAATAAATTTAAAGAAATGCAGTAAGATAAAGTAATAGTATAATGCTGTTCATATACAGGATGTTCTCGAATAACGTGTACAATCTTGGGGGGAGGGGGATGAGAGAGGGATCAAATCTAAGCAACATTTCCCGTTTTCATTTTTTTCTCTGGGGAATCCTACCCGTGCAACAATGTTGAAATCCTACCTGCAAGAAACAGTTGTTTGGATTAGATACTGTTCGCGTCTCAAGAGAAGACTTCTGAGTTGTACGAGACACCAATGGGATCCGATGAAGAGCTGGTAGCCAGAATCGCCATAACTGCTTTCCATATAACCTTGGCGACGTTGTGAAGCATGCATTCATGCCAGAGGGAGTCAATTAGAACACTTATTGTAATACATTTGCATGTTTCATAAAAAACAATCACATTATTGTACTGTATGCAATGGGTTTTTGTTCTTTTTATTACATGACTAGAAGAGGTACCCGGCGTTGCCCGGGATAATTACACTTGCACAAACTTTTCCTTTCATTGTTAGTCATGAGATATATATTGTTGGTCCGTGCAGAGTGTTTGTGAATTGCGTGTTGATACCATTGTTGCAAAAACTTTGTCTTGCATTGTTGGTCATGCGATATTTCTCATTAATATGCCCTGCCATAACCATGAATATCGATTTTTTATCAATAATTATTATTTTTTCGAAATCTGAAGTAGACAGTGACCTTCCTCATGCTTTGAAGGTCATGTATGCGAAATTTTATCAAGATCGGAATAAAACTGTAGATTTGTATAAAAAACAGACCCACAGACAGACCCACAGACCCACAGACGCACAGACCCACAAACATCCTTCTTTATATATATAGATTGACCATGATTTTGACGTGTTCCAGAAGCACGGGTTGGGTGGCATATTACGTCTACGCGACGTCCAACATTTTTTATCTCAAAAACAATGCCCCAGAGAGAAAAAGATGAAAGGGGGAAATGTTGCTTAGATTTGATCCCTCTATCACCCCCCCCCCCAAGTTTGTACACGTTATTCGAGAACACCTTGTATAGAAATTTCAAAGCACATGATTAAAAAGTAACACATAGCGAATGTGAAAGCGTAATTTTAAATGCAGCGAGTTCCTCGTTGACGACAAATAATGCAACTACTGAAATCCAGTAATTGCTAGGAATAATGGTTCTTAGTACAGCTTGCCGATGACACATCGCTTGAATGATGTGCACTTTCATGTCACTGAGGAAAGGGGTCCGGATGGCTTCCTATCATAGCAACAAATGAAGCATATAAGTATTCAACATAACGAACAAGGCCCTCAAACTCGTAACATAAAATTCTTTGGGAGGTGACTTCCCTTTGTACAGCTTCATCGTTGACCAAAAGATGTTTAAGAGGATCGAAGAGGACGGGATTTGAACCCGTACCTACAAAATAGAACTCTAGCGTTATACGACTAGACGACCTGAACGCGATAAAAATCAATGCTACAATTCGAACATTTATAAAATGTAGGCAATTATAACAAACTTTATGAATTTCTTTCTCGGGAAATTTTGAGAAGTGCGTCAAATGGCTTTGCATGGGTCTTTAATTTGGTGAAAGCTACTCGTAGAATATTTTTTATCAAAATCGGTGAATCAGAATACGTGGTGTCTCCTTGCGAGATGGAAACCGCAAAAACGTTTGGATGCAACAACCCGAATGCACTGCGCCACTGCTAACAAAAGCATGGCCCTTCTCGAGGACGTTTTCGCAGATCGCTTGATTTCCCGTGCGAGGTCCCCAGACCTTACTCATCCTTACTTCTTTTTCTGGGGTGCAGCAAAGGAACTGTGTTTGCAAATTCGTCCGACATCATTAGAACAATTGACGGAGAACATTGTTGCCTACACCAATAGCATAAGCACCACCACTCTGCAGGACATCTTCCGAAACAAGTGCAGACAAGTGGACTTGTGCCTGCGCATGGACTGAAGACACTTTCAATATCTCCTGTAAACTTGTGCGTACCTTCACCACTTAATATAGTTCATTCCTAACGGAAATAAAGTGCTATATTTTTCCAATTATTGGATTATTGCTTTTGTTTTTCACTGCGGAGAGACTTTACGGACACCCTGTATAAGGAATGCTTACAGTAGTCTATAAAGAATTACAGTATATTAATACGTATAACTTCGTACTGGCAAACATCCTGTATAAACTAAATTTAATAACATAACAAGCAGTGCCTGTTTTACGGGTGACCCAAAAGTGTGTTACATTTTTTTTTGCATTGTTAACGACATTTTCAATGTTTGCTTTCCAGCAATTCAATGCTTTCATAAGAATCACGAGGCACGCGCAAAAACTGAGGGGTATGATTATGGTATTACTATTTATTTACATTCATTCGTCTAGTGCATGCCTTTTTGGTTCTATCTGATTTTACAACAAATACTTTTTCCCAAGGGGGTTTTCTCGTTTTATTTCTATTTTAGCAACGGGATTTGTTTTCTTTTCTTTTAAATAAATAAAATCTTGCACTTACATAGAACACTCTAGATAGAAATTAAATGCTGCATGGACTTGAAATAACCGGAGACAAATGAAAGAAAGAGACTGGCAGTGACCTCCCCTCTAGTGGTGCCTTCGCGCCGCCATATTGGGATTGGCAAGAAATAACTGATCGCCCGAGGCATTGCATAAGAATCAATCTGTTTGGTTTGGTATTAACGTCCTTTTCAACTTCTATGGTCATTTCAGGAGAGGATTATAGGGGCGGCAAATTTTGCCTTGCAAAGGTTCTTTAACGTGCAGCCGGCAAACGACTACACGGGACCAACATCTTTACTTCCCTTCCGAAGGAAGTGCGTGATCTCAGAATTTTCTCCATGAAAAAAAACCCTCGTCGTCCTCGGCCGGAGTCGAACCCGCGTCCTCGGGCATCAAAGGCGATAACGCAATTACTGAGCTAGCGAGGCCGATGTGAAACAATCGCAAGCAATTGCTTATTACAATATGTGGATTAATAAATTGATTATTTTATTGAACTGAGAATTATTTCTTCCTTTTCTTTTAATTTAAAATTTAAAAATGTTTGTCTTTTAAAAATTCGTTAGGCATTGAATCAGCTATTTGGAGTCATTAAAAGTATACGTTATCGTTAGTTAATGCAATAAAGTTTTTTTAAAAAATTCAGAAAACAGGTTATGCTTATTAATATTTCCAGAAATCATCTACAAAAACAGCTGAAATTACATTGAGAATATATGCCGCCTTAGGTTTTTGCCAATCGTAACATGGCAAATGCTGCACTTCCGCTGGCACCAGTAGCGCTCAACGAAATGAATAGGGCACTGCCAGTCTCTTTCTTTCATTTGTCTCTGGAAATAACCATGGCAAAAACCAAGAGACCGCTCAAGAAATCTTAGTTATTTTGTAGTGCCAATGGAACAATTCCAGTTTCAGTTTTCTCTGAAATAATGCTATTGGCAACGATATCTTGGATCCGTCAGTAAAATTACCACGTGAAAATTTATGCTTCGAACACACCATGCAGATACAGGGTGACAATTATTGAGCTATATGAAATAAAAAATCAAATTTTCAAAAACTACTGAGTTCAAAAATTTTATTCAAATGTTAAAAATAACTAGAGACATTCGAATTTAATTTATGATTATGATGTGGCGCAGACGAAGAGCAAAATTCTGCAAAACTCGCTGAAGAGATGCTTTCGATGACCTCCTAAATGGCTGTTTTGAGCTCAGCAATGGTTTCGGGGTTATTTGCGTAAACTTTGTCTTTAAATTACCCCACAAAATGAGTCACAAGGGTTAAGATCAGAAGAATATGGCGGCCAAGCGATTCCCATTGCAGTGGCCTCTGGGTATCCCAAAGCCAGAATGTGCTCTCCAAATTGCTGTTCCAGGACTTCAAACACACTATTGGTCCGATGGGGTCGTGCTCCGTCCTGCATGAATCACATCTTTTCGAAATCTGGGTCACTTTGAATAATAGGGATGAGATCATTTTCAACGAAAAATGAACAACAACAACAACAATAGGAATGCGCATGCTCAAAAAAATCCCAATATGCCCTGCATTCAACGCCAAGTTTATCGGCCTCGGTGGCTCAGCGGTTGCGTGATCGCCTCTGATGCCCGAGTACGTGGGTTCGATCCCGGTCGAGGACGACGAGGATTTTTCAGGGGGAAATCCTGAGATCACGCACTTCCTTCGGAAGGGAAGTAAAGCCGTCGATCCCGTGTAGTCGTTTGCCGGCTGCACGTTAAAGAACCCTTGCGATGCAAAATTTGCGTCCCCTATAACGCCGTCCTGAAATGACCATAGCAGTTGAAAAGGACATTAATACCAAACAAACCAAGCCAAACCAACGCCAAGTTTTAACTGAATCATGCCAATTGTTCAAAAGTTATCAAGTTTTTTTTTTCATATAGCTCAATAATTGTCACCCTGTATGAACTCTTCTGCTCAAATAAGGATTTTCAAACGGTCGTGGATTAACTCTACAGTTTGTGGATAAATGCAAAACAACACTCCTCTTTTTCTAAAAGTTCGACCTAATAGAATTCAAATTTAAGGAACAGGCTATATCAACAGAGTATTACTGCATTTTTTAAAAAATAAAGCGCATCGGAAATGACAGAATCAGTGTATAAATAATCTTAAAAATGGTTAGGCGAACATAAACAACTTTGAATTCACAACAAAATTTATCAGTTTCGAGAAACATTAAATCCGGGCAATTTCAATAAGACAAATAATATGTGCACTTTAAAAAATATAATATATTGCACTATATTTTACATTAAAATATATATATGTTCATACGGTAAGTCGAGAATATATTTTATTATATGTAATAAATAAATATATTTTTAAGCCAATAATAAATAGCCAAACACTTTCGTGGTACATTAATAATTCATGTATTTACAAATTAGCAAGGTCATTTAAAAATTAGTAATAAACAGATTATATGTGAATGAAAGAATCCAACTTGTGATTATTATATTAATAATCTCTTTCGTTTCATTTCTTCCTTCATATAATCGTTGCCAACTGTATGTATTCGTCAAAAGTTTAACTACGTACCATTTTTGGTTATACGTAGCGGTCAAGTTAACTATTAATCATTTCGACATAGTTATCACGGGTCTATCAACAGTCCTAATATATTTATTTCTAAGAAGCGGTCTGTTAGCTTCCAATGATGCAATATAATAAAATCCAGTTCAACATGAAGTGTGAATGAGAAGCACTAGTAATGAATACAGGTATGATAACATTAATGCGAGACCTTTAGAATTTAAGTATTTGGCTAATTACAATATGAAAACTTTAGCTGCTCTTCCGTCTAGGCCATCTTTTGATTTCAATTAGCAGCTCGTATGATAAATCTATGCCCATTAAAATGTTTTTTTATTTTGATTCTAGATGAACAAACAAAAAAAACCCAAAAAAAACGCCTCCCGTTCATCTTTTATGCTAAGTTAAAAATATCTGCTGAAAATTTTCTAGTGAGGCTAATATGTTTTGCTTTGTATTCTGTGCTCCCTCTTGACAAATCGTTTTCAGAGAAAGGAGGAGGAGGAGACGGTGGTCAAACGCGATCGAGTAGGCGGAGAAAACATTGTCATCGCTTCGATTGAGACCTTAAATGATGGGCGGGAAGATCGGCATCTTTTAGCCAATCGCCTACTTGCGTGGGAGGGCCAGGAGCCAATAAAGATGAGCCTGAGTGTGACGTCACTGCCTGAAAGAATGAGGGAGGGTCTGCTGATTTTGTGGCAATGGAGGAGTCACACGGGCGAACACATGGCCCTGAGGAGCACGAATCCAACAAAACTCGTTCCATGTCCCATCACGAGCTCACTCGTTTAGTTCCTGCCACACGAGTAACAACGTCGATCTGTAGTTTATTTTATTTTTTAAACTTATCTGTCAGAGAAGTTAAAAGAGAGCTGGAAAACTGAATCATAATAGATGCCTCGCAGTGCTTTTTAACTGTTTACCGAATCTATTATTACTCGGTCGAAAGCTTACTTCCTTTGGCTAATTCCGTCCGTCAGTCCGTTCGTTCCTTCTATTTTTTTTTTTGTTTCTTCGTCGGTGTGCTTTCCGGCGTCCTTCTTTTGCGTGTCTCGGCGCCTGCACTGTGGCCATGAGCTTGGTGGGCGGCTACGCACAGACTTACGCGGGCCCTTCGCCGGCGGACCCCCTGTACGCTGCCGCCGCCGCTGCTGCTGCTTACTACCCGACGCGCTTCGACGCTCCCCCGGAGAGTGCCTACTTCCAGGCGTGGACGTACGCGGCCCAGAGCCCCGCCGACCCTTCGGCGGCCGAGTACAGTCCCGGAGCGTACGGGGTGAGTCCCGGCCCCACCGAGCACTACGTGACGGCCACGCTGGGCGAGAAACTCCTCCCGTGCTCGTTCGAACCGCGGGTGCGCGTCGTCAAGCGTAGGGTGACGGCCAACCGCAAAGAAAGACGCCGCACGCAAAGCATCAACAATGCCTTCGCCGAACTCAGGGACTGCATCCCCAACGTTCCCTCGGACACCAAACTGTCCAAGATCAAGACACTCCGTCTGGCTACGTCCTACATCGCCTACCTCATGGACATTCTCGCACGGGACGACCCGAACACCATTCCCGAGGGCGGATTCAAGGCCGAGATCGGGAGGAAGCTCGAAAACAGAGATGAAAGACGGAAGAAAGAAATGGTGAGTGAGCAATCTCTTCCTCCTCCTCTTAATATTCGTTCTCAAGTTCACTATTTAGCCAACGAGGTCGGCTCGATTAAAAAATAATATTCATAACAATAACGCATTTAAATAAAACTATCGAAAGGTGTTAAAGGTCCATTCTGCCTACGTACAGCCGCTTTCCCTTCGTCCCGAATAATCACTGAAGCGAATGCAAAATAAATCACACCGTGCAATATTTCTTTCCTAAGTAAGATTTTGTAAAATTCGGCCTTCTCCAAGGCAAGGCTGTAGCTTTTTTCTTCTTAATACCAACATTAGATTTATAGATATGCCATAATGATTAACAACGTTGAAATATTCTTATTACTTGTTGACAACGAGGCCCTCCATTTTCAATATTTATTTTAAAAGCTTTGTAGATCCACTAAAATTGTATTATACTGGCATAATTCCAACATTCCCATTCATGTGAGAAGAAAGCTACCTGATTTTTTGGGCTACTCTATATTTTAGTTTCACGTAACAGGTAGAATAATAATATGAGACATGATAATGATGTGCTGAACTCTATCAGTAATATATTAATTACAGAGTAAACTTTTGGTATTTATTTCCTACAAATACTAGACATTTATCTAATATATTAAAAGAGTAAACATATATTTATTTTGTTAGTATTTATTCACTGTTATTTCATCATTAGTTTTCAATCCCAAGAATCGCTAACAAAGATAAGAAGTTCGAAAGTAATTAAGGGAAAACTTGACTTCGCATTATAGATATGAAGTGATTTGCTGAAAATTGTCTTTCCCAATAAGCAATAGTAAAATTAGCCTACAAGTTGCGCATTGTGCAGGGATTTCCTTTTAGGCTTGTAATGGAATAAAACTTATATTTTAATTCTAGTTTTAAATTCGTCAAAAAGAGTCAAATAAGACGTAAGATAATAATTAGTAGCGTATTGTATTAAAGATGGTATAATACCGAAACGCGTCTTAACGCAATAAAGAATTTTGTTGCCAATAGAACCCAAAACTCTACAATCAAGATAATTATGCAATTCATATTCTAAGAAAGGTCATCAGAAAAGTTTTAATCAATAGGTGTAATCATAAATTGTGCAGATTATTTTAATAAGATGGTTTTCCTCCGGTTTTGAAGTGCTCATTTTGTTATATTCCGTATCCTATTATAAATGCTCTTAAATTAATTTGAAAATTTAAAAAAAGCCTCTTTTTGACATCTTTTCGTGACTATAGTCAAAATTATCTTAGAAAAACAGATTAAAGCCTTTGAGCCTTGTCTTTTCATTGCGCCTCGAAATAGGTGAATTATATGGAACTCCATATTTATATCCTGAAATGCAAGCTATTATCATCATTATAGCGTATTGACATATGTTTGAGAAGGCATCAACTGTGTGCTGGCAATTTCTTCTCCAAGTTGGATGCCTGGGGCGAAGTCGCAAAGCCTATGCTAACGCTGGCAACCCATTGATTTTCTTTCATATCTTTCTTAGACGTATATTAAGTATAACAACGAGAATAAATTCCTTTTACCAAATCATCTCCCTCTATTTACGACAGATGCTTTGCAAATGCGAACTAGGAAATTCAACTGCCGTTCGACCTTGCTATCGGCGAGAAAAGGGGGGATTTTTCAATGGCTTTGCATCCAACATAAACAGCCTGGTGTTTCAACCCCCGACGAAGAATAGCAGCAACTGTGAAACAGCCGCGGATTCTTCTTCATCTTTTTTTTTTAATCTAAGTTTTTCATATTAATGAGAAGTGATGGCGAGTAGTCTCCTTTTACTCTAGATTCCACTTCCGACATCTTCGATGCGTCATTTTGGTTTCTTTGCTCTGACTGAAGACGAATGTAAACAAAGTCAAACCGAAAAACATAACATTGAATTTATAAATAATAAATAAAAAAAATAGAATGCCTGCATGGAAAATAACATTAATTATTGTTGAATTATTGATCAGTTTTTATTATTGATGATATCTATTTTATTTAGCCCATAACATACATACAATTAGATTTATGTTTTGAAAGTCATTAACGAAAAATAAGCAAGATTATTAATTGTAATCAAATGTAACATTTAATATTGCAATAGAAGTCAACGCATCATTATGGGAAATATTACTTATAGAGAACAGAATTCAGATTTGATCATAAAAATTTAACAGATAATGAAAGCAAAAAAGATTCAGTATATTATGTTCATTTAATAAAAACATCAGCAAGTATCTTTGCATGCGTGATCCTTTGAAGACCTCAATATTTAAAGTTATAAAGATGATTTAATAATAATAATAATAATAATAATAATAATAATAATAATAATTTTTAATGTCATATCACGTGATTGCAAAATGGTAATACATCCAGATTATGCAGAAAGACTAACACATTTTAATTAAGTTACACAAGCTTAGCGATGTAAACATTTCATATTATAATATCCCTGATACTGGCTTAGAGAATGCAACGCATATATTTTGATAGAGTAATAACAACTGATGAGACATCACGATCGTTGAAATATAAAACAAAGTGGCAATACACATCATTCCACAAAAAATGTCCCTGTTTAAGTTGGTTTCTATATATTTAAGTTCCAAGGGTGATTCTTTCGACAGTTCGTTGGAGAAAACTACTGCATCCCTTCGTTTTGGTCTTAAATGAAAGATTTTAGTCTGTAGATTTGTCAAAGTTAGTTTTTGTGTCCATCATTACTATTAATTAGCGGTAATTTACAATTCAAAATTGCTTACGCTGGCAAATCAAACAATGCTCTCTACAAAGATGTCACAATCAACAATTTTGCTAGCATTGATGATCAAATTAACAACAATAATTACATAAACTATTAACAAAGATAACACTAGGCAACAAATTTTCAAAACTTTTTTGCCTCCGATATGAAAATAACCATTTCTTAATGAGTTGAATGTGCTGAACACGAATATGACTGTGAAAATGCAAAATTGGCTCTAGTTTTTTTGTAATCTGCAAAAACAATTGTGTACATAATAAAATGACTACCAATAGCTCTGGTCAACAACACTTTTGGTACCGGGGAAGATAGGTGTTCTAGACTAATTTGAGCGTGCTGATTCCAAATCTGAATTCCAAATTTCCCTATCACGTCAAGATCTCGAGTTATAAAAATAGTTTAAATTTTAATGGTAGCCATTGTTTAAATTTGATATCAGGAGACTGTTTTACACCACTGAAACTTAACATCCTGACGTGATAGAAAAATTTGGAGTTCAGATATGGAATCAGCACACTCAAATTAGTCCAGAAAACTTACGTTTGTCAAAGTTGCAGTTCTGCTGGATAAATATACACGTTGAAACGTAGAAAATGAACTATATTAAATATCTCAAAAACTAGAGCCAATTTGAAAAAAACTGATCTAATATTCGGAATCAGTGCAACAAATTTACCATAAAATGACTTTTAAATGATTGGAGGCAAAATGTGTGTTGACCAGTGTAACAATAAACAACAATAGAGGCAAATAAATTTTGAATTAAAGAGATGGGTTGCTTACCGGCAAATTTTGAAGGGATCCATCTAGTATTTCTTTATTATAAAGAGTAATGGAAATAAATAAAATAAATGTAAACCTCACGAATATTACAAGTAGTACCTTCCAATAGATCTATACAAATATTTAAATTCCTCTCCAGCATATCAGTCGTTATACACTAAGTGATCGAAAGTTTCATCGAAATACCTGTACTTGTGCGCTACAGCCACGAAAATTAATATGAACCTGCTTTTCTTTTTATTACGGTTTTAACTCTCTGATCATGACTTTCCGCCAGATTTTGCTAGATAACTTCAGAAATTTTCTTCCATTCTTCCCGAAGAGCGATGATGAGTCAGTCACAGATCTTGGGCGATGTGGTCTAGCTAATAGTCGTGACTGTAATTCATCGAACAGGCATTCAATGGTATTTATATCGGGGCTCTGTGTAGCCCACTCCATTTCTTCAAACCCTGGCTACTCAAACTATAACTGCATACTCCTTGCTTTGTGACAAGCACACGGTCCAATTTCAAATTGTTCCCACCATCTGCGTAGTGCAGAATTGTCCAAAGTATCAAGCTAAATTGTAGAAGTCCCTGCTACTGGAACAATAAGACTAATACTATAAGACTCATACTATAACCTGCCTCCTCCGAAGTTCACGGAGGGCCACATGCAGGCAGATATGAAGCATTCCCCGGGCATCCACCAGACACAAACCCGACCATCTGACCGCCAGAGTGTGTACGAATATTTGTCACTCCATAAGACAGGTTTCTATTGTTCCTTGGCTAAGTTTCGGTAAGTTTAACATCATTCTGTAGGTTATTGTGGTTCAGCAATGCGGTCAAGGAACCCTAGGGTCTTCAGTACCCGGTGAATGGTGATTTATATTGGTGGTATTTGAAGTAGCATTTCGTAACTCTGTAACAATTGTGTAAGCAAAGACTTCCGATTGCATCGTGACATACGTGGTAACACGACGTATCTTTGTCCGTCATTTTCTTTGACCTACTTCTTCGCGGTTTCAGTGACATTGATTCTTGAAATTTCCATTTGACAATGATGTTATTTACAGTTGAACTGAGTATTTACAGATGACAGAAATCTTGCGTACAGATTTGTTTCATAGGTGACATTCTTCGATGGTACAATGTTGGGCTCGCTGAATTTAATATTGCTTTAAACATTATAGACATGTAAATTAAGACGCATAACCTTGTTTTGGTGGAGTGTCCGAAAACTTTTGAACACTGCTATTGTGGTTCAAGGTTTTAACTCGTCCAAGTTTTCCGGGAATGGTAGCCTAAACACTGTGTCTTTCAAATATCTCCACAGTAAATGTCACCTGACTGTATCTGGGGACCGGGAGAGGGGTGCAGTGAAGGAGAGCCCTCAACAACTCTCAAGGTTGGGGGTAGGTTTCGTCAGAAATTAGCGAACCTCACGATGCCAATGGACGTACTCTTCACGAATACAGAAATACTGACACTCTGCGCACAACTATCTCAGATATACAGCGAAAAAACAGGGACATTTTTTTGTGCACATACTATATAATTGATATTTCTATTTTCAATACGTTTAATACGTCTAACTGTTAAAAACACCATAAAATAATTCAATTATAAAAAAATTCAAAGACATTGCACTTTTACCATGTCAAAAAAGTGCTCCTAAATCGGGCCATGACATTAGGTATTAAAAGAGAAAATGAGTATTGAATGGAAGAGAACCATTTATTCCTTATAAATGCAATCATAAATAGCAAATTCATAATTTATAAATGAAATTCCAGGTGTTTAATTACTTGAAAAGCATCTCAGATAAAAAAGGCTTATTTTTCCTTAGAAACTTTTGTAGTGTAAACCTTGGATCCTACAACAAAATTCCAAGAAGCTGAGAATAAATAATAGTAAAATAAGGGGGCTCGGTTTAGGACAGCTTAGGACCACCTCAAGCATTTTTTTGAATTAATATTTTTCAATAACTATGCACGTTAACTATTTCAAACTTATATTAATACGTGGCTACTATAATAAGGAATAAGTAGATATAACAATTAAACTCCTGGCACAAAACACGTAAAACTGAGGAGCATCAAATATTCCGTTATTGACAAAATACAGTATGTCGTCATTGAAAAAAAAAACAGATTAACAGTTTGGGCGTTAGGCAGTTGCATAAAATACTAGCTCACTCTTTCATTGCTATGCTACGCATCGTACAGAGCAGAAATTGAGGGGTCCACTTTTGGTGGTCACTTTCTAGCAATAATAATAATAATAATAATAATAATAATCCGGCAACAACAGCAGGGGAACAGTCCGCCAGATAATCCGGAGGATGAAGCCCTATGTAGCCCCCAAAAGGCCGATAAATAATAATAAAAGATCATGCCTCGAAGAGCAAACTTTTAAGCAATCACAGGTATGAATCCGTTTGATCCCGTGTTCCGAATTTGCCTTAATTTATGCATCATAACAAGCCCAGTACAGGTTAAGTACCTTATTTGGAGATAAATATTGATTTATTAAAGAGAAAGTTTCCTAGACCTAAATTTCGCCTGAATATTGAAACTTGAAAATTCTGACCATGTTGCATTTTAACTTGTCAAAAACTTAACTCATAGAAAATGTGCTTGCTATGACTCTTGACTAACCATTTCGTCAGAATTTTCAATTAGGCTATTATAATTAATAGGTCGAAGTCATATGATTTTAAGTGCATCAAATCTCCTCAACAAATTTTCCTTATTGCATCCGAAGACAGCTTGATCACACTCTTGTGCAATCGCACCATTTTAATGAAGGTTAGTTAGCTGAAACGCGTTTTAAAGTTAAAAAAAAATATAAAACAGCCAACACATGTTCTATCGATATTACTTCTACTTAGAAGCGTTAACTGCTGCTGAAGCGTTAAACACTGAAGCTGTTCAATTCCTGATCGGAGCGACTGAGAATTTTGAACAGGAGAAGCAGAAATGTCACGTTCATTCTATTAAGCATTCACTAAACATTATTTTCTTTCTAAGAATCGTCTAAGAGAACATATTATGATCAAAGAAAAAATGTTTAGATAACAGGTTATTTGGAATTAATAAACGGGTTTGCATTAGGCTATTACTGTAACTTTAGATAGGGCACTTCTAGAATCCAACGAAAATCCCTAGATATCGTTAACCTTTCTTTCTTCACAATCTCACCTCTATACTAACATATGTATTGTTCATTATTTTTTTCAGCATTTTTTATGTATTTTAGGCTGAAAAAGACTGATTTACTGCTATTAATTTACAGTATTTATTTAATGTATAAAAAGTATCCTATTTAAAGTTACAGTAATAGCTTAATGTAAACCCGGTTTTTCATTCAGCATAAGCTGTTATCGAAACACTTTTTCATTGATCATAATATGCTTTCTTAGATAATGCTTAGTAGGAATATAGTGTATAGTGAATGCTCAATCGAATGAACGTGGCATCTCTGCTTCTCCTGTTCAAAATTCTCCGTTGGTTGCGGATTTTAAGAAATCCCCATTCTGTTTAAAAGTAGTCTTGTTTGATCTTAAGATTAAATCATAAACTCTCTATTTTCTCTGAAAGAATTATTTTAAAATTCACTTATGTTGCCGGTTGATGTCGTTGCTATCTAATCTGCAACATGCTATCGAATGAAATACATAAAACACTCGTTTTCGTGGTCTAGGTAGAAAACATAATTTAGATTCATTGCATATAAGCTTAAATTAAATCTCATTTTTAAAACTTAAATTTTTACGCATAAAGTCTCTTCAATTAAATCTCATTCTGGATTTTAGATTTTGGATTAAATGAATAAGGAATGTATTAAAATCAATGTGCATTCTCCATAATTATAAATTTCAATTCAGAGCGTTGTTAAAATCAAACAAAATAATGATTGCAGTATTTTATTAGATTTATTAGATTATAATTTTCTTCTATATAAAAGATCTTAGAACTTATAAAAAAACGATAATTTCTTTTATTTTTAAGTATAAATCTCTTATCAGTATTTTGTCTTTGTGTGATTTTGTTTTACGTAAATCTTTTCAGTTTGTTGATAGGCTACTTAAGTTTCTGCACTTCATTAATCTGTCCGTTTACAATTGCACACATTACTTGGTTAATGAACTTAATTATACAAGGCGACTCTAAATATAAAATTAAATGTACTATGTTTAACCTAAGACCTTGTGCATCACATAACCTTCCTGCCGTCAATGGCGTCTTGTGCCTAATTATTTTTTAAAATTGCTCCATTTTAATTCATGAATTGATTCGGCAAACTTTAACTTCTCCTCACTCACTACGAAAATGGAAAGAAATCGTAGCAAATTTGTCTAGAATGATGAAAGTAATAGTATTGAAGTTTACATAGTGACATTTTTGTAGCGGATAAAAGATCTGCTCTGGATTACAGATTTCTTTTGATAGGTGAATTGTCTTTACGGTCGCTAACGAGAGGAACCTATTTGTAAAATCCATGGTTTTTGTTTCATTTTCCATTGTACACAAAATTTGCTGCTTAAAAAGCTACTTAATGTATATTTATTTTTAATTGTCCTTTTCTGGTTTTTACTTTTAAAGATTGCATCAAAATTTTAAGAAGAACACATTAAAGAATTTATAATAACAAAAGAGAAAAAAAAGAAAGAACAACATGAAATAAAGACGGAGAGCTGTTCCACCCCCCCCCCTTTTTTTTTTTTTGGTATCTTTATTATTTCATAAAATATATTGGCTAATTTTTCTTGAGAATTTTAATCCAAATATTGTGAAAGCAATGTACTCTTTTTATATAGCATCAGTTTATTTTTTAAACATTATAGTATACTATAACTTTAAATATGAAGAAGATATAGTTGTAGAAATAAATTTTATTTATTTATATCATTTTTAATAAATTTATTGCATATATTTCTCCCAATGCGTTTGGATATTACATCATTCTCAAGGTATTAATTCTAAGATATAAAATTTTCACAGCGTAATATCTTGAGAATGATGTAATATCGAGACGCGTCGGGAGAAATATATGTAGTAATAGTGTTAAAAATGGTATACCATGGTATAAATACTGATAATTATTGGTATAAATAATGGTATAAATACGTCAAGGGCAAGAAAAAATTGGGTCCAAAGTATCCAGTTATTTTCCCCGGTAGTGAAGATGGACATTGTTTTAATCTGAGGCAAGTCAAGAAGAGTTTAAATAAAGTCCCGGTATATCACCTAGAATTCCTGTTTTTCGGATTTTTCGTAAAACGGATATCCCTTCGCTCTGTGTTGTATTGATTGAGTTATTATTTAACCAATTTGGAGGTATAATTTAACTTTTTGGGATTGTTCTGTTTACCTACAAGTGTAATTATCCCGGGCGATGCCGGGTCTTCTGCTAGCAATCGTTTAAATACCATTACCATTAATATAATAAAGGTAATGTTGAGAAGTAAAAATTGTATAAATAAATAAAATTATTGAACATTAACACTAGATGATATGAATAAAACTGCAGAGATAAGTTACTCTCGCTAAAGTAATCTTTCCTATTGTCAGATGATATGTACAGAGACCGTATTTTACTGTTTTGAGACCACTATGGAAAACAGAAATGTAATTAATATATATAAAAGATAATTTTAAGCAGCATTCATGGAATATCCATACGGTTTTCGATAGCGCCATTCTTGATGTAATAGAGAGACGGGGAGGGAGAGAGAGAGAGAAGGAGAGAGCAAAAGAGCTGTTTAGGTGTATATGAAGTATTGCTATAGTGAAAAAAATAATGGTCTGATGAACTAATCTAATTAAAACAAGACTCTTTTAAAGCTGATATTCTCCTGTAAATAAATACGTGAGGATGAGTTAACCTGTGGTTATGGTATCAGGTTTCCAAGGGAATTGCTCAAATTGTAGGCTACTTTAAGATATAATTCATTCAGAACAAATTCCTGAGCCTGCGTCAACTCAACACCAAGCTTCGAAATAGATTTTTATTTGATATTTCATTTGTAAATAACCTAAAATTAATAGCGATAATTATAATCGGTTTTAACATTGGGATGAATCCATTATTGAAATTTGGAAAGAGAAATTCACATATACATGTACGTTCTCTCTTCTTTTTAATCCTTGGAAGAAGGATCTTTTCAAGTATGAAACACTTTTATGATCAATTCTGACTGATCAATTCAATTAATAATTTCAGTGAAATGGCAATTAATAATTCTCGAAACCATTTCCTCCACTAAAATGTCCTCTTTATGACATATTGCTACAACTATAACCACAGTAAATAATCTAAATTCTCGGTTTACTCTTTTTTCAGGAGAAAAAAAGAACCATCGTTTTTAATTACTATCAGCATATTGATTTCGCGAATTATCTTACACGAGTGAAGCTCTGTTATACTATTATGTAACTTCTGTTTGCAACCTTGCTTGACAATGATAAAAATTTAACCAAATCTGATTTTTTAAGCCTACCTATCTTCTTTTAAACTGTTTGTTTTCATCAGTGTGAAATAAAATCGCCACTTTTTTATCGTTATCTAATAGTTGGTTTCCTTTCTGATGAACTCTGGTTGGGTTTAAACTTTTTGGACTGTTCTCGGTGTTACCAAGAATGCAGCCAATGATGGTGATGAAACGACGACGGGGACAGAGAGAGAGAGAGAGAGAGAGAGAGAGAGAGAGAGAGAGAGAGAGAGAGAGAGAGAGAAAGCGAGTCAAAGTGGAGCCACGAAATCTTCTCGGCCAAAACCGCTTGTCAATCGCCAGAGTGTGAAAGGTTGAGGACAGCAAAGGGAGGGTAGGGTGAGGTGGGAGGGGGAGGTTTGAAAGGGGGCTGGCGGCGACAACACCAACAGCGGCGCTTACTCAACTGTCGGATCGTGTTTCGTCCGTCCTTCCCCTTCCGGCGAGCTCGAGAACTCATGACGCGCTCCATTAGGGGCAAATAAATCACGTGAGATAACATCTACAGTAACCCTCCCTACACCCACTCAACTCACTCACCCTTCGCCTTCCATGTCTTCTAATATTTAGGAAATCCCCTAAAAATTCTACACTCATCTTCAGTCGCACTAGCAACTTAAGCGCAACAATGAGAAATGGGAGTCCGTATTGCACCGTACGCATCAGACGAATATTGGAATTGGTCGTTTAATCTACCTACATACCCTTTGCCTTTTGGGTTTTTTTCGAAAGACCAGTTTAATTGATATTTCTGAATAAATTAAACCTGACACTTAAGGAAAGCATTTTAATTCCACAAATCTTAAAAAATATATTTTAAGGCGAAAAAAATATTCAATTGTTTTAAAAAGGAAAATTTATTATAGCCCAAGCATCCACTTCGCAATAAGATTATTAGAAACTACGCTATTAATATCAAACGATAATCAAAAAATCATAAAGTAAATCTATACGTTTTAAATAAGCAATTCAAATCTTTTGATCTAAATAATTGATTTATTTGAGTTTTTGGTTTTACCTCAATATTTATACTTAATAAAAATTAATTATATTGAATAATTAAATTAAATAATTAAAGATTTCTTTTGAAAATTCACTCTTTTTTCACTTTTAATTGTAGCACAGTTAAATGTTTGCCTGTAGAATTTTGGAGATCATTTTTTTGGAGAACACTTTTTTGAAGATTTTTTTATTGTTGATATTCTTTTTATTTCTTGATTTCCAATTTGGAGATTATCACTGATTTTTGGTTTTTCATTGTTTTACTGTTGAGTCTTTTTGTGGAGATAAACGTTTTCGAACTGATGGTTTTTTTTTTCTAGTCCATCTTCAGGTTATCTTTTCTCTAGTCCCAAAACTTCAGTTTGAAAACGTTTATAAACAGTCAAATCTCCACATCAGCACTAAACAGTCAAATCTTCACATAAAAGAATCACAAGTAAAACAGTGAAAGACCAAAAATCAGTGATTATCTCCAAACTGGATATCAACAAAGAAGAATATCAACAAAAAAAAAAATTTTCAAAAAATGTTCTCCAAAAAAAGTCATCTCTAAAATTCTACAGGCAAAAAACATTTAACTGTGCTACAAAAAGTGTAAAAAACAGTGAACATTCAAAAATATCTTTTATTATTTAATTTAATTTAATTTAATTTAATTGATTTTTATTAAGTACAAATGTTGAGGTAAAACCAAAAAATCAAATAAATCAATTTTAAGTAAATCGTTTGAATAATGAACATTTTAAAAAGAAACAACGGTTTAAATTTTAGACCCTTTGTAGCGAAAACAAATACAATTACGTCACGTTAATTAAGTTAAAAAATATGCACGCTGTATACGATCATATATTTTCTCAGATATTTGAAAAACCTATAATGGGCCAAATGACATAAATTTTAGGTGCGTATGTTTTTCCTTAAAGCATTTATCTCTAAGCATTAGACTTACTAGCGAGATTTCACTGTCAGAATAGCTATTTCTTTCGGATTCCCTTTCCTCAATGCGTCATGTTTTCATCAATTTTAATTTTGCTAATGAACAACCATTTCATTTTGTAAAACACTGCAAGCTGTTGGGAGGGAAACTAGCATTCTTTGATCTAATGGATTCTTCATCGTATATTGTCTTATCAGTGTTTGGAGAAATGAATTATGGCCGAGGAATGACGGCTTTTTTTTTTAAACGGAAGTTTACTTGTCGACTCTAATGTATAAGAACATGGTTTATAAAGTTTCTAACACAAAAAAAAACCATAAATTAACTTCAATAATATATACTGGGAGGCAAATAAATTCATTACAGCCAGAAACTCGATGTCTTTAAAGAAAGAAAATTTTAGAAATTTTTTTTTATCAAAAGTTGAATGGAAAATTATCCTCTAAGGCTTTTGAAATTATTTTAAAACTACGCTATTAATATCAATTTGCAACTCTTCATTCATTAACAAATTATCACACTTTACATTAGCAAATAAGAAATAAGATATAGACTTGATTCTAATAAAGCAATAAGAGATATTTTATTACAATAAACGGCTAACGCATTTCGATATACCATCATCAACAGAACCAAATCAAATTTGTCGGAAACACATTACGGTTTGTGATGATGATAATATGGGTTAAATATCGTCTAATAACTGAGTGAATATCAAAATTAAAGTGGTTATTTAACAATTTTTTGATTATGTCTTTTACATTCATAATTCTCAATACTTTCAATTTTGAATTAATATCCAGTTTTCTTATTATATTTGGTGAAGTTAATCACATCCATAATTTCTTTGGTTGTCCCGAATTGATGCTTATGATGGAATAGAGACAGGCAAAGCTGATTTATCATCCTCGATTGTTAATGGATGTTTGTGGTCATTATATCTGTCTATGAATTTTAAGAAGTCAATCTTAAGTAATATATATCATACGATTTACATTTACATATAGATGAAAAAGGAAAAGAAAAATTTCGCTACAAAGAAAAATTCGAACTAGGCCCTAGTCACGGTGACTGCTTAGCAGTCTTTAGGATACATGGAGATAGTTTAGTTATACAGGGTGTTTCTAAATTATCTCCCGTATTATACATGTTTATTACTCAAAAACTATTACAGATTTTAACGTGATTTTTTTTATTCACAAAGAAAAACTCAATAAGTTTCTTAGCTACGCGTGAGTTGATAATGAAACACGCGGTTAGCACGTTGTTCCATTTTTCGCGAGACGCAGTAAACAATGGCGAGTGTTCAAGTGCGTGTTACGGCTTGCGGAATTTAATTCAATGATTACTGTTCAGAGAATGTTCAAAACAAAGTTTAAAAAGGATCCTCCAAATGATAAATCAATTAAGCTATGTCATGAAAAATTTTTAAACACAGGCAACCTGTACATAAAAAGGGTGCTGGTAGACCTTCAGCGACACCACAGAGAGTAGAAATGGTCAGGGAGGCGTTCGATCGTAGTCCTCGTAAATCACTTCGCCAAGCGACTCGCCAACTGGATATGCCAATGACTTCCGTATATAAAATAGTGAAGCACCGTCTTCGTCTTACACCCTACAAAATCCAGATGATTGCATGAACTGAACCCAGATGACCGAGCGAAGCTCAAGAAGTTTGCTGAGGATATACCCCAAAAAATCGACAATGATCCCACCTTCCTTGAGGACATTTTGTTTTCTGATGAGGCAACCTTCCATACTTACGGAGCAGTAAACCGACACAACTGCTGCATTTGGGGCTCACAAAACCCCCACGTTCTAAGGGAGCATATACGCGACAGCCCAAAGGTTAATGTTTGGTGCGGTTTAATGCATGATCGAGTAATCGGACCATTCTTTTTCGCTGAAGACACCATTACCCCTGCAACCTACCTAGATATGTTGGAGAACTACCTGATTCCATAGTTGGAAGAACTGCAGCCCAACATGGTCTACGAACAAGATGGAGCACCTCCTCACTGGGGCTTGCAAGTTAGGCAGTGCGTTGATACGAACTTTCCAGGAACAATCCCTTGGCCCCCTCGCTCACCCGATCCTCTGGATTTTTTCTTCTAGCGATATGTGAAAGACAGTGTATAAGACCAACGTTGGTGGCATTGAAACTCTCAAGAACAGAATAATTGAAAAATCGCTGAAATCACCCCCGAAATGCTAGCCCGAACATGGGAGGAAATCGAGTTTCGCTTTGACGTCCTTCACGCGAAGGACACATTGAAATTTATTAAGGCATGCTAACAAACTTTTTGAGTTTTTCTTCGTGAATAAAAAAAAATCACGTTAAAATCTGTAATAGTTTTTGAGTAATAAACATGTATAATACGGGAGATAATTTAGAAACGCCCTGTAAAATTGATCCCTGGTTCCTGGTTTGAATTCGAGTCACGGAATTTTTCCTTTTCCTTTTCATCTGTATTTAAATATAATTAATTCCTTGAAGCATAACTTCAGTGTTGCCAACATCATGTAAAAAAACCATGAGTTATATGAATTACATGCTTTTTTCAAATTACTTTTCATACTTTTTTATAGGAGGAGGAGGGGTTAGGATTAGGACACATGTCGAATTTTCTGTTGTTCATATCTGATTGTATTGTCCATGATGTAGAGCGAGATCAAGTTATGGTAAACTTGGTAAACTGTGGCATGGATAAATTTGATTTTTTCTTCTTTTTATAAACGATTAATTGAACAATATTTAAAGGGACGGGTTTTTATGAAAGCGGGTGGTTTGATGTTGGCGTTGAAGTGTGTTTTCTGTAAATACTGAACCAAAATCAGTTAATACTAAAATGTTTGTGAATATCCATAAAATTATTGCGAAATGCTATTGAAAGTGTCACAAAAAGAGATGATCAAGGTATCGGAAATACGCGATGATGTCACCTTTACTTAATTTTGTTTGAATACGAGTTTCTTCCAGACCTTGCAAAAAAATTACTCTGCCACGGGCGCACTGACGTGCGAAGTCTGGTAATGAAAAGAATTATTCATTGAGTTAAGAATAATTTTGTCGGCAAATCACTTTCAAAATGGTGACAGTATCTGAATTTTCATAGCAAGAAATATTTATACAGGATTGCAAACATCTTCCAAGAGAATATTATTCAAAAATTGCCTGAAAACTGATAAAACTGTAGATACATCGAAACGTGTTAGCCGTATCTTAATATAACAAAGTATCTCCTGTTAATTTATTAGTATTATATGACGTTTTGAAAGAAATTTTATAAAAATGCTCCAATTGTTGAAACACCTAGTTAAGAATTTTTCAGAATAATTCTATATGCTGGATTCAAAAATACTTGCGGGATCGCTAGAATCGCCAAGATCCAAATGCCATGAAAATATAAAATTTGCAACAATAAAACAATTTGATATAAAAAGTACACACAGGAAATCTAAACATGTGGAATAAAAGCTAATCAAAATGAATCAATTTTGCTCTTTCTGTCAGTTACTTGGAAATTCAATGGTCAGTTTATGCAATTAAAAAAAAGTAACGACGGTTTAAAAAATTTTAGATTCAAAGAGAATGTTAAGACTTTAGTAAACCATTGAAAGTCTTTGGTACGTATAATTAATATGGAAAATTTTAGTTATCTATTTAAAATACTGACTTTTCAATTTAATAATCACAGATCTATAAAATATTTATTTATTTTTTGAAAAATTATTTTAATCGTATTTGACTTTCTTTAAATGACAAATTTCTCGAGATATATAGTTTGGAATTATTTTCTAAAAAAAATGGGAAAAAATCAAAATTATAAATATCTATTTTTAAAAAAGTCTTATTTTGCGCTTTCTATAAAGTATGACAATAATTAATAAAACAATAATTATATGAAAAGGAGTTCATGATACATAGGGAAGTTAAGTTCTAGACATACGTTTGCCTACACAAGCAAATGTTTGTTTACATAAGCATGGACTTATAAATTTTACCGTAATGCTACGCATTAGTTAGTTCCAGATCTCTTTATGATCACTAATTGCATAAAAACGCAGATTATCAAAATAAATTATACACGGTGAACGCAAAAACATTGTTATCAGCATATCTGAGATACCGGATGTTGTTATCATGCTGGAATTTGTCAATTACCTCAATCTATGAAGTAGATCTTATTGTTTGGTTGGTTTGTTGGTTTGGGCGCGTTAATTTCTAGGTCATTTACATCTTTTCATATGACCCCATAGTGTTAATACATAGTATATCCAAAATCCATCCAAATTTGAGACATGGCACGTAAGATATGTATTTGCTCCTTTTATAAAAAAATTCACGATGAATGAAATTAATGATTTAGATCTAGAGAAAATATTTGCTTTTACTTTTATTATTTAATAAGAAACTTTGAAATTAGCGTTTATTTTAAGCGATAATTATGCTGAGTGTTGATTAACAAGACCATCTCCCAGTTTCTGGAACGGGGGTTGTTTGACAAATAAATTTGCGACTTGAGTAGTGCCCATGAATTTAAAGGAATAGGGGGTGGGTTTGTCATCATTCATGTTTTGTGCAGATGGTTTTGCCCATCAGTAACAGTTGAACCATTCTTCACGGTCCCCTTTAAATATATAGCCAACATTCACCAACTATTTAGATTTCATTTTCAATAGAACAAAATATTACAGAAAGATAAGCAAGCAAGCATATACATGTTTCTACTTTCTTCACTCCTTAATATTGCTTGCAATTTCTTTTTTAATCATTTCACTTATGATTTTTTCTGCGCGTAATTCACAATATCGTATTCATCACGTTAACTTTATCTTTTACTGAAAGAAAATAAATCGTAATTATTCCTAATTTTACTATTTTCAATAGTGTATTGCAGAAATTCAGATATACATTATGTGTATTTTATTTTTTTGTTTCGTTAAAAAATGCAATAAAATATCGGAATTTTTCAATTACTATCAAGTAAAATATAATATAAATTTGGGAATAAATTTGGTGCTTTGTTATTTTTCCATGTGAACAAATTTAATTGTTTAAGTACAAGTTTATACAAGTTAAGATCCAAAGATGCCAATTATATGTAATTGGCAAATTAAATGATTAGCAAATGTACTCGGAAATTCAGATATTAGAAATCTGAAAACCTTATATTTAGATAAAGCATTTGTTTGTTTATTGAAAAACGCATTCCTAAAAATGATTATTACTTTCTCGTCTAATCTAAAATATTCCCTTGCATCACATTGCTTTCTATATTAAAAAAAAAAGAAAATAAAAGGAAAACTCTTCTACCTTTTACCAAATACTATAGGATTTTAAATAGGGTTAAACATTCGTTCGGAACATGAAACTCATTCAAAGAAAATGAATGGTTGTACACCTTTTTTCCTTTCCCCCTTCTTCTCTATCTATTTTTGGTCTGAATGAATTTGACCTCGGTTGGCTTTTGCCTGTCAAAATATTTCTAGAATTGCTCGTCGGTAACGCTTCTTCTTCTTTTTCTTCTTCCCAGAAGTCTAGCTAACGATGACTAAGTGAATGAATTCCGAGAAGGTATTCACTTCTTCATTGGCAAAAAGAAGCGAAACTTATCACTGTTCAGGTGGAAATCCGCGACGCACTTCGGCTTTTTTTAATTTTTTCTATCTGCCTTTCTCTTTGCGCCCTTGCTTATTATATTCAACTCTCCCCTCCTCATATTTTTTATTGAATTCCTCCATCTTGCAGATCTTTCCGATATTGATGTCGATAAAAAAAATTGTAAGAATTCATTAAAAATTATTTGAAGTATTTTCATTTTATTTGACCTTATTATTTTATTAAAGTAAGAATTATAGTGCCAATTTAAAGGAATCGAATGTATCAAGTTTCTGATATCATTGAATACGGACCAAGAGGCTTTCTTAAAAAGTTGTGATATACACGGCAGGCAAAAAAAATGCAATACATGGAAGGAGTGAGTCAATTTTAATGAAATTGCACAAGATCAAAGTGTGGGTTGCATACAACATATGATTTAAATTTCAAAACGATATGTGCACAAGATCCTGTTATAAGATGTTCCAAAAGTCCCAATAGAACAATTTAATATGCCGTATATCCTCCACGAGCATGAATGAGGCATCGAATCTTGCATGGATGCGGTCGTACAGATGCTGGATATTATCCTAGGATACATTGTTCCAAGCGTCCAGAACATGTTGATGCAAGTGTGTTGCGACCATGGATGTACCGTCTCTCCATGACCCAAACATTGAGTACAAATCTGGAGATCGTGCTGGCGAGGGAAGTCGAGCCACATCTTGGAGAGCTTGTAAGTTAGAACGGGCCTGTGTGGGCTTGCGTTAACCTGCTGGAACAGCACATTACCCTCCTGAGGCAGTTTCTCCAGACCGGTGTAACAGGCCAGAGTATACTCCCCCCCCCC
>JAHWFO010117522.1:68938-103424 GCA_023313115.1 Rhysida immarginata
CCCCCCCCCCCCCGGAGTTATTTTACATACAAATTAGAAACAAAGAAATATTTTAATTTAAAGAAATTAATTTCCAATTCATAAAACACATTTTATTGAGCTATTTATCAGAATGCTGGGAACAAGAAAATAAATCATTTTCTTCATGAATTTTTAAAGATCATTTTTTTAGAAAGGAGTATCATTTTATTTTTATTAATTGAAAAATATAATTGCAAACTAAATATATATTTTTTTCTTATGTTTTTAATATTTGATATTGGTATATTTATTCATTCCAGCTAAATTTTAATATGTGTAGTATATTACTCATTTGTATTGATTGTATGATAATAAAACTATATATGATATTATAAAAAATATTAATAAAGTCAAGAGTTAACATAAAAGACGATAAAAAAAGGAAAATAAATGAAAAAAAAAGCAAACCAATTGGATGAAGAGAATAAACAATGCAAAACTAAAAATTTGGCCAAAAGTGTGCACGAAACTAGAAATCCACCCATTTGGGTGACTTGCGGGGTAAATAAGTAGAAAAAACTCTAAATTTAAAAAATATCAATTAGTAGTTTTAAAATACTATAACATAATTGAAAATGATGAAGAAGCCAAGGAGAACAACCTACACCCGGGTATATTCTGGGTGGGGATTAATCTGGGCTGCTAGACCGGGTTCAAAATCTCTGGGACGTACCTTGCGCTGTTCAATGTTCCATTCACAAACTGATGAGTGCCAATTGTAACTGATGGCACCTCTTGCCATTACGCCAGGTGTTGGACCTGTGTGCCGTAGACAATTGCACTGTGGAAGATGTCGCTCAACTAGTCTTCGTCGCACACATTGACATCCATCACTGGTGTGCAGGCAAAGTCTGCTCTCATCATTGAAGACAACAGACCTCTGTTCTGCTCGTCAGTCAGCTCTTTCGCGACACAACTGCAACCGCACAGAAGGCTGTTCTTGTAGACGTGATAATCTGGCTAGAAGGACACGTGTCTGCAGTCCTGCTGCAAGTAAGCGTTTGCAAATGGTCCGTCTTGATACGATTGGTGCTAGTCTGGCCCTTATCTCTGCCGTGAATGTTGTGCGGGTGTTCAATGCTTCCCTTACAATTCGACGGTCTTGGCACGACTCAGTAATTCGTGGGGGTCTGGAATCAGTTTTAAACATTCAGCAATTAACATGGGTTTGTTTAAAAATGGAAAAAAAATTCGTTGCCAGATGATTTTAATAAGAATTAAATGTAAGAATTTGGTTAATTTAAAACAATTTATATTTACAAATAAAATTTTGCAAACATTCGAGAATTTAAAATTTAGCTATAGTTCGGAAGTTCATTTAATTCTTTCCAAATTTACGTCCATTTTATTGCTCAGCGCAGTACAATTATTAGTGTAACACGAGAAATTAAGTAATCGAAAGAAAAGTTTGTAATATTTTATTCATTCTTCACTCAACACAATGAATCGATTTTAATCAATACGCATTAACACTGATATTTTTCAAATAACTTAAAAATATGTTAGACATTTAAACACGGGCTCTCAAACATGAGGATGAAATAGTTTTCTTAAATATTTAGTAGATAACAATGAGAAGTAAACTTATTTAAAATCGAGCGAAGAAATGGTGTATTTGAATAATGTTTGAACAGTCCTCGGATCATCTTTTGTCCACGTGCCTTAATTAAGCGGAATTTAATTACAAGGAAAAAGGAAGAAGAGGGAAATGAAAATGTTAATCTCATAACTGGATACGTTTGACTTTTGACCAGAATTAAGTAATCATTTCAATCAAAATTAAGAAATCTTCGTTGGATGACTAATTACTTGAAACACATTTCTTAAGATTTAATAAACTGTCTTTATTTTCATTATTTAAAACTTAATGATTTATGGATAGACAAAACTATTGAGAATCTTTCCTACAAGAGTCAAATACTACTCCAATATTCTTTATTTTCATTCGCTTTTTGATCCAGCAAAGGTAAACGCATATCAGATCTGAGATGAGAACTTGGCTATTTTCTGTGTACGTTTAATTTCGGCGAAATGGGCATTAGAATAACATTAAAAATAACTAAATTGATTAGTGGGAGTTAAATGGAAAAAGATAAGAAATAATGCTGATGTAAATCATCGCGCTCACTTTAAAAGGCAAGGCGATTAATTATTAGGGTCGGCGCCTCAGTCTCGACATTTTATGCGCCGTCTTCGGTGACTCAGCGCTTTCTTTTCGTGTTTCAAGAAATTCTCTATAATTAATTTGTTTTGCTTCTCGCATGTGACTTATTGTCACACTATAACTTAATGATTATAATTATGTTTTTATTTTACTCTTTTCTTTATGACGATTCTACTGTTTAGCATTTAAAAAAAAGCGCAATTGACGAGTGCACTACAGTGGAGTGGAGCAAGAACTGCAACGCTTGAAGTGTTTAAAAAAAGCATTAAATGTTTGTTTTAATATTAATACTAAAAGTGAATTGGCCACTCACCGAAATGACGTATTAAAATAAATAATAATTCTTAATACGCACAGTAACAGTCAAACTGATGGCAAAACTAAATGAATAAAAGTTAAGCTTTAAGAAAAGAATGACATTTCTTAAATCATTTGATAAAGTGAAAGATAAATTAGAAGAACTTCGTACTTTTAGAAAGTTGGTTGCGTTAGGTCATTACAAATATTTAACCATATCTTCAGATTATCAGCAAATTAACCAAATGGCAATTTTTGAAAAGAAGACCTAGAAAATAATTTTTTAATTTTAGCTTCAACTTAAAATTCTTCTGTCGGTTTGAATCAAAATTAGAAAAAAAATTCCGTATTAATAATTTTACCACAGGCTATTTCTTAAAGCTTTTAGCATTCAATTGTTGCCTCATTTTCAATGTTCTTTTAAATATAATTTTCTTCATTGAACATATCCTTCTTCAGGACAATACTTAAAAATATATTAATGACCGCATAATTTCCTCGACATTACACTGCTCAAAACAAGAAAGGAAGATAAGAAACCACTATTCCACATAAATGAATTTTATAAAATAAAAACTCATATGTCCAGTCGGGTGCAAAAAGGTTTAGACTTAAATCATATTGAGCACGTGAATAGGACATCCCAAGCGCATACCTGCTATCCTATTTTCATTCAGAAGGGACAGGTCCAGTCTAATTTGACTCTCAGTAAAAATACCTGATTTTGCAACCGATAAACATCCGGTAAGCTCAGTTCCTACGGAGCAGGTAAAAAACTTTTTGCACCCGACTGTACATTTCAGAGCTCTCTGTCCCCTTCATTAGTGAGAAACAACAGTTTTGGCTACGATATTATTTGAAAAAATCGAAGGAAAAATTCTGCGACCTGGATTCAAATCAGGAAACTCGAGTGTCATGCTCGACGCCTCTACCAATTGGATTATCGCAGACACATGTACAGCCATGCTATCACTAAGTGTCTAAAGACAACCAAGTTGTCAACATAGAAAGCCCAATGGGAGGCGGGCACCCGTTTCACAGATCGGGAATTTCTCCTATCCAACCATCAGAACGTTTGATGAACACATAAGAAATAAAGAATATAAACTGGAGCTACTTCTCCAAACATCAGGCAACGATATTATTTGAAAAATGGAAGGAAAAACTCTGCGACCTGAATTTAGAAACTTACAAGGGATCCTCACGAACATGCACCTCAGAGATTCACACCAAATTGAAATGTGTTACTCATCTAAAGCCACTATTGATGCCTGCAAAATAAGAAAATGCTAAATTTTGTTTCTTTGAAAATAAACTGAGAAAACGAAAAATTTGAACACACACAGCCAAACAAAGACTCCGTTGTTAAAGCGGTGTGTATGTATATTATTGCGCTCTCAACTTCTTTCGTCCACTACTCAACAATACGCACGAATCTGCTTCACTTGAAAGCCACGCTATCGGTTCCAAGCAGGGTCTATAGAAGTAAATGGTCGTTCAACTCTCGTCATTTTCCATTGTTAAGGGAAGCTAGGGAATTCAGATCACGCTAGGAGCCGCATAGGTCGAATACACTTTCTGCGATGTATGCGGCACCTAGTGTGATCTGAATTCCATAATTTGCAGAGTTATTTTACTTATATTGTTGATACCCAAAATTAATAGTGAGCTTAGTAATGCATTCTACAGTTGGTTTACCAATTATTTATTTAAAACTGTGTAGAATACACCAATTTTAGCAGTAGTACGTCAATAATTCCGGCTGCATTGAAATTGAAAATGAAACTACTATTTTTACTCACAATAGTCGGCGCTGCATGCACTGACGGTGCTATTATACATGCAGAGTCATTTTTGAATAGAGTTCCCGCCCTATCGGGAGTTAGAAACTTTAGCTTCATTTTTCAGTGGAGTTGAACGACCATTTACTTCCATAGACCCTGGTTCCAAGGTATGCTTGCGCGCAAAAAAAAAAAATGCGTCGTACAAGTACGTGTACATCCCTCGTTAGTGACAGCAAGTGTCTGCGATATCCCAATTGGTAGAAGCGTCGAGCATGATACCCGAGGTGTCTGGTTCCAATCCAGGTCGCAGAATCTCTCCTTCCATTTTTTCAAATAATATTGTTGCCTGATGTTTGGAGAATAAGCTCCTGTTTATATTCTTTATTTTTTTTATATGTAAATCGAGGACATAGGGAAGAGGACATGAATAAGCAAGTTTAATACACTATACCTAGTTTTTGTGGAATTAGCGTCCGTCACAGTATAAAGTGTGCTCGAAATGGTGCCCACCAGTATCCAGAACAATCTGAAAGCGTAGAATAGCATGCTGCACGAAGCATCTTCATGAGTATGCCTGAAAATCCGGGACCCGCTGAAATCTCTCTTGATTTGCTTCTCTTCAGATCGACACATTTGCGAACGAACGTTCCCTTGATAATCCTGTTGCCCCACAACGAGTATGATAATAATGGAAGCGTGGACCATGAAAATCTTGTGGCCCATAATGTGGACACTATTTCTACCGAGTTTGATACTCGTGCAATAATTAATTTCCTATCTAGGATGGGTTAAGTAGGAAAATTTTAATTAAACCACAAATCGCTAGGGTACCCGGCCAATCCGTTGTGTTGGAAACAAAAAGCAGAATGGTATAGCAACTCTTTCCCTCCTCACTATATATATAGAATTAGGGGGTACACCTGTTCGACCCTACCCTTGGGTGTTGCAATAGGACATAAAACATGCCTAACTTTTGTACGTACACTGCAAGGAATGAGCACGCGAAATTTCAGCTTCCCACTTATAAGGAAAGTGGGAGAATTAGTGATGAGTCAATGGGGGCTTTCCATTTTATATACAGGCTGTCCCTGAAACGTTATAACTCAGCAACGAAATGAGATAGAAATATAAGGTTTGTTGTATTTTATTCCTTAAACTTCCTGACCATTCATCACTTTGTGCTTCTATTTACTTGCTTCCCATTTGCTCAATACATCACGGAGCTAAAGGAGTGCTTCCTCTGTCGTCTTTCCACTCTTTCTCAATAGTCTGCTAACTCTCCATTATCTCCATTAATTAGCCCGTACATGTTCAAAATGTCCACCTTCTGCCACAGTACACTCCCATCACCGGCGTCGAACAGAGCGACATACCGACTGGATTGCAGCTAATGGAATATCATTGATGGAATGTTCAATCTGATCTCTTAATTCCGTCAGTGTTTGTGGGTTTGTGGCGTTCAACCTTCTCTTTCTTCCGCGTTCAAACTTCTCTTTCTTCCGCACCAACCTTTCAATAGATCTTTCACCGTTCCTTCGGCTTCAAACTTGTCTCGGAGTTTGTTATCGTTACCCTTGGTGACGGTGGTTACCAAATTTAACTCTCCAACATCGTTGAACCTCAACATCATTCCCACTTTCTAATAACGCTTCAGTATCCACCGCCATTTTGGTTTATTAACAAATGAACAAAATGAACGTGTTGCTTTGCTTTTCCAGCGCCGTCTGGATCATACACAACAAACCTTATATTTCTATTTGGGACACTCTTTATATTCAAAATATTATAGCGTGCAGGTACGAGAAGGACAACAAAAGCATTACCGCTTGGAAATTATAAGGTTAACATCACTAGGTGAATTCAATGTTATTGTTTTCCTCCAGTTTAGATGTACAGCATGGAACCTTTATGTGAATAAAGAGATCAAGAAACTATCTTGTCCAATCTAATCATTGTATCTTCTGTTGAAATGTAAGTGGTTGAAGCAGTTGTATTGTGAAGGTGTGTATTTGATACGCTAGTGCAATAAAGATTTTTATTTTAATACCATGGTAATAAAGGTTACTATTGGTTCTTAGAAAGATATGCAACACTACGAGATTTATATGAGCTATACGAGTGTTTCATATGAATATTCCGTTCCTATTCTCTGCTGCATGACTTTTTCCCAAAATCATTTGCCTGTAATCCTAAGATTAAGACTTCACTTTATTTATTTATTTATTTATTTATTTATTTATTTATTTATAATTAGTGTATATTTTGTACATAACATTCACCCGGGGCCTGTATGGTTTAAAGCCAACGAGGTAGGTCCCCGGATGAATGAAAAAAAACCCAACAAAAGTAGTTACATAGCAAAAAAATGTCAAAGTCAATCAGATAATGGAAAGAAAAATAAGAAAAATATAGGTGAGAGAGATTAAGGTTAAGTAAAGGAGTTCTTTACTAAGTATTTAAACCTGGCAAAAAACTTGGAGGGTTCCGAATTTTTTGGGTGAGTAAGGACCAAAGTTTAGCATCCGCAATTGAAACACTCCTGCAATGATAGTTACGTTTTGAACGGCGCAATGATCAAACTCGCAGAACGAGTTAGAGTATGTATGAGTGATAGTTAAATTCGCGAAAAATATTCGGAAAAGAGGTTATAAGTATGTTATTAGCTGTTTTATAAATTAAAGTTGCGAGATTCAATGTGTAAAGATGCTGTGTTGGCAGAATACCAACTTGATTACAAAGATGATAGACAGGATCATATTTCCGTAATTTCAGCAATGTACGCAAAATTTTTTTTTTAAATTCGATGAAGTCGAGACAGTTTGAGAGTGGAAGAAGAGCCCCAGAATTGATTTCCGAAGCATATGGAAGACTCAATTAAGGCGAAGCAGAGCTGTAAAAGAAAATTGGAAGGAAGATGATGAAGACGTGAAAACAGACCTAGCTTTTCATTCAAGGAAGTAGCCAAAGAGTTTATATGGATATCCCATGACAAGTCATGAGAAAGATGAATCACCAAATATTTAACTGATTTGGAAGAGTGAAGAATGGATGAAAGGTCTCGATGTTTATTTTTTTATTCCGTTGCTAGAACATGATTTAAGAAGTTTTCTTTAAATTTAATGTAAGCTGATTAATATATTCCAGTGGAATGAATTAACAAGGGCTAAGTTAAAAGAATTTTGAATGGCAAAAGGTGAGCCGTCGGAGTAAGAAAATGTAGTATCATTTGCTTAAAGAATCAATGAGAGAGGGGATAATAGAAAAAAGGGATCATTAATGAAAAGGGAAAATAGCAGAGGGGATAAAACAGAATCTTGAGGGACTCTCAAGTTACCAGTAATAATATAGGATTTTGTATCAAAGATTTAGAGTGTACTGATGATCGGATAAATAACTGGAAAGCCAAGTTAATGGGGGGTCACAGATAACAAAGAAAGCAGAAAGCTTATAAAGTAACAAGGGGTGAGAAATGGAATCAAACGTTTAGAGTAATCTATGAACAAGGATACAACGGGGTTGTTGATGGCCATGTTAGAAACAATGTATTCGGTCAGTACATAACAGGCGGTTGTGGTACTGCGCTTGGGGGTAAAATCATGTTGAGATGAAGAGAGACACTCATTCGCAAAGATATAGGAGGATAAGCGCTTTTAAAATAAGTGTTCAAAATTTTGGCAAAACAAGGTAAGATAGCAATGGGACGATAATTGCTAAAATTGGTGGTTTTTCCGGACTTAAAAATGGGCATAATTCTCGACTGTTTAAGACAAGATAGATAAGTACCATACGTAAGGGAAGTGTTAAACGGAAGAGTTAAAGGAGAGGCAAAGTCTGTAGAGACGGACAAGACAATGTCGGAACGAATCCCTAACTGTTCTGGATAAGGGGAAGACTTAAGATGACGAATTGCAGAAAGCATCTCATCAGGTGAGGTAGGGGAAGCAAAAAATGCAATAGATTTGGAAGATATTGGGAAATGGACGCCATAGTCGAGGGTAAAGACGGAAGAAGAGTTTACAAAAAATCGGTCAGAATTACGGGATTAACTATAGAAGCGCTAGAAAAAGGTGTTATTCTGGGTTGAGAGCCTTGAATGGGGTTTTTAATTGTTTTCCATTTCTGTTTATTATTTGTAAAATTGTTAAATACATAGTGATAATATGAAGCTTTTGCTTTGTTAATAACAGATTTTACATTTTTCGAGAAAGTTCGGAATTTAGTTTTTGTGTAATCAGTGGGGGCCCTTGACAATCGGTTCGTAATTCATGACAAATCAAAATTTGTCACAGTGGCCTGAATTTGTGATATAATGAATTTTTGTGAGCAATTAATGAAAGAATATGAGCGTTCAACCAAGGTTTAGTGAAAGTGTGTTTGGGCTTGGCATTAAGATGTGGGACTTTGGGAAAATATCTGTTTAAGCCATAATGAATATGTGTTAAGAAAGTATGAAAGGAAATATTAATATCGTCGCGAGGGGATCGAATACGTTGGCCCAGTTAGTCATTGCTAAAAAAAATTGAAAGCGGCAAGTCTGTATATAAGGGTAATTTGGCGGATTTCGCTAGAATTAGGAACAACCTGAGAATTATGAGAAAGCGTCTGGAATGAGAAAATTGGGAAATGATCCGCTATACTAAGATCTAGGGATCCACTAAACAAGTTGTCCGAAGAAGTTGTGAAACATTGATCTATTATGGAATAAGTGTGATGAAAACTTGAGTAGTGAGTAAAAGAGGAGATTAATGGTGAACGCCCGGTGGATGTCAGTAAATCTTGGAGAGAATATAAATTAGAGTTATCTTTAAGAAAATCTATGTTAAAATCACCGATAATTATAATTTGTTTTTGGAGGAAAGACTTAGATCATGAAGTAGAGTAGAAAAATAAGATAAAAAAGCAGCAATCTGGCCAGATGGAGGATGATAAATGGAGACATTGTAAAATTTGTTAAGCAATTGGTTCGAATTATTCTATGCTTTTAAGTTTTGCATTTTAAGCTATAGGAATTTTAATATTCCATTGAAATAAATTTGAATCAAAAGCACTATCAAAGGCAATTAATTTGAAATGGTTTATTAAAAACTATCTACGATTGATAATTCGGCACAAAAAAATTCAATAAATTTCGTCAACCCTAACTTCCATGTAAGAAGTAATAATTTTTAAGTTGATATTAAATTGTTGCACTTTCTTTCAATTCTGACTTTAATATTGTGATATTTAGTTTGGTTTTGTTGTAGTAGTTCAATTAATTTATAGTAGTAAAAGCTAAGAATATTGCCTCTTCAAGAATCTTTAACATGCAGCAGATAATTGACTATAACCAAAGGTTACTTACCATCCTCAGTTATTTGGTCCCGCAATCTCGAGCGTCAAAAATCGGGCACGCTTAATATGGCCCATCGAATCAAGCATTACTCTGTTGTTATGGGGAAAGATTTTATGCATATAAATCTAAAAATTCGCATGATATTTTAATATAACTATACATGACTAGGAATCATTGCGAGATTTAGGCTATGCAAAGACGACTCGGGCTTACATCTTTTTTATACATCGCATAAGCATGCGGATTACGACCATAATAGCCACCCGTCGAATTTCAGTAGGTAAATTTTAAAGAAATGTTATAGAAAACATTAAACAGTTTTCGGATTTAAGATTGCCCTCTTAAAAAGTGGTTTATTGTCCGGTATTGCTCAGGCTTAAGAGAACTAAATCAGATGGAAGAAATTATTTTTACTTTTAATATTTGCTGGGGAAAGTATTAATTTAGTTCTTAGCTCCAAAGAAGAATAAAGAAAGATTTCCCTTTATTTTCCTATTCACTGTTTGTTTCAATAACCTTAGCTATTCCATTTCAAAGTTTGTCGATAAACGATGGTCTTAGTATTAACATAAATAGCAAATGTAACAATTATTTTTTATTCATTCCATCTCTTGAGCAAGTGGAGCAAGAGTAGCCAGAAGATATTCACCTACATGTATTTGGGTGAATTTTGTATTTTTGTATCTGCACTTCTTCTATATACTTTGCCGTAAATACCGTGTGTTTCAAAAGTTCCCGAACGCAGGAGATGACCTTCCCTGCATAAAGTACTGTTGTGCAGGTATGCTGAAGGGCTGGTAGACAGGAGCTACTGTCTCTCAGCCTCTTTTTTTCCAATTAATGGATGCTCCCAGCCATTACCAATCCCGCTATTTATTTTACATAAATGCAAATACGCGAATATGAGAGTGAAATAAAAGGTTAAAGTAAAAAATAGAATTTTATTTATAAAACCTACGGTATACGGTATTAAGCTTATACCGGTACAGTAACAGTTTAAAAAACGTTTATTGCGTGAAAACAATCAAATGAAATACAGTATGCAAGAACAAGCAGAGATGGTTCTCCTTTGGTGTAACCTACATGTACCGTTTCCTTTAGGAATGTAAAAATAAAATAAACACATTTGAGAAACTTTGCCACTATGTAAAACAGATTCTATGTAATTTATTTCAGCACATGGTTCATTTTAGTGGTTGGCCGAACACTACTCCTGCTGTCATTCCCTATGTATGCTGGCTTTCCCTACATACAGAAGGGGCAGTTCGGGAACTTTTGAAACACACGGTATATGTAAATAGTTGTGCTAAATACGTAATACACCATAAATTTGTTCCAGCTATGTTTTGCAGCTGTTTATCACGTTTGCGGAAAACAACCTGCTGTTTGAGTAAAATCATTTTCAGAAATCATAAAAGCCACACTACTGCTGATCATAGGGTTATTATATTACATACGTAGTAGTTCATGTATTTTAAACGTTTAGTAATCGACAAAATACTTTCTAATAAAATCGGTACTCTTAATTGGCAATTAGTAGAGATGTCGGAAGGTCATGAGGTTGAATTTTTATACCGATAAAAATTGCTTCCACATTAAGTATATTCACAAACACATTTTAGATTAAACTGAAAGCTTTCATTTTGCCCAGCAAATACACGCCTTTGATTAAAATTCCAATTTCTGAAACTACACATTTCATCTTTTCAAGCAATGCATCTAATATTTCTTTCCGATCTAAGGTGTTTATTAAGGTATAGGAGGCTTTATATTGTTTTTGAACTACTTTCAATTGATTTTCAAGTAGAACAACAATATTTTCTTCTTTTATTTCAGAAGTTTTATAAAAAACTAGTATTTTGCTTTCTAGAATATGAATTAAGTTACATTTTCCTGTTATTGCTGTTTACACTGCATTTCAGAAATTGTATTTCATAAAACTGTAGATGTATTAATATGTTGATGAAAATAGGAAAGAAAATTCCACAACCTGGATTCGAACCAGGAACCTTCTGCTCACCGTGCAGACGCGCCAACCAATTACGCCACAGTGGAATTCGAAGGTTCCTGGCTCGAATCCTGGCTGTGGAATTTTCTTTCCTATTTTCATCAATAATTTAAAACTCTGTGGATTGGCGTATAAAAATCCTCATAAGACTATGCAATATTTACTATTGAAATGTGTTGGAATCATTAAAAATCATTGTACATGTGTTTGCCAATACGATGAAAATATTATATAACCTACAAAAATTATTTTAAAATTTAATGTTAAATATACATTTAATGAACTATGAAGAAAAACCCTCTTACTCGCACGCCAGGCGATTCTAAAGACCTTTCCAGGGATTCCATAGTATTGTCATGTGATCTATGATTCTAAATAAAATTTCGGAAACACGTGATTTTGAGTGAGAATAAAGAATGCTGATATTCATTTCAATGCAGTTGAAAATTATTAACGCGGAGCGTTGGTAAGCAGTCAGAAGTATTAGCTCGCAGAACTGGATGAGTTTTAACTGGAGCGATATCCTTGAATAAGTTCCGTGGAACATTTTTAGTTTCAAGGCGGCTGTTAGACACTTTCTCTTGGGTTGTTAAGTCGAACACAATAAGGCCATTCCTCCCTTCTGCTAGGAAAGAATGCCTTTTTTTACTCATAGTCCAATACTTGACCATTGGCACTGTTTGACTATATTGCATAATCTTTGGGATGGACGGTAGGGTCTTATATTGACTGTGGGAAACAGCATAGACGATATAAAAATACTATCGTGAATTTTTCCGCTGATTTTCCCCTCCAATTGCGGACAGTACTTCTAGCTGAGACTTTTTCGTGATCTGAGTTTATACTTTTTTATTCCTCATTGGGTCAACTTTAAGCTAGATTTAGTTACCAATGAGCGATGGACGCCACTATTTTCTACTTAGAGCAATCAAGGCGTGCCGATCGCGAAGTTGTTGACCAGCCGACTGCGTCGTCTGCTTGATTGCCTCTAATTTACTATATGACATTTTGTAAGCACTTTTTAGATTGTATTGAAAGACTCTTAAAGCAATGCTGGTGGTGTACGGAAAGTACGAGTTTCAAGGAAAAAAAATAGTTTCAACGAAAAAAATTCTTACTTAAAAAAACAATACTATTTTTCTCTTTTACCAAATTAATAGTCTATCAAAGAACATTTGTTGAGCTTTGCTGCAACCACATACCAGCTTATAAACTCGTCAAAAGATAAGATTTTTTTTATAAACTTTATTAAAGGTGAAATTAAATTACTAGAAAGAAGTATAAAATTCTCCCTCTCCTGTAGATCAGCTCCTGTTGAAACGATAAACGCCGATATTCAAACAGGCATCCAAGACAAGGATGAATCAAACAAATTCTACCTTTGTAATATTGCAATAATCAAGGTAACGAATATTGCAATAAGGAAATGAATTTTATTCAGTGATAAGGAAAAAAAAGCAAAACCTAGTAAAGAATTATCTTAATTTCAATCTTAAAGAGAACGACTATTTTTACTCGAAAGCAATAAAGTAACATTATTGTTGTTTAGATAAGAGATAAGTTGTTCTCTTTTCAAAGGATAAATTCCCCACTTAATGATATTCTTTACCATAACTAAAATTAAAGAAGTGTGAGTAAGAGCTTTATTTTATTTTATTCTTAGTACCAATGACACATATTCTACGCCAATTCATTATATGCAGAAATTAGGAAGTGTGCCTTCGCAATCGTCGAGCGCGACTTTCCTATTCTTTCATAAGGGAAAACGATTTAATAGCGTTCTCGCAAGCCTATTTTAACAGATTCGGATTCCAATGGTGTAACTTATTACAAATATGATTAAAATTCTAATTTATAAGTGCTCTTTATAGCTTATCATCTATGCAGAACAGCTCGACTCTATCATCGAAAGGAATTTAATCTCTTCAACGAAAGCTCGTCGCCAAAAGGAGTTCATTATTGTAAAGGAAGGCAAGTTTCATTTTTGGCAAGTTCAGAGCAGATTATACCTCGATTTTCCATCTACCCATAACGAACTATTTTAACAAACGATTAGTGCTAAATAGCTTTTCTTAAGTTATATCTTGAGAAGCAAAGAGAGTGCATTAACATAAAAAAATCAAACACTTTAAAATTAACTTTTACTCATTCTCGAAAGATATTTGAGCAATGCTGATGCATTTTTTGATTAAGTTGGCACCTGGAGCGGTTTCAGAGATGTGCAGAATATGCAGGCTATTTGGCTCCATGCCATTTCATATTTTATTACATTTGATTTTTTAGGTTCATTATTAGGAAATGACGAATGAAAGTTGCTAAATAGCAAAAGCAAAAATGACAGGACCGTACAGGACTCTGGACAAGTCAACATTAAATTGATTTGGAAACAGAGAAATTTTCCTATATAAATTTTTCTCTAGCTTAAGGAATTTTCACATAACGAAGAATTCTAAGGAATGTTACCTCCTTCCTGAAACTTGCATTGGCTGTTTCATAATTATGCGCCGATTCCGATACAAAATTAAAAAAAACAACAAAAAACAGCGGTAACAGATGAAGAAATCTCTGCCCTCGGCAGCAATTCAATGTAATTCCAGTGCAAAAATGCTAACATTGGCAGAAACTGGCATCACAGTGGTCTAAGAAACCATTGATTGCTTAATCATAGCATACTTAGTTACAGAGCCGTTTACCTCTCAAGAAGTGGTCCAAATAGAGAAGAGATGTGAAAGTTTCATGGAGTCAATTAAGGTGAATACATGAGATGAGGAAGGACCTCAAATCCCACACGTGATTTTTCTGCATGCTTCCAATAGACACAGGTGACCCGTCGTGTTTGAGACCAAACGATTGACGAGCGATGGTTGTCTCTTTTTTAATTTCTGGTGGTACAAATTGATGCTGGTGATAACAAGAAGGTCGGTGCTGTTTTCTTTTCGACTTTTTGTCTTAACTGCAATGGTCACACACCCAATCGGACTACCGCCTCCTGGTCGATCTCATCATCACCGGCACGGAACTTTCAAAACAGTCTACGGACAAGACTTCAATTCATCGTGATTACCATACGCAGCCGTTTCGGACACCTTATTTCCAATTCAGAATTCGTACAAAATCATGAACCTCCATCGCGTTTCTCTATCACATCAAAGATTCTGTTGGTTTGACTAAAATAATTTATTCAGCACGTGACTGAAACCATTCACTTAGCAGAAGCGTTTAGTAGTTCTTGCTATGATGTGTGTTCTGCAATTTAGCCTTGTGCGGAATTGGCCTAATAATTATAAAACAACCCATTAACTTCAGTGGTTACAGTTTTGCTTGCAAATTTTAACTTTACGCCAGCCAGATTTCTTTCTGTCATATTGATTTGCACAACTGAAAAAAAAATTATCGAGTAAGAAAAGAAACTGATAAGAAAAATGAAACGAAATGCGCAGGAATGTTGAATCGTAACATGTAAAATAATATGAACCTGAAAAAAATTAAACCATTAAATTAAACCATTAAATGTAGTGAACCATTTAAAATTAAAGGCTGGAGGAAAAACTGCATTAAAGTTTAGGTGCCAGAATGTTTAAGGGAAAATAATTCCCATCTATTGATCACATGATGCTCTTGCACTATATAGGTTTTATTTTTCAGTGAAATTCCAAACTTATAATCAGCCTCGTAATTAAATCAAGGAATAAACCTTGTTACTGCGAACTCGTCAGTATTTTCAAAACGACTAACATTCGAAAGCTGTAAATAGGACCGGCGCTAGGCTGGACGGCGCCCGCCTGCAAAGTCTAAAGCAAAACTGAACAGGCGCCCCAAACAAATGAAATAAAAGAGGGCAATTTGGTGCACCCCAAGAGCAGCGTCCGCTTGCAATGCAGGCCTTGAAAGTCCGCTTCCACCGGCCTTTGCTGTGAAAAAACTAGCATATACGATCATAAGCGGGGCATGGGAAATTTTTATTTTTTTTTTTCATAACCGTTCTATAAATGAGGAAGGTAAAGAGTCATACTTGCAAAATCCACTTAAATGCAAAAATTCCTATGACATGCATTTATATTACATTTGGATGAAGTATGGTCCTAGCAAATAATGCTTTTTCGTAGTATTTTATTAAACGTTAAAATGCCGGTAAGTAAAGTTTTTTGACCGTCTGTTCTATATATGATTAGATGCAAACGTGGCTGGGAATTCGGGAGATAGGCTTCCATCATCAGCAGGACATAGTGAAGATTACGCAGCAAATCTTCAAAAGGAGGGAGGGGAAATAGGGACTAAATTTCATTAATTTATACATGATTTAATAATAATGCAATATTAAAAAAAATTATCTTTCATATTCACAACGTGTACATCAAAAGCTTTATTTTGGTAACAATAATGTTGTTGAGCGAAATTGTAAAGTAATGAGCGTGCAAAAAAAAAAAAAGAATAGGCCAATATTTATTCTCAGAACATGATAGCAATATCATATATTTTTTCTTTTGCTAATTTATAAGCCACAGTTTCAATCTAACAGTATTGTGATTGAACTATTAAAAACAATCAGATTGTTTCTATTTTTAGAAGTGCTAAATTATATCGACATGTATTAAACGAAGTTTTTACTTATGTCAATATAAAAAATTAATAAAGAAAGTCATAAAAAATTTGAAGACTAACTCAATGATGACGGTTTAAAAGGCCGAGTTCTTTGAAAAGTATTTGTACTTGTACAATTGTAATATATGTAATCATAATTTCTCTACTTAAACTATATTTCTCAGAGTAGCTCTTGAAGGCTTTCCATATTCACATGCGAAAATTCAATTGTAAATGTCTCACAGATCTAAGTGGCACTCTTTAATATTGTTTTTTTTTCTTTTCGTCGTCTCCATTAATACAAGTACTTGATTCGTAAGCCTAAAATGTAGTGTTTAATTTACAGTTTGGGCTATAATTCTAAAGAATTTTAAGAAACTATCCTTTGCCAACTGCAGAACGAAATTTCTTAATGCAGTAAATACTTAATTAGAAAAATTAAAAGGACTTTGTATCATACATTATTCTAGCATTCTGCATAAATATAATCTTTTAATATTTTGCTCATCAGTGAAACATCTTTCGAAAAATAGAATACGAAAATATCTACAGAGACTAGATTTATTTGCAAACAATACATGGTTTTTTCCCTGTTTTATAGATTACAATATAGTAACAGCAAGTTCGATGGAATTCTGTCATCATGAATTTATCTATTAAGTGAATACATGTAAATATTCTGGAAGCCTAAAAGCAAATGTGCCATTGATAATACTCTATTGTTAATTTTTGTGAGAAAATTATGATTACTGAAAGAGAAAAAAAAGAAGAAATTAACAAAACGCAGTTTTAGTACTATTATAAATAAGTTATTTTTTATATTTAAAATAATAGTAATAATTATAAATTCTGGATCGGAATACGCTTGTAACTGGAATCTTAGGGAAGACGCTGAGACAGACAGAATTAAATCAGCTGCAGCAATTAAAGACGAGCTTAATTTTTTTTCATTCAAGATGTTTTGCTGACATAAAAAAATTATCGCTTATTTAACTCATAGGAATATTTAATAACAAAAAATGTCCTCTTTTTAAGTTACTACAAAAAATTGTCATGATACTCTAATTTCTGCGTTTTTGCGATAGAGTATCATTAACATCTAGACCAATAAGTCTTCTCCTGTTTACATAACAAAATTTTTAGAAAACACCCTCATTTAATTCTGAAAGCCAAATGTATTTTCTTCACTTAACGTTTTTTCCTAGTAATCACATTGCTTTCTATTGCCATCAACCTAGCAACAAGACAAAGGAAGAAATGTGCTTATTCCTGTCTAATAATTTTGATTAATATTACTATTAAAACTGTTAAATTGTATACCAGATATTATATTATGATAAACAATAAGAATTTTCCTCATTTCAAATAATACTACTATGAGTACATATTTTGATGTATTTTAAAGATTCTATTTGGTGTTATTGACAAACCTTTTATAATAATCTTCGGATTATAATATTAATAATCTGTCAATTTAAATGTCAGGCCAGGCTTTCTAATTTAAGAAAATCAAATTTTTAATAATACCATTTATGTAATTAAAGCAACAGCAATGAAAGTAAATTTAATTTATTTCTAAGGACATTTTCTGCTTTCTGAAAGTAGAGATATCTAAATGTATTCTTAGTCATGTTATAAATAATAAAATATTAAAGCCAGTAAGGTGAAGGCCTGATTAAGCGAAATGATCAAAATCAGAATTACAAAATCTTCAAAATTTCCTATTATAGGATTCATCAGACAAATTCGCTTTCTCTTTATGACTGATAGCCATTATGTTTTAAAATGTTCCTCGTCTTTGTTTTGGGACCCTCTTCAAATCAAGGCTCTATGTATAGCTTTTCTTATGCATAATTCAAAATTGCATTTAATGCCTAATTTACAAAATTTGGTTTTAAATACCATCACTACGAAAATAATCTGGTTTTTCTGAAGTTTACTATTTGGAAAGATTTACATTTGTAAAATTTGCAGAGTTCTCAGTTATGCAAATACATCTAAGTAAGAATATAGTTTGGCCTCAACAATGAAATGAAAGGATTTTATTGAAATAATATCCTTTTAAAAAAGAAGTTTGATTGGTTCGGTGGATAGAATTGACTGACCAAAAAACTTCATCATATGGTATAAAACTGTGTCTATGTATGATCCTAAAATTAATTTTCCCTGGTCTACCGCAATTCTTATTAGATGCAATTCTTATTAGACGCAATTCGTAAGAGGAAATCTGAAGGTAATAAAATCTTGTAAAAACATTCCAGGAGGAGCTTTAGCAATGAAGCAGAAATACATTTATACATTTATTAAAAAGAAAATTCCCCCCCCCCCCCGGAGGGGGAGGCCGGTTGGGGGAACCCCTTTATCTACACTTTTTACCTCTCCCCAAGTTTTTTAATCAAAAAATTAATTTTCTCGAATGTAATATGTAAAAAATGTAATAAAGCTCGTATTTTCTTCCCTTTCTCATCGTTTCCGAACGTATGATATATCACATGCCGTATATTGCCATAGTTCTAAAGACCAAATGACTGCCACCCCCGCAAATCCGACCTCAATGGAACAACTGGGCCTAAACTTCATAGTAATGTAGATGAATCTGGATACTGAATTTCACGCCCTTACGTATCTAAATAGCACACAGATATGTTGTCCTCTCTGAATCCTATCCCCGTAATTCTGTGTACCAATCAAAACCAAACTAAATATTGCAGATGGGCATGCCCATAGGAAGCTATATTCCGAATTTCAACTTTCTATCTCAAAAATGTAGAAATTATGAAGGACTGACATTATAAAATCAATAAGTTGCTCCATTCTTTCGCTACTTAATGAAATACAGGGTGCGTAAGGTATTTGAGGACATACCTTCGTTTGGCTACTGCTGCTCTATAGTAAACTGTATGTCCTTTCCGTTTCCGGAAAGCAAAATGGCGGACCATCAAGTAACACAAATCATGAAGAGGCAAGCAGTAATCGTAGCAATAAAGGCAGAGCACAGCGATTTAGAGATGTCACGATTTCTAAAGGTCGCAAGATCATTCGTCCACAAAGTGCGGAAGTCCACCAGTAGCAAAGCGTAAAAAGCATGCCTCTGACATCATCAGAACACCTGAATTTATTCAGCAAGTGCAGCAGGTCATCGATGACAATCCCAGAACATCCATGAGGTCACTTGCCAAACATCTCCATGTGTCGGAAGGAACAACCAGAAATGTTGTCCATGAAAGCATCAGATATCACTCGTATGTTATGCGAAGAGGTCAGTTTATGTCGGACAAAATACGGGAAAACCGCCTACTCAGATCGAAAAGCTTCTTAAACAAGCTGAAAAATCCGTGTGAAGCTGATTTGCTGTGGATTTTCTCCGATGAAAAAAACTTTGACCAGGATCAGAAGGTGAACAGAAGAAATGACAGATGGTTATGTGCAGATCCTTCGGAAGTGCCACGAGTCATGCACACGAAATTTCCTGCAACTGTCGTGGTTTTAGGGGTTGTCAGCAGTGAAGGACATGTGATGCCTCCACACTTCTTTCCCCAAGGCCTTAAAGTTAATTCTACGGTCTACGTTGAGACCCTTGAAACAACTGTTAAGCCTTAGATAGACACGATACGCAAAGGAAGGCCTTACGTGTTTCAGCAAGACTCTGCCCCAGCACACAAGTCTCGCATGATACTGGAATGATCACGTAACCCCTAACCTTTGGCCTCCTAACTTCCCTGACCTGAATCCGTTGGATTACTACGTATGGAGCGTTGTGGACAGAGAGGTCAATGAACACCCCCATAACACCAAAGATGAATTGAAAGCTGCCATTGTTCTTGTAATGACCAATATGAACCATGACCATTTGATTCGCGCATGTCGACGGTTTCGATCTCGCATTGAAGCAGTTATAGAAGCTGAAGGTGGATTCATTGAATAGCCATATAACAAGAAGGTTTCTTGTGTACGCTCATAATATGTTTCGATAATAAAGTTATTATCTCGACTTATATCTCTGTTTTCTTTCTTGACGTGAGTCTGTCCTCAAATACCTTACGCTTCCTGTATATTATAAGCACGTGAGCATTCGTGCGTCGACAAAGCGGTTTCACGTGCGCGCGCCTATGTCAATAATGCTTAAAAAGATGAACAGGAAGTAACAATGTATTCCTTCTTGACAAATCGATTGTTATATGACATGCCATTATCTTGGTATTCTTTACAGTCGCTGTTTTAGCACGTGAATTCGACCTGAAGGGGTTCACGAAAAATTCTTAAAAGTTGATACGGCCGAGCTAAGACTTTGATGGTCATATTTCTGAAAACAGAATTTGTAAAGGTTAATCTGTTTTCAAGTTATCGTGCAAACGGCGGACGGCCGGACGGTCAGACGGGTACATACCAAGGGCGCATTCTTATAAGTAGCTTTTATGCTAAAGCTCCTAACAATAAGATGAGCACTTGAGCAATCGTGCGTCGACAAAGCGATTTCACGTGCGCGCGCCGATATCAGTAAAGCTTTAAAGATGAACAGAAAGTAACAATGTTATATAACTTGACAAATCGATTGTTATATAACTTGCCATTATCTTTGTATTCTTTACACTCACTGTTTTAGCACGTGAATTCGACCTGAAGGGGTTCACGAAAAATTCTGAAAAGTTGATACGGCCGAGCGAAGACTTTGATGGTCATATTTCTGAAAACAGAATTTGAAAAAGTTAATCCGCTTTCAAGTTATCGTGCAAACGGCGGACGGCCGGATAAACGTACAGACCAAGGGCGCATTCTTATAAGTAGCTTTTGTGCTAAAGCTCCTAATAATCATCAATACACATTCGAACATATGCGTTTTAAATTTTCTCACTAAACAAAAATCTGTGAAATTACCACTCAAAACAAATTGCAAATGAACATTTTTTTGCTGGAAGAGAATAAATTACCGACAGGGTGGAAAAGATCACCATTTTTTTTTATTTATTTACTGCTCTACGATAATACTCGTGTTTAAGTTTTCTAAGAGTGATTTTGTAATTTTCAAATCTTGGGCTCATATCCAACAATATCCTGACTTCCCACAATTTCTTTGTTTACCAAACATGAAGGCGGTTTTAGGTCTGTAACCATTATGAAAAATTACTGATTTTTTATAAGGAGATCTGTTAACTCTTGCGGAGCTTGAGAAACGTGTCCTGTTTTACCTTTACCGCATCTCACGATATTTGTAGCAGTTGTGCACTCAGGTTTTGTAAAATCTATATCACATTCATCTAAAAAAAAGTGATGCGATATCATTTGTTTTTTTATTTAGAAAAATTAGCACATCTGCTATTTTAATTATATTCTTTTAATTTTACCGTTTTTAATCGTTTTTATTATATAATTTTATTATTCCAAAGCAGAACGTTTTACTGAAGAAATTTCACTGAAAAGCAAACGAAGCTTATAATCATATTTAAGTTGTAAATACATTTTACTGCTGTATTTACATGGAAAGCCTATATAATTATAAATCTTGATAATTGCCATCATGGGATAAATAAATAGACTAATAAGCAATATATTGAATTTTAATATAACAGGCTGGTATTCTGCTTATTCTTTGGCTCTGTAAATGTTGTCAGACGAAACGTGCCAGACTTTATAATAAAACTTATACAGTATATTCTTATTATAGGCAATTTATCTAATTATTTAATTACCAAAGTTTAGCGATATTTGAAAAAAAGCATCCTACATCAAGGAAAAGATTAGTACATTCATTTCAGTAAAATATGATATTCCCGACAGCCACAATCCCAACATGCCAAAATCCCGACAGGCCAAAATCCCGACTGGCCAAAATCCCGACAAGCCACGTATTCCCGACAGGTTACAATCTATTGTCCCGACAAAGCAGAATCCCATTTATTTCTATTATGTTTTATGGGAGTGCTGTTATATACGGAGTGCTCTTGTATGCGAAGTTTGACTGTAACATATTTTTTTCAGTAATTCTGTCATTTTGATTCTGTATGTGTACAATTTTATCATTGTTCCTTTTTCTTGTCCTATCTCACCACGTTTTCATGCTCGTTTTCTAATTCATTACAAGCTTGCGGATTATCAGTTCGTTACGGAAACGATGAACAATTCAGCTTATTGTTATGTCATTTATTTGCGCTGGCGTTTGTCCCAACTAACGAAATGCCAACATCATTTGACATCTTAAAAGATGAGATGCCTCCCGAATCTATAGATGTAGTGAACTGGTTCGAAGAAAACTACGTTCATGGGAGAATAAGACGCCGAAATCGTGGACAAATATTTTTCGCGGTCAGCCATATCCTACTCCGAAGAGAGCTGTACTCGACAGAGAGAGAAGACTTATGGCAGTATTTAGAGACAGAGTAAACCGACTATTGATGGGCTATCTTCGTGGTATTGCACATAACGTCCCATTTTGATTAAAAGTAATAAATATTTTATTGAATCGCAATTTATTGAACAATTTATTGAAAAATAAACTAAAAATAAACTAAAAATAAAGCTAATAAAGCTAATAAAGCCAATGATAAAATTGTACACATACAGAATCAAAAACAAGAGCACTCCGCATATAACAGCACTCCCATAAAACTTAATAGAAATAAATGGGATTCTGCTTTGTCGGGATAATAGATTGTAACCTGTCGGGAATACTTGGCTTGTCGGAAATACTTGGCTTGTCGGGATTTTGGCCTGTCGGGATTTTGGCTTGTCGGGATTGTGGCTGTCGGGATTCTGGGTGTCGGGATTGTGGCTGTCGGGATTGTGGCCCGCACCCTTAAAAGTTAGATATGAAATTAATTATAAAAGTTTAATGTAATGGAAATTATATCATTTATATTTATCACTATAGCGATTACTGAATCCCTTGCCCATATAACGATATTGTTCATGAAATCAAACCAATTTCCTACTGTTCTCGCTCAAGTATAGCGTAAGATAAACTAGCAAAGTTTGATGTACAAAAATAAACTTAAATCAATATAATTAGGGTATATTAAAATTAGTTAATTACTGAAATTTTAGAAATTAAAACTGTTTTACCGAGCTGATTAAAATTATTTATTATACGATCCAGGAGGCTTATATATACGATCCCAATTGCATTGCATGATTTTTCTATCTTACGAATATGCAAGTGTCTGGTACAAAATCCAACCAAAGTAAGGGCTAGATGAAAATTGGCCGGCTTTAGAAATAGATATTAGCTTAGAAATCTAAGCTTATAGAATTTTATCGCAAACAACACCTCCTTCATAATGGAGCATAGTATCTGAGCTCTCCTGTTCTTCAATAAATCTGTTAATTGATATTTACCAGCTAATAATTTATTTAATTAAATTGTATTACTTGTTGTAAGTGGCTGGTTACTTCCACAGGACTCCAGAGCAGCATTTCCCAAATTATGGGTTAGGTTAAATATTGTTAAGTTGATTATTTAATAATTGAGGCTTTGACATGAGGAAAATAAAGACTTAAATAAACGTAAAAACAAACAAAAAACACTGACATGTACGTGAGGTTAATAAAATTTTGTGGAAATGATTTTCTTTGTTTTTTGTATTTAAGTACTCTGCATTTATTAATATCTATCAATTAATGCGCCAAAAACTGTTAGTGCTATTAAATTATCTGTTAGAAATATAATTTGAAAAACTATCCGCAATGTTAGCTCAAAATGTATTAATTCTAGGAAATAAAAAATTTTGACACTTACTACTTTTCATAAAAGTTTATTTGCCATTCTTATGAAAGATTCTACGTAGATATGTTTTAAAATTAAACTAAACATTGGATTCAAAAAAAGAAAGGAGTAACTTTTTGAAAATTAAAAGTATGAAACTGAATGACGATTCTGTTAAAAGAAATTTAGTTGAATAATTTATGAAGTGACTAGAAATTATATGATTTCAAATTTAAAGAAAACCGAAATCTTGAAGCAATAAGATAACAATAGACAATATAAGAATATTTTGCATTGCAGTTTTGAAATTTGTGTATAATTAAAAAAATTTAAGGCACATTTGTAAAGTTATGAATTCTAATAATAGTTAGAGTAAGTTATTAATTGTGTTAAATTGAATAATCTTAACGAACATAATGTTATGTGGCTTACTGGTTTTCTATTCTATAATGAATTTCTCACAATTGCTGGTGGAACCTCCGTGGGAAAGCAATGCTTTAAACTATTTTATTTATCTGTGATTGGCTGTGATGTTAGGTTTATATGGTGTTCTTCAAAGTGTACGGTAAAATTAAATAACTTTATCTCGTAAAATGAAATAAATTTGGAGAGTATTTTTGTGGTCTTTCGTTTTCAATAAAACGATTTTCTTCAAGTTAACGATTTCCAAAAAAAAATTACGATTTCGAAGATAGGACTAATAAGCCTTCAAAAACTGTGGATATTTTCGGTGGCTTTACTGGCTTTAATTGTTAGTCTTCCATTTCCCTCTCGCGGCTGTTCTTCATTGCTAAGTGGAGTCTAGTTCGAGTAACCCGTGTATACAATGGCTGTTGCGATTCAGAATCCCGCCAAATGTGGTGCGCTCTGTCGTACGTTTTATCCAAGCACAAGATAAGCCCCAGTGGATACTCACAAAGCACTTGTTTCCGTTTATGGAAAAATTATGAGTTGACAAAATATAACGAAGTGGTGTTTTGAATTCTTTGGAGGCAGGACCGATGTTCATTACGAACACAGGAGCGGTAGGCCGTCTGTGGTCACTGATGAACTTCTGCACTTGTTTCTTAACCTGAAGACATCATGAAGAGATCAACGTTGAAATGTTGTTCCAGCAGCAGGTGCCAGAATTCTATGACTGTGGGATACTGAAGCTAGTACTAACAAGTGTTTCGACAATGGCGGCAATTACGTCGGAAAAAAAACCCTGTATCACTAAATAAGTTGTAGTGGACATTTTGTCAAATAAACATTTTCTTGAAAGAATGTTTACAACACTTTACAATACTTTACTTTCAATGGATGCTTACGGAATCATCTCATCTTTGAATTATTTCATAGGTGGTAGCAAAAAGTGATGATAAAGCTGAATGAGAAGCCTGATTTGAAGTCGTAAATTTTGACTTGTGGGACTCTGTGAAATCATTTTTATCAGTAATTAATTACTCAGTCGAAAATTTAAATAAGAAAGTTTTTGCACCGTGTAAAACAAAATAGCGGCGGACTATTAGTCACCCCTTTAATTTATTTATTCTGGTGTATGAGAAAATAAAGATTCAATTGTAAAGAAAAGAAAAAGGATTATGAATTTTTTCCCCTTAAAATAGAGAATGATTAATTAATTATTTTAAACAAATGAACAAATACTCGATTTAAATTACAGTTTCGCCAGTATTGCTTATGAAGTTTAATTTTTGAAGTTTAATATTCATTTCTCGAAAACTTTCGGTTATTAAAATCACATCATGTGTATCTGACACAAGCTATGCCCGCGGCGTCGCCAGTGTAGAATTCAGTTTGTGACTGTAAGAGTTTCAATAATAAATCAATATACAAAATTCTATCACTCTCCTCAACTAAGTATTTTTATTCAAAAATCACATAAATTTTCATTGTTAATTTTTTAACATTTACATGAAAGTCGCAGTATTTTTTATTTTTATATTTTTTTTTTTTTGTGACTATAAGAATTTAACATTACCTACTTAAATTACCCTTGACAGATTAAAATTAATTTTAAATATATCTTTTAGTAATATTTTATCAATCTGTGTTTAAACCTTAACATATAGATATATGTCGTCCCGGCCTTTTTTTAAGACCTTTTTGAGTTCTACAACTTTTCTATAGAAAGCATTTAAATATCTCTTACGTTAAGGGAAAGTTCGCAAGAAACGCATTGGCTCGACCGGTTTTTCGTCGACTTTAGTTGCAAAATTGGTCGCCACGAAAAGCCTTTTTATTTTATCGGGATAATATATAGCCTTTGTCCACCCTGAAAGTCCATTCTAAATATTGGTGAAAGAATTTTTGAAATCGGATGAGTATTTTTGGAAATTACCTCCTACATACAAACTACAAACTTTACCTCTTTATAATATTAGTCACCGAAGTCATGATTTTCACCGAAGTCATCCAAATAAGTGGATTTACAGTTTCGTGCACACATTTGGCAAACGTTCATGATTTTCACCGAAAGTCACCCAAATGGGTGTAGATTGATTATTTATGCATTTTTTATGCGGAAGCAAATCGTTATTACACTTAATATTTTCGAAAGTTTATTAAATCATTAATATTTGAATTTTAGACATAGATTTTACGAATTGAATTACAATTATAAATGGGATTAATTCAACTTTTAATTGATTTAAAAGAATTATGTACATTCATAAATATACATTTCATTTTTCTATTTTCTTAAATTACATCCCTATGTGCTTCCGTGCTAATATTTGTGAAGGCTACTCAATAAAACCCTTTGATACCTTGCTCGTCAATAATACAACTTATGTCTAATGATCTTTCGTAAGGCAATTCGCTATTTAACATTCGCCTTGGATCTCAAGGGGAAAAACTGTCAGAATAGAAATGGTTTCTTTGAATTGTGAAACCTCTCAGTCTAATAGCTCTTAAATTACCCTTACGCCTTCAATTTACTTACTGAGATTAATTAGAAAAATAAAGATTCAATTGTAAAGTAAAGAAAAAGGTTTATATATTGATGACTTAATTATTTTAAACAAATGAACAAATTTTTGATTTAAATTGCCCTTGTAAAGTTTCTTTTTATTCTGGAAAAAAATAGATCTTAGCTTGAAATTGATATCAATGGAATTGTTCATTTTCATTTCCATCGGTATTCATTTCGTAATATGCATGCTCAAATGCTGATTTTTTTTAAAATAGAAAATTTTATCGTAATGGATTATTACTATTCTAAAAATATAATACTTATTCATATTATAAAGGAAAACTAAACATCTGACAAGTGATTATAATGTAATCTCGCTGCAACGTTGGATTTCAGAATCTCTAAATCGAATATACGTTAAAAGGTCTTGAATCATTCTAGATTTTTAAAATGTTATTAAAATCTATTTTAAGTACCACTCTTAAGTTTTTTTATTATTTTATGACTATATTCATAACCTCGGTAATTTTCTCTTAACCGAACGCCACCCCATAGATGAATTAACGTTGTCTATAGGTTGACGCCGCTTTAAAGAAAAGTACCAAAACACCTTTTAATTGTGATGTAATTTAAGATGTCTTACATTACATGGAAGTGTGTTATGTTATTTTTGTATTCTTCTCTTCGTATAAAGTAATTTCAAAAGCTTAAACATTTTTTCTGTATAAACTTCATGAATTTCTTACACAATGTGACGTTTCATTGTTTTTCAAAATTTATCATATCCTTGTCTTTATTTTCTCTAATGTTCGGATATTCTCTCATTTTCAGGCTTCCATTGTCGGACCGACGACGACGATGGCCGATAAGAAGGGCAAAGGCCGAACCGGCTGGCCGCAACATGTGTGGGCACTCGAGCTGAAACCTTAATACAAAGGAACAAAAGGTTCAATGCCAAGCCAATGTTCGAAAAATGGGATTAAGCCGTCGAAAGGCGATCACTTTTCCTTTTCCAGCGAACTTTGTACGTTTCATTAAGTCTGTGCATTATGAGAATGGTGCCAGCGTAAAATTATTCCTCAACACTTTTATGGACTTTATCGTGAATGGATAAACGGTGGCGACCATGCAGGTCAGCTGTCCTAAAACGATAAGAACTTTTTTCTTATTTTTTTCTAAATTCCTTCAGCAAATTTTTGTCTGCGAGAATCGTGACCATGTGCATTTTTGATGGGAACTCTGATCGACTCATTATTTTGTGGAAGGTAATTAACTTCAAGATGCTGAAAGACTTGTTTTCTCAAAGATATTCATAAACTAAATGGGGAGGAAAAACACAAAGAAGACAAATCGAAAACACTTCGTTTTTCTTTCTCACCTATACGTGCATTCTGTGGACTAAGACTAATATTCCTCTTTGTAAAACATGGATGGTTTATCGTTAGTGTTTTCCCTTACTTTTTATTGTACATAACAACATCAGCGGAAGCCATTCGTCTCCTCCGATTTCCCAAGTTGGACTGAGTGCAATATATTTAATTACTTAAGAACAATAAGAAGAATATTTAGTCACTGAAGTTTAAATTATTACAGAATGAACTATTCTCACTAAATACATTCTAAATTTCTTAAAATTTATTCCTATACATGAAAGTATTATTTAAAACAACTTTTGCCTCTTTTAATATGTCCATGAAATTTTAACATGACTTTTAATTTTGAACAAAAAGTGTAAGATTAAGATTTTATTTATTTGTTTATTCAAAGCCAGTGGATGTTAATGTATTTATTATTATCAGATTGTAATTTTTTCCTGGTTTTTAACAGATGTAAATATTGTGGACATTTTGTGCTCCAAGTTCTTTGTACAGTGTTTTCCTTTGCCGTCAAAACATACATGTAAAAATAATAATGTCTAAATATAAAATGATTAGTAAAAAGAAGGAAATATGTAAAGCTACTGAGCGTCTTTTTTTTAATTTACAGTACATGTCTCTAATGTTATAAATGCAATATATAATGCCCCTGTTCATATTTACGCCCCGTATAAAAGAGCATCCACATCACTCAGTCAACTATTCACAGCGCTAAATTTAAGTAAAAGCAAAATGAAAATATAGAGTGCCATTTAAACAACTTTAGACTTTAATAACAAGAAACGGTTTTCAGCCTGTGACAAGTAAACTCAAAGTTTTTTTCTTCATTCATAAACATCAATGTGTGCACCCTTCGTGGAGTGCAAAAGCATTGAGAATGCATGTCTTCAACTGCACTAGGTCTCTAATCTTGGTTCGGTACACCTAGTTAGAAAAAGTCTTCTGGAGTGTGGTTAGGTAGTCGAAGCAGCCACCGAATCGGACCTTGGTTCCATTGCACTTGGATATCTGACATAGTCTCTATGAACCAACCAACGCACTGAACGTTTTCTTTTGGGGCTCCGCATTTCTCATCAAAACTGCTTCACTTAAAAAAAAAACCGATGAATTCACTTGGCACGTGCTTAAAACGTTTTTTGTTATCTTGTATAGTGTTGTAGCTATTATTAAAGTCTAAAGTTGTAAAAATATTTTATGGACACCCTCTACAACAAAAATCTCGGCATAATTTAAATATCGAAAAAGAATGATAGCAAGAGTTGTGTTGTTGTTTTTTTAATTAAATTTTTTTTACCTAATTTTCACTGTGCAGACTGCTCATGTGTGGGAAGACTGAACTTTTTTTCTTTCTAAGATCCTAAATGAATATAATAACATGTAACTGTCAGCCCGAAGTCAACTTAAAGAAACCCCCTTTTCCAGCAACATATTTTCATTCTTTTATTTACGTTATTAGCTGAGCTGTTTATTAGCTATGGGCGAGCTCAGTCCTTTATTATGGTTATCTACTTTCCAAATACAGAGTAGATTGGGTAATACTTTCAACGCTATATCTTAAAATAGGAATAGAGTGATTCAGGACTTCCATTACAGAAAAATATGGTAGATAGAGGATAATAAAACAAACATTTTTTATTAAGCAATGTGTATCGTTTGTCGCACGTGTACGGTGTTACACTTAACGGCAGCACGTTACAGGGACATTTTGGAAATACCCTGTCCGTTTTGCTGGAAGATGCACCGGTTGCAGTAGCGCCAGGATGTAGTCCAGCATAATGGGACTACTGCGCACTTTAGTCTTGTAGTGAGACAACATTTGTTGACAGATGGATGGGTTATCAAAATCCCATCAAGGCCAGCAAGAACGCCAGATCTTAATCCACCGGACTTCTTCTTATAGGGACATCTGAAGACCCTAGTGTATGCCACATCTGCAGATCATGTTGATGTTCTTCTTCCACTGATTTGACGCCTGTAACATTATACGTAGTACACCTGGCATATTTGAACGGGTGCAGCAGTCAATGCTTCGGCGATGCCTTCTATAATGCACACGTTGTCAAACGTCATTTTTGTTGTTTTTCAGTGAAAACTCAAGTCATCAGAGAGTCAAGCCACTGGCCCGTGCTGCAACTGAAGGAAAAGCTCAGTCATGTGTAGCATCATAGCGGTGCGAATTAAGACACACATTGCTTAATAAAAAGATAGTACCCTTTATCTACCATATACTTCTGTAAGATAAGTTTTGAATAGTCGGTATATTAGCAATTGAAAAATCGAAAGTCTTAATTAACTATTAGAAAGTAATGATTTTTCAATGAAAAATGATAGGAGAAATTCTGCGACCTGGATTCGAACCAGGAATCTCGGGTATCATATGCCCGACGTCTCTAGCAATTGGGCTATCGCAGACACCCGGACAGCCATGCTGTCAAGGTTGAAAGCCCAATGGGAAACGGACACCCGGCTCACAGATCGAGAATTTTTCCTATCCAACCATAGAAAGTTTGATGAACTCAGATAAATCCAGGTCGCAGAATTTTTCCTTTCATTTTTCATTGAAAATCATTACCTGTTGTTTGGAAGTTCATCTCCAGTATATATTCATGAACGGGGCCCACGTGCAGTTTGCGCGTTAATTAGTTTTATCAAATTCAATTCATTCAAATTGCTTCGTTTGATGAACTCACATTTTCTCCTTTATTTATAGTTTTGTGATTGATTGATGATAAAATTGTTGCTCAGACAGGTTTTAAACTATTTGGCACATTTTTCATGGGGCTTGTTGGCACAAGCAATAATCTTCGATTCAGGGGATTTCTAGCGTTTATTTTAATTTTAACAACAACAATAATAATAATAATAATAATAATAATAATAATAATAATAAAGTAAGGCGACGGATTTAAATATTTTATTGTAGATTTACCTTAAAATAGTGATTAGTGGGAAAGAACGAAATATAATTGTAATTCTTCTGATGCAAGCTAATTTTACAGCGTTCAAAGAGTTGCCACCCTTTTTTTAAGGTTGATCCATAATAATAAAAATACAGTAAGCAAAAAAATTATCCGTCCACCAGTTTGCAAGTGATTGAAATAACTAACATTATGTGACATATCCACATTATTCAAGTTTAGTTGCACATATTAGTGTCTATATAATTATTAGCCTCAGAAGAATACCCTGAACTTACGGTTTAAAATTGATATGAGATATTATAAAACAAAATAGGACTGCATGATATTTTTGTGACAAAAATATTTATTATCCGTCCACTTAAATATTTGGGCAGAAATATAATCAAAACTTATTTTTTTAATATTTAGTGGGATTTCTTTTGGCCCTGACAACACCTAGGCATGGACTGTGTTTAAATTCTACTAAATTCTACTAAAGGTTTTTGTGTTTCTTTTATCGAGATCATTCCAGGTTTTTATCAAAAAGCCTTTTAAATCTGCTTTTGACTTTGGTCTGCGGTTTTTCATCTTTATTTCTACGTATTAAGGCCCAAAGGTGCTCGATTAGATTGAAGTCAGGCGACTGGGGAAGGCAGTCAAGCATTTGAACTTTCTTGGATTTGAGAAATTCTTTTACAGAATGAGCTATATGTTAGCATCTGAGTCGTGCTGAAAGATAAAACTTCTTCTCAATCCCAATTTACTTGCAGAAGCATGGAGATTCTTATCTAGAGTTTCTCTATACTTGTGCTGGTCCATGATGCCATCGATGTCCCACTCCTGTAACTAACATGCAGCCCCCTACCGTGACACTTCCTCCGCCATGAATCACTGTTGGTTTCAAACCCTCCAGTCTATAAGCTTCACCAGGTGTTCTTTTAACTTTGTTATAAACATCTGAGCCAAATAAGTTAAATTTGCTTTCATCTGATCACACAATTTTGTTCCAAAATTTTTTGTCCTTGTTTAGATACTCTTCTGCCCGATTTTTCTTACAGGCGCATCCTTTAAGCCCGGCTTCATGCAGTCTGTTTCGAATGGCTTGAGAATATGTTTAGATCCTTTTTTACGTCTGCATACAATTCTACAGCTGATTTTTTTTCTATCTTTTTTAATGCATTTTATCATTTCTATGTCTTCCCGTTCTGACGTTTTTCTCTTCCTGCCTCTTCCAAATTTATTTGTGATATCTCCTGCTGTGTGATACTTTTGGATGATATATTGGATTGATGAGCGTGGAATTTGGAGTTCCTTGGAGTTTCCCATCCTTTAGTCCAGCTATGACTCTAGCCCTCAAATCAAGTGAATGTTCCTTTTTTTTTAAATTTTCTGCAACGTTTCACTTTGTTTGTTATCCATGGTGATAAGTAATCCGTTGTGAATATGATTGGGTAATTTTTTCATAATAAATAGTTTTTGGCTTAGAATACTTATCTGGGCGGATAATTTTTTGGCTCTGCTATTACAAGGTGTCTTATCATCTACTGTATTTTCACTTTTCCCCATTTAGTACAATCATCCCTACCCAAAGTGAGATGTCGCATAGTTTAAATACTGTAGATTATTATAAAATTTTCATTCAAAATTAATTGGCTTAGAGATTAGACCAAAAATATGCCCCTAATAAATGAAGAGAAGGTGGAAAAGATTGGAGGAGGCCTATGTCCTGCAGTGGACTAAAACAGGCTGAAACAAAACAAAACAAAACATTTATTTGAACGTTTTTATGTTTACGTAGGATGATGTACGGATAATTTTTTTTGCTCACTTTATAAATTCGTGGTTTAATATTAATTAGAAAAAAAATTGTGAATGAATTTTTAGATGAATTAGATGAATTGCTTAAAGAAGAAAATTTCTGTCTTATTTGTATTCTAACAGGATGGCGAAAGAATTTGGATTCAGTGCACATCCTGCAAAATATAGTCGCTTGAAAAATACACAGATGGATCACCTCTTAATTTGTTATAATGTGTTCAGATTAAAATTAAAAATTCTACATTTGAAATATCAGGATCATATACAGCAAGATCCAGATGTTCAATATAATCTAATAAAAATGAAATGCAATTCTGTTTTGTTCTCTTAATATCAAATATCCTCATTTAAATGTAAGGTAGAATAGGATGTCAATATGCCCCTTACATTGTCACAATAAATTGCTCAATTTATTGCAAAATTGGAAAATTATAAAAAAATATGTTTGGTAGAAAAAAATCATGCTGTAAAAAATGATAACCATAAAAACTTAAACAAAAGGAATTTTTAAAAAAAAGGACGTTAAAACTGTGACAACCAGCCTCGGTCTCCCCTACTGTTTTAATTTTTCTTTTCTCATTATTAAAACAGAAAGCAATATAAAATACAAATTGAATACAGAATTGGATATATAATTGTTGCAAATTTTAATGCCATTATATAAAAATTACATATTCTTCTATATTAGTTCATTTAAATGTATTAAAAATAAACGTATTTGTAGAATGAAGTTTCTCTTAGGGGAGTTAAGAATGAACACTTACCATAGGGTCAAGAAATTTTCATTTTTATAAATCTAATCCATTACATAAATGGAGCATTGTTCTATGGATTAATTTCATATTTGATAATTGAAGATAAAAAATATAAAGATCACTATTCCTAATGAAAGAAAATAGGCACTGAATTTTTAATTAGCTAGAATTCAAACAGAATGACATGAGGATGAATCCAAAATAAAGGGGGAAGTATATCAGTAAGATTTTTAAAGTAGTTGAAAATGTAGAAATATTCACTGTCTTCACTAATTCTCCGTTTTTCAAATAAGTTTCATAAAAATTATCTCTTTATACGATATCATCGATTGCAATAATGTACTTAAGGTAGGATTATCCATATCTTTTAATTTTTTACATTTTTCTATGTAGTAATTTTATTCGACAAAAAACATTCGGTAGAAATAAAAGCTTATTTCGTTTCCTTATAAAAATTTTTTAAATAATATATCTTCTTTAAAAAATTCTATTACTTTATAATCAAAGTTGTTAAAATCAAATCTCGAATTTTGTGATTATTATTATTATTATATGAACTTCAGCCTTTCGTGTTTATCACTGAGTAGTAAATTAAGTTTATGCTTAAATGTTTTGAATTTCTATATCAATTTTACATAAGTATTATTTTGATGGCAAATTTGGATATATAAAGGTGATATATAAACATGTTAAATACAATACAAATTTTTTAACGTTCATTCCTCGTAAGGTCTCGCGAACGAGTCTTTAAATTTAAAAAAAGTATGCATCATTCCATTAATTTTATTAGAAAACTAGCAAAGGTACCCGGCGTTGCCCGGGATAATTACACTTGGATGA
>JAHWFO010117522.1:113424-143992 GCA_023313115.1 Rhysida immarginata
TTGGTTGCAAAATCATATACTTTTACTGAGAGTCAAGGCAGATTAGACTGGACCTGTCCCTTCTGAATGAAAATAGGGTAGCAGGTATACGCTTGGGATGTGCTATTCACGTGCCCAACTATGACTTAAGTCTAAACCTTTTTGCATTCGACTTTATTTCCCTGCCACCCAAGAAGAGAAAAATCAAGCCCAAGGAAGAAATTAAAGCAGTCTATCGAACAACTGATGAAGAGGAGTCGGCCATGTAGCGAAAGACAAGATTTCAGCGCTGTTTTCGAAATCGTGTCATTTTTGACGAAGTTGCCAACTGTTGTTGATGTAGTTCCATTGGAGCTTGGGGAGTTAGAGGTGCATTAATTGGAAGGAAATAGAACAACTACAGCCAAAGCCAGGGATGAAGAAACGTCAGATCAGGGTATGGTTTCATCTTCATTCTATTTCCTCCCACTTTCGAAACCACATGCCTTACTTAATACATTTTTTCTCCAGTTATACACAGCATTCCAACAGAATTTCATCAAAAAAGAGTCCGAGCAACGCCGGGGATACCAGCTAGTATAGTTATAAATATGAAGTTAAGCGAGTTTCACTTGTAATTGGACAAGATAAATGAAAACTATCATTTACATAAATGGAACCAGGCAAAATAACTTGCATCGCTCTGGGAATACAGAAAAATTTCAGGCTTCGACTGTTAATTACCGACAAAGTACATGTATTTCCCATATTGGAGCAAAAAAAAAAAACAAACTTTTGCAATTGATAGTTTGGAAGATTCTGATTAAATAAAACCTTATTTAACATTGTAAATTCATTTGCAAAAAAAATGTTTTAACGCATTATTGAAAAATTTTAATCGTTCATTTTTAAGATAGATAAAGCCATGTATTGAATGAATGAATTAGCACATGCATTCATAAACGACCGAAAACGGATGCATATGCTAATTAGCGATAAAATTAATTTCAATTACCGTTTCTGGATTAGGAAATAACTGAAATAAAAAAAAATAATTTTCAAAATAAAACTAAGAAAAGCATGTTATAAAATCAAAATAATATATTTCTAGCAAGACCTATGGGCTTATTCCGAGAAAAAAAATGTTTTTTATTTTTAATTTTCCGTTTTGCCAGGTGCCACGCCTGAAATAAAACAGGGGGGAAACCATCGAAGACCCCTCGCTGCTTTCTCGTGTAGCCATATCGTTCGGTTAGAAAACCAGACCCGTTCTGCGATAAATATAAACTTCTCATACACTATAAATATCTCTCGAACGCATTGAAATAATGATAAAACCCTAAGTAATGTTTTCCGGTCAGATATTTGTGGACTACTTTACCTTATCTATACTTGAATGAAAATAAAAGTCGCATTAACCAAGAGATAACCGAGGAGCCATTGCAAATAAATTTGGGTCCATATTTTTCGAGATTCTTTGGAGATTCTAATATCCCCATCCTTAAGAAAACGTTACATAGCTGCACAATACAAAACAAGAGCAATACCAATAAGTATTAAGACCTTTTAACTTGTGAACCTTTAATTGTTGGAATACTTTTTTTTTATTTATAAAATATAATAAGGCTTTTAAATCATTTCATATAATTAAAATGTCTGTTTTAATTTCGATTAGATTCGAAACCAATTGAAATACTAGTAGTTTACAGTTTTTGTCAATCGATTTTAAATGTATGAATTTTCAGTGCACAGGCTTTTTTTCTAGGTGTTGATTTAGGCCCGTATTCAGAATGAGCACTAATGCTTTTGCTCTTGTTCAAAACCATTGTTGAATACAAATTCAATGTTAATATTGAATTTGTATATAACAACGGTTTGAGCAAGAGCATTAGCGTTCATTCTGTATTCTGGCCTTAGTCACAGCTTGCCAGATTTCTTTATTACTCAGACTTAATTTTTCCGATCTAATTTACGAGGGAATAAATTTCTTGATGTTTCTATAATTTTTTTTACATTTACATATATACAAATGCTATGACAAAATTGAAAAGGATTTATTGGTCTATTTTTCAGTATTACCGGAATTGCACGATAAGTTTACGGAAAATGTTTATTATAAAATTAAAAACGTGGTTGTTTACATTATATAACTAGAACAGAGAAGGAATATATTTGGGTTTGTTGACATGAACCTACTCAAGTAGTGAAAAAGGAGACTGCTAGGTTAAGAATGGGTTCTAAATTTCCCACCTGGCCTGGATCTATGATCATCTTTTAAGTTCCAAGTTCAGTGTTACTCAGTGTTAAAAAACAATGTTTTTTAAGGTTTTATAAACAATTAAATAAAGAAAATTACAATTATAATTCTTATAAACACTTTTAAATAATTATTATTTCTTTGTGGTTTGTTCACGAATAAAATTAGGAAAAAATTGATACAAATTGAAGCCGTGATCACCCTCATGGGCATATAAGAAATGCGTGATCCTTTACTTGGCCGTTTAGAATTTTTTCAAGTAAAGGATCACGCATTCTATCTATGATTCTACCTATGAATCGTTCATTCTACATTTTATCCATGAATACTATTTTTTTATATTTTTGTAAAGGAAAGGAAAGATTTAAAAGAGGTATACGATACACATTTCGTATTCACAATGTTTCAGAGTATTTTCTACAACACTTCTGCATCTTCGAAACAATCTTCAAACAAATTCTTCCATGTCTCGTCATCTGCACTCGTCATCTCACGCCTTCAAAAGCTTGAAAATCATCTTGATTTCTGTTAATCCACATCAGGCTGCTCAAGATTATTTTTTCCCAGTACTTGCCAAATAGCCGATGCAAACTTTGGATCAGTGCATAAGGGCTTTATCATGGTGAATGAACCAAATGTTAAGTCTCGAGTAAATGTTTGTTAGCTCGAAGAATGTGAAACAAACCTAGCTCTGTATACCATTTCGTGATGAGTGTCTTCTGAGTCTACAGTTAGTAAAAGAAAACGGCAGTCGTTCTTGTCTTAGCGGATCTTGATTTCCTCACGGAGATAGGCACATCTTTATCTTCAAACACTCACATCTTATTATTTTTTAATACGCACATCGTACTAATAAAGCCACGATTCGTCACCAGTTACAATACTTAGCGAATTCGTCCCATGTTCAAATTTCTTCATTATCTCTTGGAACCAAGTTCATTTCACTAAACTTGAAGATGATCATGGAGAATGCAATGAATTCTCGGTGCAGGTCCCACAGATTCGACAATCGCCTATGGGATCTGACCGTGGGACATCCGCATTGTTCAAATTTCCTCTTTGAAATTCCGAATATTACTTGAATATTATAGTGCGATGTGGACATTTTCCGATTACAGGTGCCATTTCTTCCAAATACAAAATTGTAGTACTCTATACTTAACACAAGAGCAAAGATGTAAAATTGCCCAGTATCCGTTTTTTGACCAAGACTTCATAACACCATGTTTACGCTACCTTGGTTCACACTAAATAACACTAAGCGTTTGAATTTGCACAAGTTCCTCTGTGCGCCGTATTGGAAAATGTAATACCATTGTAGTGATGATTCTCACACAACAGTTTCCCACCTGCGACGTCGGGATATTTCTCGAAAAATGACGACAAAATTGGGTGATCGTATTGGGTACATGTGTCTTCTAGGGTAAATTTATAGGAAACATCAAAAGGAATTGGGTTAATATACGTTTTTTGAAAAGAAATGTCACATACCGATGGGACTTATTTTAAATAGATGAATGCGGCAATGGAATGTCTGCGGATGAAGGAAGGTGAATCGGAAGAGAAAACAAATTACCTCGACTTCCACTTAAGAGATAACATTACACTAGAGATAAAATCGTAAAAATGCTGAAAGATTTGGGTTTTTAATTTCATTAAATTGTAGCTTAATCTAAATCCCTTTAAATTAATATTTTTTTAAATTCTAGCATTTTAATTATTTTTCCAATTTATTTCTGAAAGTGCATCACTGGCATTAATTTTACTTGATGAAATATCCTGGAACGACATTGTTACTCTATCTAAGTATCTTCATTGATAAAGAAAGAAATATCAACCTTGTATGGAATGAACTCGGCGCTCGATGCGGTCATCTTTCCGCATGAATTAAGTCCCGCATCGAGCGCCTATCTCCGAAATTAATGGACGTACATGCGCATAAATTGGAATGATTAAAGGGCTGTGTACTCCATAGCCGTCTAGTTTCCGAAATGTGTTGCTACCAAAACTTGACGTCATCATATTTCAAAGTCGGTTTTCTCGACTATTAAAAAACAATTTTCGTTTTATTTTGTTTTTAAGAAACGATCCTTTAAGTAGGGCCCAAGATTTAATTTACAACTGAACAGCTTGTGAAGAAGCCCAATCTCTTAGCCCCAATTCATGTTATTCTTTTTGAACAAGACCATTTTGCATAGCACGGTGACTCATTAAAATTGTGATGTTGAAAACGTGGAGCAGGGCGGCCGTAACTAGCACTACCTCAATCTACTAGGCACAAGTAGAGGTGGTAGTGCCGTAACGCATTAGGGAATACAGGTTTGCCTAAGAGCGGCAAATTTAGAAGTGAGACAAAAATCGAAAATTAAAATGCGCTTTAATTTTGGCTGGAATAAAAAAAGTCCATTCGCCTAAAAGGTACCCTTACAGTGCCGCTAGCTGGGAGACATTGATCTATAGAGTTAATACAAATTATACAGTAGTTTTTTTTAGCATTAATTATTGAGTGTTGATATTATCTATCAAAATAACTTCTTAAAAAAATGAAGATTTTGGAATTGTATTTATAAAATGATATCATAGAAATGTGAATTCCCTTATTTTCTTTTTCTTAATGAAACGAACTCTCCTACTTGCTTCAGTGTTCCGGAAAACGCGATCGCCCGTCGTGTCATGACGTCACAACCTCCCTCGTAGAAATAAACAACACGTTTCACTTCCTTGGGAACAAGAATGGCTTCAAAAACAAACACTGAACATGTGTTACATCGTGTGAACTGTGAGCTTTAACATCGAATTTAGAGTAAATAAACCATAATCCCCGCCCTTCTCCCACCCCTCGATCTCTCCGAGAAAACGATATGAAAGAAACTGGGGAGTAAGAAAATAGAGACCTATCTTCATGAATCGATTCCTTTCGTAGACACGTGACCATGTTACTTTTTTAATAGCCCATAAAACATTCCTTCTTTCACCTAATGTCGATTGAAAAGCCATTCACCGATTAAAGGACTCTACGCTTCGCGAACTATCTCGCCATTCAACTCTCAAGAAATGGATTGGATCAATATTAACAAGCTCCATGTTTGTTTAGCAATTGGTCGTTTCTTGAATTTCCTCCTATAATTTCACGTGAAATCGCATGTATCCGCATGTAGTACACGGAAAAGAAACTCCATACTCTGTGTGCGTGCGGGGGAGGGGGGGCCCCTAAATTTTTTTTAAATTTTAATTAAATTACATTTTAAATTAATTACATTCATATTATAATAATTACTAGTTCTCGATGTCCAGGAGCAGCAAAACAGACTCGTAAAAGAATGGAGTCACAGAGATAAGACTGGTTTTCTTTTTCTAGATGAGGTTCGTGTTTTGTCGCCAAATCTCCTACCTCGTAGAATAGTGACCAAATAACTCAAATAATTTTACTTTAATTTTCGACATCTTGTTAGAAGAAAAAAACATTAACTAGCTGATATGTCTGTACGATGTTAACTTTCTAAACTTATGAAATAATCTTGTAATTGTATGCTTCGTGCAAGATGATTACTTTTAGAGCTGCTTTTCCTCTCATCAGATAACAATACATGTTTCCAATAGTCGATTGACTCATTAAGGTGTTTCTTTGCAAACTCTAGTTCTTTCGATACATCCGCTTGAAAAAATAAATTCCTTGTTTATTTGAATCATCCACCATCCATCCCCTATGAAATTATTATTCCAATGACTTTGTGTATTCAAATGTTAAGAATTCTTGATAATTAAATAGTATAGCCTAATTCTTGGAAAATTATGACCTTTATTTAATTTAACAAGCAAGTATTATTTACTTGACTTTAAGAATGTTTTTAGCATTCCCATCCATTCAAAGTAAATAATTAGCGAAATATAGTTGAACCAGATTATTGTTGAGTTAGTTCATGGTTGCCACTAAAGAATGAGTGAAGCTGGAACTGTGCGTTGTATTATAACGTGAGTCAACGAGCCTACAAGGATGTCCTACAATCCAAATTATAGTCGCGCGATCCCAGGGTTGACGATCAAGACACATGTCATAAAACTTCCACTGCTATGGATCACAAAAACATTTATTTTTTAACAAAGGCTGAGGAAGAGAGGTTATCGTTAAAGATGATTGACTCAACATCCCCTAGAAAGAAAGCCAAACAACTTAAACGTCATACATTGTTACATCATGAACCAAATTTAGAGCTTATTATTAATAACTAGCTGATAGGCCCGGCGTTGCTCGGGCTGTTTGTATGTTGAAATTTTGCAATATCGAATTTGAATATGAATAAGAACACGTGAAAAATCCTTAGAGTTATTAGCTCAGTAGGGGAAGTTCCAAAGAGGTTTTAGTAAAAAAAGAAATAATAATGATTTATTTATTTATTTTTTTATTTATTTATTTATTTTTTTTTATTTATTTATTACTATCCCCCTTAAAACGTGAATCATTAAGGCAAGCATCGTAACTGCCGAAAAAGACTGTACCACTGATCTTCTTAGTCGAAGCAACAATGTAACCTTCACCGTTTCCATCTTGGATTTTAGCACTGAGTAGTTTTTTCGTTTGTTGGAAACAATGAAGGTTACATTGTTGCTTGGACTAAGATGGTCAGGTGAGTTTTCAGTGCCGGGCCTGTCTTTTTCGTCGGCGACGGCATGTATTAATTCCATCAACCATTGGTGACGCAACATACAAACACGACCAGCCGATAGCTGAAGCAAACACGACGGATTGATTGTTCACACATGCAAGCAAACATAAACCAAGTCTATTTCATATATATAGATTATTTTTGTCCTCCCCCCGCCTCCCCTTTGTGCCAATCTGAAACTCGGCACTTGTAAACCTTACTCTGAACATAACGAACATATGGTGCGAATATGAGCTCAACTGGGTAAGTGGTTCAAAAGTTTTAAGAACTTTGCCAGACGTACACTGAATTTTTATATATAAAGAAGATATTTCAGGATCTCTTCTCTTCAATATATATAGCAGAAAAGAGGATTAAAACATCATGATGCAACCGAATGAACGAATGCGAAATGGTCGAAATCTTCGGTGGAAAGCGAAGGTTATAGTCGTGCGATAATAGCGCCATCCAATGGAAAAATCCGCCAGTTGGCAAACAAACAAACAAAAGGAAAATGAATTTTATATATAAGATTAAAAATTTATCTTATTAGAAATACGATTAACAATGGTCGAAATATGATGATGTAACAATGTATGACATTTCAGTTGTTTGGCTTTCTTTCTATATAGGAGGTGTTGATTGGCTGCGTTGGACATATGACTACGTTTGACCTTCAGTAAATGAGAGTGGCCCGACTATAACAATAGCTCCAACTAACGAATCAAACAATCATACATTATAGGTAGGGGGCCGTTCAAATATTACGTAACGCAGTTTTTGAAGATTTTTGAATATTACGAAACGCCATAACGTTTCGCTTTACCCCCCCCCTTAAACGTTACGTAACACTCAAGTGACCATTTTACCTAAAAATGTCAATTATTTCGCGCAAAATACCGGAAAAATCACTAAAATATTTTGTTATTGTTTCCATCACGTTTGTAGTAACAATAAATAAAACAAGACATTCTTATTAATTCAACACATTCAAAGATACGTTATTTATTTTATCTATTCATATTGCTCTATAAAAAACGATCACACATAATGTAATAAAACTTGCTAAGTTTTACATTAAAATACAAATTAAATGTATCTGAAATAAGAGTGAGTAGTCAAAATCTACTCACAAAATCCAAAACTTTGGTTAAAATCAGCCTTCCAGAGGAGTACTCGTACAGGATGTTCATAATTAAAGGACCCTCTTGCTGCGAAACCAGTCATCAGAAAAGTGTGTGAAATTTTGTAGAGGAGTAATGAAGGGATGGGAACTTGTTTCAGCGAAAATAAAAAGTTAGTTACGAATTTCGCCACCAGAGAACGTTTTACATTGGTTATAAAGGCACTCTAAATACCTGGTAATAAAATGTAAATTTATGTGCCGTCGCGGATATCCTGTGTTCAATATTTATGCCGCTCACAGTGATGTTAAGTTTACGAGATCCCCCGTTGTTGAGTTAAAATATTAATTTACCAAAACAGTAATTCCGCAGTAGCTGCTCTACGGAAATTTCGGACTTTGAAGGGGATACGAAATGGTTCCATGAATGTCAAAAATCTTCGGAAAATGATAACGAAATTTGAAGAAACAGGATCATTGTCAGTTCGTGCTGGCAAAGGAAGAAAACCCGTGTCTGCAGACGCATTAGAGGAGGTTTCGCTTCAGGTGGAAGAGGACAGAGCTGCAAATTCCCATGGTAGCACCCACAGATTAAAGAGAAAACAGGTGGGTTTTTCACCTTAATCTGTGGTAGCACCTGTGTACTACAGGTGTTGGATAGGGCACGTTCAACTGTCCATAAGATCATGCGGAATATCCTCCGATATTACCGTACAAACTTTCACTTGTACAGCAGGTGCTTCCACATGAATGTGATGATCGACTCCAGTTCTCATTTCAGTTTCTTGCTCGCGTTGAAGTCGATGCAGAATGACCGTGGAATATCCTCTGCACATTTTCACTTGGACGGCGCAGTGTGTACATTACAACTACCGCATTTGGGAACCAGAAAATCGACAACTATTGTACATGCTAAGGGTCCCGAACTGAATGAAAGAAAACACAATATTTTAGGTAAATACATAACAAAAATTTATTGTGTGATAGTACGGAACCCTCGGTGCGCGAGTCCGACTCGCACTTGCTCGGTTTTTTAATTTAACAAAAAAATTAATATTACGTAAAGCGATGCTTGACCCCTCCTCCCTCCCCTGTAACGCACCGTAACGTTTTGCAAGACCCCCCTCCCCCCCCAAACTCCGTTTTGGAAAACTTGAACGCCCCTCGCCTCCAAACTCCGTTATGTACCACTAGTGTTCAATAATTCGGCCTATCTTCAACTATTACTTTAATCTTCAAAGTCAGTCTTTTAATATTCATGAAGCATACTGTTATTTAATATGATAGTAAATAAGTTGATCCGATTCTTATGCAAAATTTTATTCTCCAAGTACCAAATTTATGTACAAACCATGATACGTTATTTGATTAAAGATTGCTCGCATTAAGAAATAACTTATATTTGTTTCACTGTAATTGTTCGATCAAATTTAAAGTTTAATTTATCTATCAAAGCTATTCTTCTTTTATTCTCATTATTTCGCTTAAGAAAAATTAAAGGGAATGCAATCTTGAAAACTGCCACCCGAAAATCTTAAATTAAAATTAACAAACATTATATAAATGAGCCGAATCAATACTTCAAATCAGATAGGTAGAAATAGTTTCTCAATTTCATTCATGCTACATTATCTTAAACGACACATAGGGTATAATTCTATAAGATTTTTTTGTTAAGCTCTTGATCATTCGGCGATATAAGTTCAATTACACTTTAATCAAATCACGCTTAATCTCGTAGTACGTTTTCTCTGGTTATGCTTTAAACCCATCTGATAGTGTTCTGGTATTAATTAAAGAAAGCTACGTTCATTGAATCTTCAATCGTCCCCCGTTCGTCACTTTTATTATTAAAGGCGCTTGGTCATCTCACTCCCACTGCATTACTTAGAATAAAGGAAAGTAGGGGGAAATTTGGGAAGACAGAAGGGAAGATTAATTATTGTTAGTACTGATACTATCGACTGATAACGAAGTTGATGATAAGCGTCCGATCCGACGAAACTGGAGGATTGGTTGAACCTCGCAAAACGTCCATCTTCGATGATGTCAAGCCGAGTAATCGCAAAATTGAAATGTGTGGTATTCTCGGTTACAAGTACTACAATAATAAAAACCTCGCATTTTTCTTAACAAAGATCAGATAATTCTTGTCTTTTTTGAAAAGAAATAATTCACTCCTCTATTAGTGTAGATTAACTGCGATCTTTCGAAAGTCATTTATAAAAAATTCATGTCTTGTGGTAAATCAGCAACTTTTCACTGAGCTTTGTGTTCGAATGATGCCGACGACATTTTATCTTCGGCGATGCGGAACATTACAAGGCGATACTTTTAACTTCATTAATCAAGGAATTCATTAATTTAGTTCACTTATACGAACTAACTATTGTTTAAAAGTCAACTTAAACTGCGCATTCATATCGAAAAAACTCCCCGACAATGATCGACTAACGTATATAAAGAGTTCATCCATGGCTCAAACTTCGCTCTGTATTCTTTTCCATCAGGCTGCACCATCCCTGCCCGTCTTGTCCGGCGATTAAAACCAAACTGCCGTTTTTTGTTCAAAAAACAAAACTTCTCACGGAAAATGCGTCGTTAAGAGTATAACATTGCTTGTATAAAACGTCCATTTTATATCGGAAACTTACCTTATAGAAACATAGGTAGAAAATAATAGCGCAAACAGTAATTTCAAGCAACAATCTCTATAGAACAATCTTGTTAGGTCCTCGTCAAAAAATTGTTGAATAATAACCGTTAAAATACGAACAATGAAAATTTATGAAAAGAAATATGAAACTTCATCATTATATTTAGATTCAAGTCTTTTATTACTTTTAAACTACAGCACTTTTAACTTCAAAATCTACAATAAAAAGTGCATAAAATCAAATATTTAGGCTTTAAGAAAAAAAATCAATATTAATTCGTAAAGCTGTAAAAAAATTATTTTTGAATAGCTTAGCAAACATTTAAACGATAAAACTTTGAAATTACACTAATTTTTTGTAAATAATGTCACATTACAACCGGAAATTGAACCCCTAATTTCAAAGCGAATTTTCCTTTCTCCCCCTTGGCAACTGCCACCAATAGAACCCGACGCAATTTCGCTCTCGAATAAATCATTTTTTTTTGTCTGTGTCTACGTACGAGAGAAATTTTTCTGATGATTTGGTGACATAAGCGGAGACAAGTTGTCGCCTTTCTCATCGGATGATGAAGGGCCGTTGTTGAGGGGACCAATTAACCCCTCCACCCATCCACCATTGCACGGTCATTTGTTGACAAAAGAGAGAACTAGAACGCTTCGCTGCCTCTTTTTTCCCTTAGATCGTCCTTGCACAAGACGATACAGTCTAAACCCACCCTCGCACGAACACCCTCAAAGCCCCATTTAAAGAAACTGTCTCCTCCCCCCTCCCCATTGTCTAAACAAACAAATCTCTGAGGACAGGGATAGAAGACGGAGGGAAAGGGAAGAGCAAGATCGGGTCTAAAAATCACCCAAATGAACGTTGAAAAAATGAAGATTAGAAGTTTTTATTCATTTTTTATAAAATAAGAATTTCACTTTATTAATAGTTAGTATCCATTTCGTATTTTAAAAAAATGCTAAGATTGCGGTAATTAAAATAAATGGATAGAGTTATACTTTAACACAAAAGATACTTAAAGTATTTTTTTAGATGACCATTCAATTACAAAGTAAGCAAAAAAGTTCTTGCAGTTTTACGTCACAAACGACAAGAACTTTTTTGGTTACCTTGTCTATCCGCAGTTATCACCACCTGTATTACAGTATCTCTATAAGGAATTAACTATTATTACATTTAAAAAACCCATAAGTAGACTTTAATTGCAGCACTATTAAAGAAATATAAATTTACAATTATATCTAAAATAAATAATAATAGTAAAATTTGGGCAGAGATTCATAGTCATTGCAAATAATAAAAAAAAAATTAAGATATATTTCAATACAATTTAGACTATTTCATTAAAATTTAAAGTTGCATGATTCAAACTTTTGATTTAACCTTTAAAATTAGTGATGAAGTATTTTTAATCACTTTAATGTTAATTCCATTCCTGCTTTACAAGCTTATCGCCATTATTGGAAAAACATTGAACTTAAGTATTTCACGCATGTTGCACAGTTTGCTTGTGACTTCTTCAAGAAAATGATTGTTAATAAAATTCATGATTCTAACAACTAATCCTTTTTCTAATATTTTATTCAATAATTATGATTATCGTAAAGTTTTTTTTTTTACATTAATTGATGCTTCTATAACAGTACGAAATAAATAACAGGAATGGAGAGGGGGGGGGGGAGGAAAACGACAACTTATTTCTCCGTTAATATTTACTTAACACGAACAACACTTTTAAAAATGTCTACTGTGACATGAAATCGCTTTGGTCAACAAAGATATTCTATCCGAGGCTTGTTTACACAACTTGCCAGAAAAGATAGACAGCCCTTCAGAAAAAAGTCCGGGAGGCTTTGTCGTCTTCGTGTGACTCTCTCTTGCGTTCTGCCTTCAACTTTGAACTGTTGGTGGGCCATTGTGGAAGTGAACGGAGATGGTGATTTTGACTTCTTTCTGTCGTCCCTCTGATGATATGTTTCCTTTGACGATCGCTGCGATGAATTATAAGGTGGGAGCCTTGCCTCTATTACAAGGCGCCTCTTCCGATGACCCACCCACCCTTCACCGACAGCAGTCTCAACCGCCAACCCTCCTCTCTCACTCGAACCCTTAACGAGGTGCTGAGTTCATTGAATTGAATCAGAGAAATATAGGAAGACTAGAAAATTGCAACATACATGATTATTTCTTCCATGATATTTCTGTATAGCTTACCTTATTTTTCAATAAAAGATGCGTAATTACAATTATGTAGCCTTACTAATACTATTTTCTACGTTTGCGAGACACAATAGTTTGTAGTATATACAATAGTTTAGTATATTGAGATATTGCAACATACTTATTACAATTAAACGTTTTATAATAAATTCAGGAAATAACAATATAAAAATTATTAATTAAATAGGTGAATCTCCTTTTTTAAACTTTATAAATGACATAAATAAAATAATCAAAATAATAAAATAAAAGTCACCAATGTAAGTCCCGATGAAATTAGGTGATGAAGAAATGGCGAAAACTGGATGAAACTCGAGGAAATTGGATATACTTGAAGAACAGATAAAATCATAGAGTTGTAGAAGGAATGAAGAAAAAGACACGAGAGTAGAAAGTTGACAGGAAAGGTGACAAGACAGTTTGCAGAAAAAGTGTTCAAAATAAATGTTCAAAGCTATTCATTCAAAATATGTTGAACATTCTGCAACAACATAACACTTCTACATCACCGTTTCTTGCTGTTTGTTCTAATAGCCACCCAAATTTCAAAGTGGAATTTCTTTTAGAAGTATAGAAAATAAATGTGATATGGTGTGATTTAATTAAAAGTGTTAACTGCTCATGATGTGATCGTCGCTTCAAGGATGTCGCCTGAGCCATTATTGTATCCCGGCTCCTGCTCAAACATCAAAGCAGCGCACCTGCACACAGAAATAATTTAATGCTGATTGAGCTATTTGGAATTCCATCCTGTAATTTCGTTGTGTTATGCAATGGATACGAGGGAATTAAACTCTATTTTTTAATAATTTTAGAGCATCGTTTTCAGGTTAATACATACTGAGTGGCCAGTTTATTAGGAACACCCCTCTAATACTGTGTTGCGCCACCCCTAGTAGCTATAACAGCAGGAATTCGCCGTAGCATGGATTCATTTAGCTGCTAGAAGCATTGTTCTATAATGTTTGTCCATGTTGATGCAAAGCTGCTCCCAGTTGATGGTGGTGAATCCACACCTCGAATAACCCGTTCCAGCTCATCCCAAAGATGTTCGATTGGGTTCAAATCCGGGGACTGTGGTGGCCAGAGGAATAAGTTGAATTCATTATCGTGCTTCTGGAACCATTCCATGACGATACGAGCCTTGTGACACGGAGCATTGTCCTGCTGGAAATATCCTTCCGTTGGGGGAAACACAGTAGCCATGTGGTCGGCAATAATGTTCAGGAAGCTCTGACCATTAAGGCGTTGTTCTACAGATATCAGCGGACTAAGAGGTATGCCAGGAAAATATTCCCCAGACCATTACAGAGCCTCCGTCAGCCTGAACAGTGGAAACCAGAGAGGAGGGCTCCATCGCTCGTACTGTTGTCTCAAATTCTGCGTTGGCCATCTACATGGTGCAATAAGAAACGGGATTCATCCGATCAGCAGAATTTCTTCCAGTCGTCGACGGTCCAGTGTTGGTGATCTCGAGCAAATTGGAGAAGTTTTTTGCGCTTTTGGGTGGAGATCAAAGGTATCTGGACTGGCCGTCGGCTGTTGTAGCCCATCCTTGCCAATGTACGGCGTGTTGTGCGTTCAGAAATGTTATTCTGCGGACCAGTGTTGTACTCCACGGTTAGTTGACGAGTCGTGACGTTTCTATTCACACGAACAAGCATTCTCATCCTACGCTCACCCTTTGACCGACGAGTCGTTTGCGACCACAGGCTTGTCTGTGGCTGGTTGTTATTTGCTTCTTTAACCAGTCCAGGTAAACCCTTGAAACTGTTTTTCGGGAAAAGCCTAGAAGACGTGCGGTTTCGGAAATACTCAGTCCATCTCGCCGGGCACCAACTATCATCCCGCGCTCAAAGTCGCTCAGATCCTTAGTTTTCCCCAAGGTGACGGTCAAACCACTTGCAGTTGACAGGCGATTCGCTTTATATTACTACCGGCTGTCACGTGATCAACTGATACTTAATATTATGCCAACGAATTTCCTAATAAATATGGCTACTCCGCGTAGGGGTTTATAAAATTAAAATGCTTTTTTCTCTCATATTTTATTTTGAACTCCATAAAATAAATTAAAGAAAAAAAGTGATTCATTTTAGCTTCAATTTGACAATTCCCTACAACGAATATAACCAGAGATATGCTTCGTTTTATGCCCAATATTTTGATAACTTTGATAACACTAAACAATAAAAAAAAATTTCCATACCTCTGAAAAAAATGTGGATGCTTTTGATGTAAAATGATGCGCTGATTCCGAAAATGCCCACATAATTTTTCTGTCACGTCTAGATGTAAAGATATAATGGAATGTTTATATTACATAACACTAATCTTACTATACAGGGTGTCCAAAAAGAACCCCTACTTTTAATGGTATATTCAGATTGTACACAATATACGAGAAATGATTTATTCCTGGTGTTTTTTCAATTGATCCAACAGTTTAGGAGATAGAGGCCTGAATGTGTGGAACTTTTAAAGTTTTGAACCCAATTTTATCGATGAACCCAAGAGATTCATCTATTTAATTAAAAGATTGCAAGCCACTCCTTCTCTTATATAATAAAAATTATTAACACAAATGTATTAATCATGCCGCAAATAAAGCAAACCTTCAATTAATTTTTTTATTTTGTCTATCTACAATAAGGTTACTTAAATATGATTTTTTAGCACGAAGGGCGCTTCATAAAAATCTACCTATGATCATTAATCATTTTTCAAATAATCATTCACAGTTGTTCATTGTTGTTAATTGTAACCCAGTTTTCGTAATACAGAACCGAAATTGTGAAACTAAATTTCCTAATCAGAACCCGAAACCATTTGACCTATGAAGCCATTTGAAGACAGGGAATTAATGAATAGACATAACATCGCCAATTTTATTTACGAAAATCACCTAACTATAACACTCCAAAATATTCTGTTCCATGACAGTGGGCTGGATGTGTCCAACTAATTTTCCAATTTCTATAATTAGATATTGTTAATTTTACTTTGCAGCAATGTCTAACAAGTGAAATCTGAAACTGAACTGGACACGCCCAGTTCTTCTTTCGTCCTATAGGACAAATTGAGGAAATTGGATGGTTATATTCCTGAGTATCTTTTCTTAAAAAAAACAACAACATTTACATTAAAAATTAAATTATTAAAAAAAATAAATGCATTTGAATTGAATAGGGTTTATTTCCTAGTAAAGTATACAAAATTTCAGTAGACAGAAAGCAACAATTTTTATCCATTTTACATTTCAGAATTAAAAGTTAACTTGAAAACATTCAAAAAATTTCCATAGATTAGGTTAGATTAAGTACGTAAATGCATAAAATGTTTTCATAAAATTATCAGCATTAAGGAATATATTTAAACAATTATAGTTTAATATTAAATATATTAATTTCAGCATCTAGCCTCAACAACTATTTCTGCTCTTCACTCGTTTCTGATCTCTAAAGATGGGATAACCATCCAGTCCTTCTTTAATTCAAGTATGCATAGATACCAGATATGAAACGTTATCATTCTAGATTTTTTTGTATCCCTACGGGCACAAGATTGTTTTTGCGACATATCATTCGTGCGCAATACGAGCTTTTTCTTTGATATTATAAAGTTATAAATCTATCATAACCTAAAACACATAAAAGCTGTTCATTATATCAAGTAAATAGTTCATGGATTCTGACTCTACAATGAACGCCCCGTAACCTTGGCAGCTGCAATATTTCCATATTACTACATCATCTGATGGAAAGTACTGTACGCCGTCATTTGTTGACAGCCTCCCAGAATACAGCGTGTTCTACATCCAGTGGTTGGATATAATAAACAGTTATAATAGGGAAGAGATAATATAAATCCATGTCCAGGAATTCTGGTATTGATTCAATTAGTTCTTGTTACCGCCCCCCTCCCCCACAGTCCTCTTCGACCATTTTTGCTTTTCCCATGGAGCGGTTTTATATGTAATGGACAAATTTCTCAAGAAACACTTAGAAGAGTACAAATTAGACTACAGTTAAACCTTGAATACAGGCCCGGGCGTCTATTTGTCTCAATAGTCCGGACCCCTCCGGCGATTAATCGAGACCCAGCGTTTATTTAAGACCCGGCGTTAAGCGCTATTCCCAATAACAGGGTGTCTAGCAAAACGATTTCGTAAAATTGGCTGACTTTTCCCGGTTGATAACGTAATTTTCCCTGATCACCAGCACCAAAAACAATCTATTTTGATAGAATATTAATGACATTTTTCAAATTTTTCGTTCCAATTTCGCATTTTTTTTTTTTTTTTTTTGCTGATTTTGTAAAATTCTCTGATATTTTGTTAAATTCCCTGATTTTTGCCGGTTATGGCAAGGGTAAGGCAGCATGGGATTGGTCGAAATTAGAATGGTTTAAATGAAGCGGCCAATGAGAAGGCATACACATGAAAAGACGTTTAATAATTTGAAAGCTATCGGATTGGTTTAATAACGGAAACAAAAAACGCCGGAATTTATATCGATGACCCAAAACAGACCCGGCGTTTAATCTATGTTTAACACTCCACCCGGCTTTTATTCGAGACCGGCGTGTATTTGAATACCCGGCATTTATTCAAGGTTTTACGTTAATTCTAATTTAAAATTTTTGGTTATACCAAACCATTATGCTCTCTGTTTCTCATAATTTGAATACACCAGAATTGGTTATGTCAATGAGAAGTTCTAATTGTTAAATTAGGCGAGATATTATGCAATCGCATAGCGACAATTCTACTGAAGATTTAGGTACAAACCTATTTTAAATCTATCAAATGACAGTTTTTTCTTAATAAAAAAATAACGAATTTCTTCTTTACAATGTCTATAATGGGAGGCGCCCTGCGATTTTGGTGCTGCGTTTTCGTAGAAGGGAGAAAAATGCTTCCGATTAGTGTCGAGCTATTCGCTCTATACGACAATGCTGCTCAGCTATAAAATGCATGACACCACTTATAAAAGTACGGATATATAATTTATATCGTTAAAAAGAAAAAAACCCTAATATTGTTACTTTTCAATCTATGCCTGTAAGAATATTTTCAATGATAATGTTGCGCTCAAATAAGAGTTGCGCTCGGCGACCGCGAGAAAGTGCGCCTCTGATACTTGTAAGGATTTCTGGGTATGTGAAAGAAATTACGTCTTTCAAAATGAAATGAAACAACGTACAATATAACCATTTTGATTTAGTAATAACCATTTATACTATCATTTCGCACTCTAATAAAGGAATGAACTCGGAAATGGCTTTCTAACTTGATTAAAGCATGGTAATTTTGAACGGAGGCATTTCAGCAGGATCATTAAGAAAATTGTACCTACTAACACTTCACCAAGAACAGTGTCGCATGGAATCTTTAAAGAAAAATCATCATCTAAAAAAACCGCAATATGGGATCAGAAACCCGACATTCGAGCATTAGTAATAGGCAAGCCAAAGCTGAGTAGTAATAGTAGGTAATACTGAATGAGGAACGAGTTCCATTTCGACAAAAATCAATGAATCTACAAAGCCCTAAAGATGGAATGAGATATACGTTAATTACATATCTCAAAAAAATTGTATCCCAGATAAGAATATGCAAGCAATGCAGATCTTTATACCTAATGTACGAAGAAGACATGAGCTATTTCTCTATATGTTTTATAAAATGTAAAGAACATTTCTCTGCAGCAAAAGGAAGAACTCATGGGTAAGCCAAATTTTAAGAACTGTATTTTATCTGGTTTTATTAAGGCTTTGTATATTTTTCTCCAGGCTTAGTTCGAGTGTGCTCATGAGGCTATAAAGCAAAGTTGAGCCTAATCAGAAGCGACTGTTCGGCTTAGTTCAGTATTTTATTCTAACAAAAAAGATGTGCACTTCAGATAATATCCAATCGCAGTGTTGTTGTATCAGCTTTTATTCTTAGGGCAAAAGAATGATCATTTTATGTATGTCTTCGTCTTTTCATATCTCATTGATGGTCAAACGTCTCACTTCTCAACCAAAAACACGTGTATAACGTATTTTTCTTCTTAATACGACATAATGATTTTATCGGATAAAATACTGCGAAGATCCGTATTATTGGAGAACTGCGCAAGTTTTTGTTATTGAGCTTGTATAGACTTGTTTCCCCTTAATAGTAAATGTTATGTACTGCAGTATAATGGGTGACCTGCGTGCCAGACTTCATAAAGGACCATCCATCTATAATCATATTGTTAATGCCCGTTTACAAGGAATACTTATAATCATGACAATATGATAGTTTAGTTTGCATGATTATGACTGCATACGCAAAGAATAAAAACGGCTAAAGTACAAAATTAAATGACCGTTATTAACAAGAAACATATCCAACATAGAACTAAGTAATTGCGGTAAAAGTGACAACAAAACATGAACTTCACTGAAAGGCTTGTTGCTGTAAAACATTCCTCATTGCACAAAATGAGAAAAATAATGTCATGATGACTGGAAGAGAGTAATACCATCCGATGAGTAAATCATTTATTCCCGACATTTGTTCTGGTGTATGTACGAACAACCTCTCAAAGAACCCAACACTGTGGTCAAGTTTAACAACGATGACGGGGTAAAAAAAGCTATCATTACATGGTTGCAACTTTTTATGAAAAGGGATACAAAAACTCGCGCTTCGCTATAAGTGCCTTCAAAATGGTGGGAGCTATGTAGAAAAGTGGTTCAAGGTATGGAGATTTTTTGTGATAAATGTTTTTTTCTGGGTGTGTACTTACCTTTTATTTATTACCAAACTGGAATTACCTTCTGGACATACCTTGTACACCCATATCCATAACTAGAACAGTTCCATCTAGCTTTGAGGAGCACCAATCAAACTTCCAGGAATTCTCCTGCAAACAGAGAATAAGAGCAATATGTAATGGGAACCTTAGTATGTCTGTTGGCAGTTACGACAGTCTGGGCGGATTTCAACGTGCAGTGTCGTTCTATTCCGTTCTTGATAAGCGTAAATGTTGGCCATGCGGTGTAATGTTGCAATCATTTACTGGCCGTTTTTATGTGCAAGATTTGCAGAGGAAATGGCGCCACAAGTAATAGGGAGAGTGGTTTCTGCTTCGCTCGTTGTGCAGCCCACAGCAAATTCTTGTCATCATTCAACCACTGGATCTCGCTCTAAGTAATATTTTGACAAAACCCATTCTGAAAATGGGCCCCAACCGGGCGCGTTAGGAACCCTAATAACACTTTGAGGAGACTCCTAAGTCTAAAACTAAAACGGGATTTTGTTCCTCTCGGGAATGGCATCACGTGACAATAATAATATGGACTCAAAATATGAGTTATGCAAACCACGTGCGTTTCAATTTCGTTCACATAAACCTGAATCAACTTCTGTATAGCCGCAGACCAGATTTTCTCTTCCAATATCTCTGAAGCAATTTGCAGAAGTTCTTATTGAAACGTGGTATAACATTCCACTCAAAACCATTCAGAAGCTTTCATATTGTTTCTATTTTTACCTCATTCGATCAAAGTCAATTGATTAGGTCCAAAGCAACAGGCAATCTGTTAATTACGTCTTACGCCTTTCGATCTTGAGAATTTCAGAATTATTTACAAAGATATTAAGAATTTTTGAAATTAACAATGGCGAAGGCACACCATAGTTATATTGCAATTACTGGTATTCAAAAACAATCGAGATATAAGGATGAAAACTTTCTAAATAATTAATAAATTACCTAAAGCCCATGTCATTTAAAAACTGCACAAGATTACTGGATGTTATAGTAACGATATAATTGTGCACGAGGGCGAGCAGGCTCTTGTCTCCAGTTTCGGATTGATCAATGTAACGTAAACAAAGATATAACTGTTATGATGTATCTTCACCATCGTTAATTTCAAAAAATTTTTTAACCTTAGCTATTGTATATAATTCTGAAATTTATATCTCTAAAGATGATTTCAAGATCGAAAGGCGAAGGCGTGATTAAAATGAATTGTCTATTACTTTGGGGCCATTAAATTTATATTCAAAAGTTGTATGAATTTATTCCACGAAGAATAGAACCTACATTAAAAGGAAACTGTAGTGCAGCATCATAGTAATAAAGATGCATCATGTGTTTTCCTGGCGTTGACATTAATTTGTCATGTATTTTGATGAATGATAGCAAAAATTTTGATTTTGTCAATTTCCATTTGTACCTAAAGTTAGGGAGCATAAAAATTGGCAAAAGTGGGGTATTTACATAATGTTAAAGTGCATGTAAAATAATGACCTTACAACATGCAAAATCGGTGAATGGGTTCATTATAAACGTAGGTAGGGCAGGTATAACGCATTGAAGCCATGTAACTAACGCAAGGTTGTTGCATAGTTAATTTATGGATAATATGAGCAATGGAACAACAGAATAGAAATGTGGCATCAGAAATAGACAAGAGGCCAGTGAAAGATCAGGTATACCTTGAGAACATGTTATCGAATAATGAAGAAATTGGATTCAGCTCGAACGACAAAGCAGTATCTGAAAGATCGTGGAATCGAACTCCTACCGTGGCCCCCAAACTCCCCGAACTTGAGCTCGATCGAAAACTGGTGGCGACTTATTAAATGTGCTCTTGCCAAACATGGCCCAACAGATTTCAATGACTGGAAACGTCTGGTAGAAGAAATGTGGAACAATATATCGTTTGATCTGTTGGAGTCGTTTTTCGATGGCATGCCCAGCAGATTGCAGGAGTGTTCGCAAAAACAAGGAGGGAAGATCAAGAAATAATTTTGTAGCACACATTATTGTCAAATGTTGCCGGTACATACAGATACTTTACTTGTATGGATGCCATGTTTCCTTATATTAAAACGCTTGTTTTGTATTTGCCAATTTTTATGCTCCCTACTTTATATTAAAAATGGATTGAGAACCACTTGAATAGAGTATGTATGGAATATTCTGGAATTTATTGGAGGCAGCATTTTCCTTCTCTCTCGAATAGCATGATCTCAGCTGGGTTTTTTTAATACAATACAGTTCTATGATCTATAAAAAAACTATATACAGATTAATGTTTTAAGAGTAGAAAATATATACCAAATGCTAAAGCATCATTATTTCTCCAATTTTTCAGTATTAGAGTTCTCACATTGTAAGGTGAAATGGAAGACTTCACTTTATCGCGCTCAATAGGTAGAGATAGGTAGGAATTTTTTTTTAAATCCTCTAATTTTCTTAAATCCTGGCACTTCAACAATAGGCTACGACGAGCAATTGCGAGCAGGCTTGAGTGGAAAAAAAAGCAGCTCACAGATCGCGCACGAGGGTATAAAGTATACCTATCTCTATGACGTCCTTCCATTTCACCTTACACCTACTTTAGTATATGGATATATATCATCATATATTTTATTTATCTCTTTCTTTTATATTGCATCTCCTTTATCATGAGCTTGTTACCGAAATATACTGCAGTTCCTACGAATTCCTAAACCAATGATTCCGAGATGGTGCATTTAAGAGAATCTAGATGTGTCATGATTATGAAAGCGGATTTTTAAAAATGAGCAGAACTCTTTTGTATAGATAATAATACATTCATGATAGTTTTCAAACAGACAGGCCTAATAAAAAAAAGTTGAAAACAGCCGTCCTAAGTACATTTTGCACTTTTCTAATTACGAATGACCAATTTTACAGTAGAAGTATTTAAAAGGAACTTTTATGCAAAATAATTAATATTTCAGCAAAATATCAATTTGTTAGTGTGTAAAATATAATACGAGACCAGTTGAGAACTCGTGGTACTGCATTATCAGAACGATGTCAAAAGCGCAAGCCAGTTCAAACTTTTTTACGCTATTTGCGAAGTCAATCGTTCCGTTCCAATTTTTTTTTCGATTTTTTTTTTGATTTTGACTTCAGATTCATATTATAATATGCACATATGTACTACTGATCGGGAACATGGCCAGAATGGCGGTCAAAGTTTGGTCAAAATTTTAAGTCTGATATTATATGAGTTACATATGTTTGTCAATCAAATGGTGTTTCACACGAATGCCTATTCCGATCATTGAAATAGTATTTCCGGACCATCTGATGCAAAATCAGGACAATGTCATTTCATTGACCGGAATAGGCATTAGATATGCTAGTGTGAAATACTATTTGACTGACCAACTGTATAAGAGCACAGATTTATACTTTTGACCAAACTTTGGCCGCCATTTTAGTCATGTTCCCAAATAAGACATGTATGCCTAGTATAGCTTTTACTAACTTTTTGATGCTCTATACGAATCTGTAGTCAAAATCAAAAAAATCGGGGAAGATGGCAACAGAACGACCGACTTATTAAAAATAGGAAGAAAAGTAAATGAAATTGCCGAATGTCACTGTTAAATTTTATTCAATTTTGAATTTTTGTGGTAACTAATTCTTGTTTGTGAGTTAATGACTTGTTATTATGGAGAGAAATTCAATTACGCAAATCCTAATAGTCCTAACAGTGATTTTCATATATACGGTAAAAAAAAAAAGTTACGGACATGTAAATTTTCTTTCAATAAATATCTTTAAACTTAATGGCTGCTTCTTTTTATCCTTTCTTTTTTAAAGCTCATTTCTAGCATAAAATTACCTTCTATTCCCTTTACTTAATAGCATATTGTTCAATTATAGAGAGGATGGTGTTCAACTACAATTTTCATTTCATAAAAGAGTAGAATAGGTAATCATAACATTCAGGGCTTCGTAACGGGATTTAAATTAGATATAGGTACTTTCCTACCTGATATAATCAGTAAAAATTATCACAGGCTCTTATTTGCACAGGGAATGAGAGACAAAGATTTCAGCAAGTTATTTTAACGAAGGACTCGCCCTAAGTCAGTGCATGGCGGTCTTCTCTGTACAAGGTTATTCATGTATAATTCTTGGGAGCTATTTAATAATAATAAGATATTTTTACGTTTAAATTTCATATTTTTTAAATGTAGCATTTTGATTTTTTTCTTTAAGCCCAAGGAAAACGTTTGTTTTATTTGCTGATTTATTCGCAGGAAGTGGGCTCTGTTTGTGTTTCGATGGACGACGAGGCGTTTATGTGTTTTGGCTCCTCCGAAAATAATCGGGCGGGGGAGGGTGGAAAGGGAGGGAATGAAGGAGAGCGGTTGCGCGAATAAATCGTTGGCCCGTCGTCGTTCCCTGTGCAACATCAACGGCGTTTCCAGGTGGGGCCTTGCTTTCGCTCCTGCCACGCCATTGGTGGCCGCCCTTGCTTATTTGTCCACGGCAATCACGTGATTAGTGCTCGAGAAGAAACCCAGCTACTGTGGGACGCAGACGCGAAATTTTTTTCCAACCTCATTACAATAAACAAACGGTCGCATTTCCTGCCACCGTGGAATTTCAACGTGCATTCCACGAAACCCTCATTAGACGCAAACAGCGAAGAAGATTCCGACGAAACAGCAAACAGCAGCAGCAGCAGGACAAGAAGAATGGGAAAATGAAGGAGAGGATGACTCTTTCTGCTGTTAGTGAATGGACACGTACTCGGGGAGCCCTAAGCACGCACGAACTATTGAGTTGTCGACTCGTTTATAGATTATGATGTAAAGCGCTCATGAAATAAAATCATCGACACAACCCTCGTGGGTTTTTATTTGGTTTTCAATTAACGCAGGCCAGATGACGGGGAGGGGGAGGACGAATCACATAAATTTTCCGCTACAAATAGCAAGCAATTAGCTTTACTTTGAAACTATAATAAATAAAATATCTCTGCTTAGAAAAAAAGAAAAATAAAAAAGTCATAATATAATTTTGCCAATTAAACACTATGAATGCTTAATGATAAAATGCCAAGCGACTCTGTTATAATCGATAGTGTTACCGTATGCGAATATGCCCAAGTATAAATACTCCTCTCTTATATCAGAACAGGTAATGCTCATATTTTGAAGACCAATCAGCATCACAAATAATTTCTAAAAATGATATAATGATTTGAAGGAAAGTGCATATACCAGTAGTATATTTTCGTTAAAGAATAGCTCAAGATGGATCCGTGAGGTTTTAATCATTCGCCTTACCTCAGATGCTAAATTATAGATGAAAAATAGGAAAGAAAATTCCACAGCCTGGATTCGAACCAAGAACCTTCGGCTGTGGTTCGAATCCAGGCTGTGGAATTTTCTTTCCTATTTTTCATCAGTGTATTTTCGTTTGTCTTTTATAAATTTGAAATAACATATACCTTAATAAGGCTACACAAAGCTTCATTATACAATATACAATGGATAATATAGGTGAAATATAATTGTGTCTGCTTTTTCACAGCTTTTTTCTTTAAAGAACAACATATTTAATGATCTCGAAATAAATTTCAATTTATAGACTACAAATATAGGATTTACTAATAACTACGTTTGTAGAATCTACAACCTTCTGTGTTTTCTTACAAGATTTGTTATTCACCTAAAGTGGCGAATATCTTATTTAAAGTTGAGAGTCGTAAATGCTGGTAATTTGGAAGATTCTTTCAGTTCTTCAAATTCAATTCGTTCATCATTCTTCAACACTTCTTACATAACCATAACTCTTCAAGTTCTTCACACGTTCATCCACTGTTCATCTACAAGTATTCAGATCTTTTCTTTCAAACATGTTTTCTTCTTCTTCTGCAACCGTAATCTTCATCTAGCGTTCATCTATAAGTTCTTCAATTCCCTTCAAAGCTCTCATCCCTATTTTTTGGTGAACTTTAGTTATTATTTATTATTTACTAGGAGAGGTACCTGGCGTTGCCCGGGATAATTACACTTGTAGGTAAACAGAACAATCTCAAAAAATTAAATTATAACTCCCAATTGGTAAAATAATAACTCAATCAATACAACACAGAGCAAAAAGACTATCCATTCTACGAAAAATACGAAAAGCAGGAATTCTAGATGATATATAAACTCTTCTTGACTTGCCTCACCACTGCGGAACATCACCAAATATTTTAGACTCAAGTTTTTCTTGCCCTTGACGTAGAAGCTCTTTTATTATATATTATTTATATTTATTTATTATTTTATCTTTTCCATTTATAAGGAGTAATCATTCATTAATAAACAACATATAATTTTAATAATTACTATAACAACATTATAACAGAGGGAAGATCAAAAATATATGTAGAGATACTGAAGACATCTATGACTCTCGAATAGAATTAACATTAATTAACCAATGCAAGCGTCCGAATTACAAAAATGCGCATACAGTCTTGTTAAGATACCATGAAAAGGTATAATAAACGGTACAGGATGAAAGCATGATAATTCTAAGAAGTAGCATGAATAAATAGTAGGGAAAAATTTGTCTATTTGCAAATAAAATCAAACTGGTCATTAAACTATTGAAGCGTAGTATTAAAATATTGAGGGAAGGAAAATTTAAATTACTGAATTACAAATGAAATCTCAACAAAATTTAAAAGTTATAGTAATAATAATAATAATAATAATAATAAAGTGACTTTGATTAAAATAAAGCGATCTTAAAATTAACTTGCTGACAAAATTTAATTAGAAAAGTCTGATATCAAAAATCAATATACATGATTATTTTATCAAAAATAATGTTAAATATAGAGCAATTTAATTTAATGGAAAATATCGAGCGCGATCGAATGGTATTCCATTTTCCTTCCATTTTTCAATCGACTAAACTATTGAAAAACTAGTGCAAATATGCATGTATTCATTTAGGTTTTTTTTTTAGCATGACGTTGACTTTCAAATTATGTTTTGTCAACGATAATTCTATATTCACCACTTTTCTATTCCTGAAGATTGTGGCGTTAGGCAATGCGTACAATATGACCGGTTTAGGCAATGCCTAATGGATTGTTACATAAGAGGCCTCAGATATAAGTCCCTGTCACGTGATTAAAATAAACTCGTAACAGGCAACGGCCAGATAGATAAATGTTTAAAGACAGCCTTCATATAAAAATGAGATAACGAGCTACGGATCAAAGAATAATCATAGTTAAGTAAGATACTGATCAAAAGAAAATCTGGTTGGCTTCTATCAAATACATGCGCCATGAATGAGTTGTTATATATTTGATGAACAAATAAAAATATAATGAAAGGAAGTATGGAGGATGTGGCAAAGCTATCGTGCGTGTATTTTGTGAGTTCATTTCGTACTAAGAGAGAGAAATGTTGTATTCATAAGAATTTATAACGCTTTGCTCTGGAAGCCAAATTATTTAATTACGGGTGGCCAGAAAACTGGAAACTAAGAGCAAATTTAAATTTAGTAATAAATGATTGCATTAAAAACAGTTATGGAAGCATCAAGCTTTTAACTGTTGGAAATATATTTAACGATTTTGGCTATTATTTGAAAAGATAGGAAATTTAACTATATTCACAAAAGATGATTAATCCTATAAAATGATAGGTGGTAAAGCTTTGATTATTGCTACATAAAAACTCTCAAACAAAATATCAAAAAGCAATAAGAAAGAAGAATGCGAGGAAGCAATTAAAACAAAAATTTGTGAAAACTTTTGAGTCTTTGTTTCTTTGCTTTTCTTATTGCGTAAATGAAGTGAATATCTCATCGAAGTTGTTACAATCTAAATTATTCTAGTAACGATTTGCAGAGAGTATCCTTTGCAGTAAAAGTGAAGCTAAAGAAATTGCTCGTCTTTAAGTAGAGAACTCATTGAAGTTTTAATGAAAACGAAGAAAATCCACGCCAAAGAGATTCTTTGTTGAACAAAGTAACATTCGGTATCACATTCAACAGGAAGATGCTTGGAAGATGTTTATCATAATCTTAAAAAATAAAACTTGTTGCATGTTTTTATATGTGATAAAATATTGTTGTTAAAAGTCTGAATTTTGTGATACCAAAGAAGATAAATCAAAATGCCAGACTCTTGCTTTTAAATTTTTACATTAATAAGGATAAATAAAAACTATCATCTGCATCATAAATTCTATGCCATTAGGTTTCGTTCGATATCATAATAAATTATATAGACATTAACAAAACATTTCTTACGTTTGTATTTTTAAATGATATACAGTAGAATAGCTAGAAGCATTGTGCGTATAATAATGTACACTGCTTTGCCCCACCCCAAGGGGTTATCCCAGGGCTGTCCAAGATTTCTGTCCGCGGGCAGCGCCCGTGCACGCGGGTAATCCTCCTTACCCCCCTATTGCACATTACGTTGATCAGTTCCTTAAAGTCGAGTTGCTAATTATCAATTCGACATTGTAAAAAAAAAACGAGGCAGTTTACCATTTTATTTCCTTCGTTTTAATGTGACAATTTTTTCGATAACAAATAGAATTGTATTTTTTTTCTCCCGATAGGACACGATTGCATATTAAGCATTTCGAATCCGATCTGTGAACAATGAAAAAAACCATATTCTCCCACTCCGGTTTAAATACTGGTTCAGTGATTTTATGCTTTTTCGGAATGTGTGCCATGTTATGCGAGACGAAAAACAAGCAAGTATCAGTAACAAAAGAAATAATGCCTCATTTAATGCAATCGCCCCCTAAAATCTGGCAACACTGCATAAGAAAACTATACCCACTCCCCTCCTGAGTTTTGGGCTATCTCCTCGGCTGTGCCCGTGAGCTTTGTCCGCGAGCATTTTATGTTGCACGCGGGCGACGTGCACGATTTGGACAGCCCTGGGTTATCCGAATGAGCCAAAAGTAGGACTACAGCAAGAGATACATCTGAACACATCTTTATTACATTATGGAGCCAAGACGTGCACTCATTTGTACAGGGGTCCCAAAGGAAAGCGGCATCAGTAGGTTGTGTCCTCTAGAGACGAAGCATTGTTCTAGCCGCAGGTGTAGGTGAACATACAGGTGGCGAATATCATCTTGAGTACGTCTGCCCAGGCCTGGTGAACCTGCTGTGTCAGTTCATGGAGATTGCGGGGTGATCGTAAACGATGTCCCACCATATCCCACACGTGCTCAATTGGCGTTAGGTGGGGACCTCGCGGGCAATGGCAGGCAGTTGACATCATCAGACATGCCATGCTCATGTTTGCTATGTGCGGTCTGGCGTTATCCTACTGAAAGACTGCGCCGGGTATGGTGTGCAGAAAGGGCAGTAATATGGGCTGCAGAAACTCTGACATACCTTGCTGCTGTCAGGGTGCCTTGGATGGTGACTAAAGGCGTTCTGGTATCATAGGCGATGGCACCCCAGATAATGATCCCGGGTGTTGGTCCACGATGGCGATACCGGATGCATTGTTCATTGACACGTTCCAATGGTCTGCGCCACACTCGTCCGCGTCTGTCGTTGGTGTCCAAACAAAAGCGGGATTCGTCGCTGAAGACCACCGGGCGCCATTCCATTCGCCAGCCCACTCGTTCACGACACCATTGCAGTCGTATCGCGCGGTGCTCAGGTGTCAAAGGAAGACACAACAATGGACGCCTGGCAGACATTGTCGCGCCGTATAGCCGGCGTGCTATTGTCGCTATTGACACTGGAGCAGTACCGGGAATAGAGATGTTGTCGCGCAGTTGCCGCAGGGTGATGGTTCTGTCCGCTAGCGTTGTTCGCAATATCCGCCTATCGGTACGAGTTGACGTGCTTCTCCAGGCCCCAGAGCCTAGTCTTCTGGTATGTGTGCCTTCCTCTCGCCATTGCCTCCAACATCGGCCTACCGTCCGTGCGTCCCTCGACACATGGACAGCAATCCGTCTGGTTGACCATCCAGCCTCGGAGAGGCCAATAATCCAACCTCGTTCAAAGTCCGTTAATTGCGTGCACGGTTGTCATTGTCGTCATCGCGGCATTGAGACCATTGTGCGGATTACAGTACTGTACGTTCACGAGGCAGTTGCTTCCTTCCTACTGTATGGAACGTCTCGCACAGGTGTCAACTGACTGATGAGCCTATACAGGCACCCGGACACCCTATATCAACCCAAATGGTCATGTCCCGTGAGCATGCATCTACTCGTTTACTAGTCGGAGGTAGACGAACCCCCCCCCCCACTAAATATGGATAAGGTCGGATAACTCCTTGTTGGTGGGACAATTTCATTGCAAAGCAATGTATAAGTTTTAAAAAATGCATCCTCTATCTCTTTGTCTTCATCGATAAAATATGGTTCAAAACTTTACAAGCTCCACACATTCAGTGACTGTATTTACTAAACGGTTGGATCAATTGAAAAAAAAACACCAATAATAAAATATTTTTCAAATGTAGTGCACAATCTGCAAATGCCATTATAAATAAGGGTTCCTATTTCAGATTTCAAAGTTACCTTTCTTTTATTAAATCTTTATTGTACTTTAGGGATTATGACATTTTGGTCAATTGCACCATATATTATACAGGGTGATTCTGAAAAAGTGTATATAACTGTAAGCAATGACAGTGGTGACCAGAATGAACATTTTCTTTTAATACAATATTGGTACGAATTTGAATGCTAACTGAGATAGGCTAGGAACAGAAATAAAAATGGCGCCACCAAGATCAACAAGTTAATAACTCAGGTTCTGTAAAGCCTAGATTAATGAAATTTGGCGGAATAACACGGTATATAAAACTGTGTATACCGTTAAAATTTGATCGCATTCCAACGAGTAGTTTCTGAGTTACTCATTTAACATCATAACAT
>JAHWFO010117523.1:0-19306 GCA_023313115.1 Rhysida immarginata
TGAACTTAAAAAGTCGAGGATATGTAACACCAAAAGGTGGAGATTAAAAAATGAGTAAGTAGTATCCTTCCCAACTTTTTATTCCTTTTATCCACTTTTTACCCCCTTTTAATAGCTCATATTTGCTCAATTGAATTGAAAATTCCACCGGAAATTTTTTTTATTTCGCAAAATATAGTTGTTTTTTTTATTTTAAAAAGCTTGTTTTTTTTTTAATTCCGCAAATATTTTTCTTGCAAATTACATTATTAAGTGGAAGAAAAATAAAGCTACCTATTGTATTCACAATTTCCGTCTGTCTGTCCGTCCGTCTCCATCATAATTTCCGCATTTTTTGAGGTAGAAGGTTGAAATTCGGAATGTAGCTTACAATGGGCATGTGCACCTTCACTATTTAGTTTGTTTTGATTGGCCTACTGGGATCGGAGTTTCGGGGGCGGAAATTAGAGGCGACCAAAAGGCACATAAAATGAAATTCGGTATGCAGATTCCTCTAAGCAAGATCAACATTACTATGAAGTTTGGGCCAAATTGTCCCAATAGGGTCAGAATTGTAGAGGTGGCAGTTACTTGGTCTTTAGAAATATGGCAACATATGGCATGTCATATATCATTCGATCGGAAATGAGGAGAAACAAAAGATAGAGCTCTTTTACACTTTCTACGTTCAAGAAAATCAATTTTTGGATTTAAAAAATTGGGGATGGGGGTTAAAAAGTGAGATAAAAGGGTAAAAACGGATGATCTCAGGGCTTCCGCTACTTTCCTATACCTTCCTCGGGAGGATTAACTTTTTGTTTTATTTTGAAAATACATTTTGTACTTTGCAAAATACATGTTTTATTTCACAGGTTGCATTTTTAATTCTGCAAAATGCATTCTTAATTCTGCAAAATGCATTTTTAATTCTGTAAGTTGCATTTTGAAAAATAAAAAATGCAGTCGCAAAAAGCTGCTTAAAATGTAAAATGTAGATGAAATAAATTTGTTAAATAAAAATTCATTTACCAATACACATTATCGCCTTATTTTATTTCACACAGAACACTTTTGGAATTTATTTACTGAAATAATTGAATCGCTAAATCTAAAATATTTATATTGGCTTTGTAACAATTTGCTTGGTCAGCCTCAACATTTTATAATAATTAGTAATTAAACTTTATTAACTTAATAAGAAATTACCTAGCAGAAAAAAAACCAAAGGAACTCTTAAAAATTGGAAGGTATTTCAAACCTTCAATTTATGTTCAAGAAAACTATGAATAAATATGTGCAATTCAGGAACTATTTTTTTGTTGATGTTAATAAATTTTTATTACAAATTGATTGTTACTTTTATACGTTGTCCTTCCATAAATATTTTATAGATTAAACACTGTAAAGTAGCATAAATAAATAATTGCTGCAGGCATTTTTATGTTTTGGATTAAATTTTTATTTTACAATCTCTTTCATAAAGAAATGTGGCCCTATAAAGGGCCTTGACTTAATAAAATATGGTGAAATCAGTTGGAAATTCATGCGTTCGTTTTCAAGACGAACGGATGACTGCTGTCTTCTTTTGCAGATTCAACAATGCTCTCACAGCCAGCGAGTAACGAAGACGTCAGATCGTTTCTTTTTAGGACAATGACGAGGAACGCGCTCCAGGACATATTGTTCACATGAAAAAGTGCATTTCACCAGGAAAGACATAGAATTTAAGCAACGCATATTTTTGGTAAGTTGATTTCTGTTTATTTATGTAGTTTCCATGATAACTTAGATACTGCAAACCAAAGGGCTTGTGATAATCGAATACAACCAGAAAGGGAATTGTAGAAAGGGAAAAACAAAGAAAAAACAACAGCAAAGGCACTGAAATAAACTGTAGAAAAACATATGACAAATTACGGGAGAAAGACATATGACAATAAACTAATGTGATAGAGGAATGGGAGAAAGGTAATGAAGGAATGGTGCTTTATATTGTTATGCTTGAAATTTATGATTGATTTTTTTGGTAAATATTGAATATACCCACGCGGTCTGTTAAAAATAGATCCCCTTATAGTAACACGTTCTAATTATAGCCATCTATAGATAAAATTATACTAAGTCCAATGGAACGTTCGGTTTTGATCTAGATCATCTAGTTAGGGAGTTATGGAACCTCAAAGATTCCGTCTTTATAGTGAGGACAACAATGCCTGAGCTTCGTTATAGCTTGGAAACAACGAGTTGCCCAATTTCGACACCAGGTGGCATCGTGTTTCTCAATTTCGACACCAGGTGGCATCGTGTTTCTCAATTTCGACACCAGGTGGCATCGTGTTTCTCAATTTCGACACCAGGTGGCATCGTGTTTCTCAATTTCGACACCAGGTGGCATCGTGTTTCTCAATTTCGACACCAGGTGGCTTCATGTTTCCCAATTTTGACACCAGATGCTTTCAGTTTAGAAATTTACATAAAATTTTCATAAAATCTGCCATTAGGAGCTGCGCAAGTCTAACTGAAAATAGCAGTTGCATGAAGAAATGTATATGGAATGCCATTTGTATGATAAAAAAGTCATGCAAAAAAATCAATGACTAAAATCAATCATAAACATCAATTTGACTTACAATATACATCCATAACAAAGTATTCAGCTTAACAAATTCATAGCCAAGTATTCAGGTTAACAAAAATAAATTCAGAAACAGTCCGTGCCATTTCCCTTTGGGTCGTTAATGCTCTTTTCGGGGTTAATCTTCGGTATCTGCACAATCGCGCGATGACTGAATCCACAAATTGAATTGTCGCGATTCCTGTAACCGGCCGGGGGGAAACCAACTGCCCCCTGCAATCAAATAGGTCGGGGTATATATCAGTTCGTTAGAGGGGGGGGGGGTCTGGGGGGCACAGTCCCCCAGTCTTTAAAAAGTAAATTCACCAAATAGGTTGGGGATCGTTTGCGATTTGACTCGCGGTTGCGATTGTGCAGATACCGAAAATTTACCCTTTTCGGACATTCCCTCTGTAAATAAATTATTAATACGGGAGGGAAAATTATTAATTTTGGAGCAAGGATGGTTTCATACTTTTAGTCAGATCGACACTATTAACAGCGGGAGCAGTAACGCCACTGGTGGCAAAATTGCATTTTCTTCCCATCGTGCGCACTTGACGTTGCCATGGCAACCACAAATAATTAGCATATCGCGGAGTTTTCGAACATTTGTAGTGGTTGTTGTTTGTAATTTAGTTTTATAAATGGATCATGCCCCCAAAATTGAACTATACTCGTTTCTCTGCCCCTATTTTATGATTAATGGTGTTTTTAATCAGTAATGATCGAAGAAGGCACGACAAGAAGCTCAGCGTGTTCGAAAAATGACTGGTTAATATTGTCCGTAATGCCTATCCTTCGTCATTGGTATACCCAAAGTAAATTAATAAATTTACGTTGTTTTCAAATTTGCCGGAACCATGTTTTCAAGGTAAGCACTGTTTATTTTCAAAGCATTTTCGGCTTGTTTTAGCTGTCGCGATGTCCGTTTTGTCTTGATTAACGGCATTAGATTGCCACTTACGTTCTCTTAAAATTATGCCGATTCGATTCTTATAAAGTAATTTACTACTAAATGTTAGGAACGTTAAATTGGGTCCAGCCACCAGTATTATTTGGGAAATTGCCACCAAAATAACTGCATGGTTGCCATACCCACAAGCAGTAAGCATGGGTTCTCTTCTTCCTCCCATTGACCTCTCGATAACAGCGACCTGAGTCTTTGCTGCGCTGTAAGTATTCGTATTTATCAACAAATGTCTTTAATAGTACCTTTTTAAAGGTATTTTTGTTCTATTTTACCCGCTAATCGTCCCGTTTTCAGAGCCACGCCCCCCTCTTAACCCTAACATTGCACTCCACCCCCGCCCTTTCATCCGGAACCCCTGGACATCATTTCTAGGGCTTCCTAACACCTTCCGCAAGGCGCATGCGCAAAATGACGTCAAAATTTGCATGCGTTCTATTTTTAACAGACCGCGTGGGTATATTCAATATTTACCGATTTTTTTGTAATATTTTTTCATACAAATGTCATACCATACATTTCATCGTGCAACTGCTATCTTTAGTTAAACTTGCGCAGCTGCTAGTGTATTACGTGCACTCGTGTAAAGCGTCTAACAATGAGTCATTCAGTGTAGTAAGATTAGTAAAATAATTCCCAGTTTTATGCAAATTTTTAAACAGAAAGCGTCTGGTGTCAAAATTGGGATGGGGTCGAAATTGTAGAGATCCTGATTATATGAGATACGACAACTGTGTAGTCGAAAACGATTGCTTAAAGCCTGCATATGACTTTTCGACGCCATTATGTGCTAACCGTAGCCAACGAGAAGGTTAGGCCCCGGCGCGGATAAATCACCTGATCACAATGACGTATATTAAAGATAGACTCCGAATCCTATTGTTGTAACTTGAAGCAAATTGGGAAGCTCCATGCCCAGAACTGTCATGGCTGAAAGTGAGTGAAGATGATACAAAACACATGGCTAAACACGAGAGTAGCTGATTAATAATTCTTTCACACGCCGATCACGGACTGATAAGTTTATATTTTTCGTTTACTTTGTATTTGAAGTATTTTATTATATTTTATAAACAATTTTTCGATCATGGTGTCAATTTCAATTTCGTTTCGATTGTCTTTCAGTGACGTATTTTCATTTTAGTTACGTATTTTTGATTTATTTTTGTGGAAAATGATTCCTGGTCCTTTTTCGTGTCTGTTTGTACAGTCGTACGTAGAACAACTTTGAATAATGGTTTTGAATTAATAATTCCTCGGGGCCCAAAATCTTCAAAAACAAAGCAGCCAGACAGCAAATTACTCGACGGCTCACTCCTGCCCAGAACTATCATGGCTCAATTTGCTTCACTTTTTGCCGCTGTTAACAATAGGATTCGGAGTCTATCTTTAATATACGTCATTGCCTGATCATACTAGTCCAAGCAACAATGTAATCTTTATTGTTTCCATATTGGATTTTAACAATCAATATTTTTCCTTTCTTGGAAACAATGAAGATTGGATTGTTGGTCGTACTACTATGATCAGGTGACTTTTCCGCGCCGGGGCTTGTCTTTCTCGTTGGCTACGATGCTAACTGTGGTAACAGATGTCATGCGATGTCGATACTTGCATAATGCTATACAGCAGTATTTAGTCATCGCCACTTGTAATTTTCTTCTGAATTATAAAACGTTTATGAAAATAAAGGCATAATGCATAATTGTGCTGCAGTAGGTGTTCAAACAGCGGGAAAAACGGCTTTAAAGTCCACAGATTTCTTACAGACGATGAGCAACGCCGAATTCAGGCAGCAATGTGTGAACTTTATGAGAAACATATAAATGCAGTTAATCTTTTTATTTCTTCCTTTTTATAAAATTATTGCAATCATTTTTAAATTATCATTTATAAAAAAATTTCGAACGAAAAATAAAATCATTTATTAATCTTGACTTTATGTATATTTTTTTTTCATATTTTTTAATTAATATTGTACCAAAACTCCTTGTTATTCCCCTCTGGAGTAATGGTATTAATTATCATGAAGAAAGCACTCTAGCCCTATCTTCTTCTAAGGCACATGATTGTATAGTGAGCAATATTGTTTTGTGACCGCAATAAATTGAGTTCAGGGTTGTCCCTCACATTCTCCTTTCAATACATCTATTCTTTAGATAGTTTCAATCCCAACTTATCTTTTGGGTTGTATCTAAAACTAGCAAACCCGTGCCCGGCGTTGCCTGGGCTTTTTAAATCATGAAATAAAAATACAGTATAGGTAAATTTTAAAAAACCTTTATTTAATATCAAAAAATTAATGGAAGTTTTTGGACTACACCTAAGTCTTGAGCACTTCCTTGTAAACGACATTTAATGTTGTTGCATCTTACTACAAATGTATAAATTTCTAGGGTCGCTAACTCTAGAACAGGCAACATACAGTTGGCCATGTGAGAAACAATCTTCTTGCAAATTTACTCCAGCTACTTTCAATGTTTGGTTTGTTAATTGTTATGGTAAAACAAAGTTTAACTGGAAATTGAATGCGTTTGAGAGCATTAATCAATCTAATTTAATGCTCGTATAATGTGTGCTAGAGTCCCTGTATAAAGAGTCCCTGTCTTTATATAGGAACTATAAAGTACGCCGTCTGGCCTCGCCATCTAGTGACATACTTTAAAAACAAAAAGTCTATTCAACTTTTCTATAAGATAGTATCGCCATCTAGTGACATCCTTTGAAAACAATTGAATGCGTTAATTCCTGTTTCTCCTTCCATTGGTTCGATCGCTTATCACGTGATGATGAGCGTCCATGTTGATGCATTTTGAGAGCAATTAACGTAAATAATTAATATAAAATCAATTTTTATGAATTAACACCTAGCCTACAAATTTTGTACATAAATCCCCTAACAAACAAAACTTGTTTCAGAAAAATCGATGCAGCAGTTCTTACGGTTATCGGGCACATACACCGGGGAAGTGACTTAGATTTATACTATGTATAGATAGATAACGCACGTGATCGAGCATGAACCGTGAAATAAACGCAAATTAAAGAATAAAAAAAGGTTTTATTGAATAATAAGATATCAAAATTTGTGACAATAGTTTGAGGAAAAAAAGACGAGATCAGGGAGGTTAGTTGAAGGATTAATGGGGACAAGAACACAATGAACAAACTGGCGGCAAACTTCTGTAGACCTCTCACAATGTTTACAAACAAACGTTAACATGTCATATTTTCTGTGTGCGCGCGCACCTTGGTAGGTAAAAGGATCGTCGCGATTGGTGTTTTTAGATGGTTTTGGCTGGCTCACTTCGATTGCTCGACAAAAAATAATGAGAATTTTTGTGTAAATGTGGTTTGTTTTAATTTATTTATAATTTTTTTAAGCTGCTGTGCAGTTGGTTGGATGTACAACTAGAAAAAAAAAACTATACATTGGAGTGGCTTTTTATAACATTCTCAAAAGCCACCCATTTGAAAAGAATCGAAGAATATTATGATTGCAAGCTATCGATAAGAAGGATTGAACTCCACAAATGATTGAAAATATAACTGTCACGTGCAAATGTGATCAAGAAAAGATCGATAGGCATAAATAAATTTATTCAATGTAGAAAATTTAACGCAATGGAAGAATAATTCAAAAATTACAGTTCTGGAAACAAGACAAATATTACATTGCAAAACAAAAGTCAAAGTTCGTAGTTGTGTTACACAATTTCTTAACCGACGTAAAAGCTTCCCCCTGATGTCGGTGACGACATGTCGGATAGCGGAGAGGGCGATGATACAACTCTTAACAATCGCAACGAAGACACTCCTGACGTGGCGTATTTGATGAATGACGTCAATTTCACATTACAGGTGATGAACCTGCAGTTAATAAACTAGAAAACAAAGCATTGAAGCCATTTTCACTTGGAAATCAAATACGAAGGCACGGTACACATAAAACGACGACTCCTCTTCGAGGTAGTCGCAGCATGAAACACAAATATAATTTAACGAGGATTACTCTTAAATTCATGCACGGCCAACTGAGGTAGAATAAGCACTTAATAAATAGTAACAGTAGCACACTAAATACGCGGAACCTCGCATCAGTGTCGAGACAGGAAATCGTTCACAATTTCATTAACACACATCGAAGCATCGAAGATACGTAGATTTAATAACAAAATAAAGTCTACGATGAAATTTGCCCCGGGGAAGACTCCGCTCGAGCAATTTGGTATATTCAATGGCTCACTACATTGTCGTAGCCACGAAGCTCGTTGAGATAAAACTTCACGTGGAAATTTTTACACGCTGGGATGCGGCCAGTCTTGTGCTAAGGGTAAGTAAGCAAAGTCAGAATATGTGACGACTTGAATTACGATGAATTGGCCGTAACATTGGATAAAAGGATTTTAACTGTTAAAGTCATTAATTAGTATCCGATTCTGTTCGTCGGAAAAAGAAAGACACTGTTCGGTAAGTCGATTAGCAAAGTTCGCAAATTCACGGGCGATGTGGCGGACGAAGAGAATCGTCTCGTCGAATCAAGCGGCTCACAGAGAAGCCAGCGAAAAGGCGGAGAATTCCCCCTATTCCTCGTTCGTGATACAAATCGAATGAGAACGGAAAGATTCCAGCCCAGACGCTGTCGACTCTATCGGCTCCAGACGCCTCGGAGAATGCAGTTTCAAAGTACGTGTAAACATCTGCACGTATTGTACGTTGCAACAAAAGACTGTTAAATATCTGAACACTGTCGCACGTATCTGGCGAGGAATCGACTCGTCGGCGTTCACCGGCGTCGTCGGGGTGCGATAACGATGAACACTCTCCTCCGTGCTCGTCGACGTCGTGTGCTATCGGCGCCAATAGCTGACAGAGCTCCGCAGCAAGAGCACTTACTAAAAGATGGAGTCGTTGCTGTAAGGCGTCGTTATCGGAAGACGTCCCGGCTCCTTCGTCGTGCGTCGGACTGCGAGCGCCAGTTCTCGTCGCCTGCTCGTGGCGTGGGCTTGCTTGCCTCTGCCTTCGGCGTCCGTCTCCTTTTTCTGACGGAACTCGCTCGAGCTGCCGACTGTGCCGTGTTCCTCGGTTGCTTCCCACATTCATCGAAGAGCCAACATTGTAAGAGATGTTTCCGCTACTTCTCTCTCTCTCGTACTCTCCCCTCGTTCGTTCTTTCCGCTCGCTCTCGTGTGACGTTGTTCGCCGGCCGCCAATCCCGATTCAAAACGTCGATCTCTCGGATTGTCGCCCAATGCCGTTTTCTTATTATCTCCGTCGCGGAGATCCGAACGTAAAATTACTTTCGGACGACGTCGTTTGACACGTGACAATAACAAATTAAATTTTATAACTGAGGCCGAAGATCAAAACAGCTAGCTCATCCCGTTTTTTTTTGTTTTTTTTGTTTTACCATCTATCGTCATCTAGTGTTGATTTGGTTTTGCTGGTATTAACTTTTCAACAACTATGTTCATATCAGAATGGCGTTATAGGGGCCATAAATTTGGCCTCGCAAGGGTTCTTTAACGTGCAGCCGGCAAACGACTACACGGGGCCAACGGCGTTACTCTCCTTCCGTACTTGAGAAACACTGGATTAGACCTTCGAACAATAAAAACAAACTCCTATGGCCGTTTTCACTATCTCGCGTTAAAAGTGGCGAGTTGGGAATCTTGAAGGTAAACATGTGACTCTGGTTATTTAATAGAGAAAGGTTCAAACACTATTTCTCTCTAACCGTAATTCTCTGTATAAAATAATGTGGTGAATACGGCCAATAAATTTTTATAATAGTCATAAGTCATATCACTATAACTCGATGATTCAGCTCCTTTTGTGGCCCGAAAATATCAAGGCGGTACTCAATATCTCCCTCCAAGTGATATTGAGCATCACCTGAGTGGTGGATGAGTTGTTCTGTACGATTCGCCGGCGCAGTTCAGGCAGGTCGTTTACTTTCTTGCTATACTTCTTATCCTTATCATATCCCAGCCGAAAAAATAGAGAGACATTATGTTGGTAAATGTGGCGACCAAGAGATCAGGCCGTCTTATCCATCCGTCTGGAAAATCGAGTCCCTAATAGGATGATGCGCCATCCTGCTGGAAAAACACGCTTAGTTGATCTTCCTGATTATAATGCGCAATATTTTAGCATGTCCAGCTAATTAGGTGCTAATCAATATTTGCTGAACGAAGAAATGCGGTTCTATCATCTCTTTTCGCGATATTGCTGCGCACCAACCGTTCACTTTCTCGCAGTGCCGCTTATGTTAGTCACGTGGATTTTCCAATCCCCATTCCTGCCGTTATGTCTATTAACTTTTCCTGACACGCAGAATGTTACCTCATCAATAAAAACAATCTCGGATAGAAAAGCACTGTCATTGTCGACTCCGTCAACCAAACGGAAACGTCCAGGCTTGTCGTATTTTCCCAGTTCATGAAAAATGTAAATTTTCTAAGACAGCTTCAAACAAGAATGCAATACCGTACGGACAGTGCTCCTTGGAATGTTCAGTTCCAAACTTGCGCTGGGCTGTGGGTGAACGCCTCTGTAATTTTTGCAATAATTTCAGTCAACGTCATGGCCTTCCCGCGCTCTAGTGGTGAAACACACTTCATGTTGCTTGAAGTTGTTCAAGCTTGATATTTAATGATAAATCAGGTAAGACTAAACGGTTACATCGTTTAACTTTAAATTTATGCTCATCGTGTATATCAAAAATAGTATATTAAGGGGTTGTAATGTTGATTTTATAGCGATTTATTTTCACTAGTTAGAGAATCGCTATTTCCCGTTGTCTCTTGCCTTCTGAATCTCGTACACAAGCGATTCTCAACACGTGGTGCCGTATGTGTTTAACTCGTGGTAGTGGGGAATGGTCGTTGCAGCGTTTTGTTAGTTGTTTTCTTGTTTTTGTGTTTGCGTGGTCTGTGGTTGTGAAAAGTTTTGTTTAGTGGTACGCGATATTGAAAAGGTTCAGAACCGCTGATATACATTATTCAACTTTTCATAAGCATGTTCTTATTCAAACACATCCACTTGCACATTCCACTCAAACATGCTCATATAATATCATTCGCCGAGTCATACTGTCGAATACATTTACCCATTCATGCTGTTTCACATTTAAATTACGGTAAACTCAACTTATTTTTGTTTTATTCCGGGGTTCGTGGTCTCGTCCTTCTTTTGTTCTACATCCGTCATTTGTTCTTCGAGACCCTTACCCTGTGTTTCTCTACTTTCTATTTTACTTCTATACTCTTTTCTTTTTTATATAGAAATTTTTTTGTCCAAACGTTCATGATTTTCATTGAAAGTCACCAAAATGGGCGGATTTACAGTTTCGTGCACACTTTTTCCAAACGTTCATGATTTTCACTGAAATGCACCCAATTGCGCGGATTTAGAGTTTTCCAATTTTTTTCCCTTATGCCTGTTCTTTTTTTTTCTCATGTTCCCATACTTAGTCATTCTATACTGAAGTATCTTCCCACACGTGTTCCAATCAACTACTCTCTTGCTACTTTTTCATTTTCTTGTTGGTTGTATCTCTACCGATATCCCAGCCCTCCTCCATAAGTTGCTATACAGGGTGTGCCAAAAGAAGCGGGACGGTCGAATATTTCGCGAAATTTACATCGGATCGAAAAACTGAAAAACACGTGTTCAATATTTTTCAAAAATCTACCGAATGACACCAAACACGACCCCCCACCCCCGGGGGTGGAGCGGGGGGCAACTTTGAAATCTTAAATGGAAACCCCCATTTTTTATTGCAGATTCGGATTCTACATGAAAAAGTAAACAAGTTTTAGCTGAAAATTTTTTTTGATTCGCGATAGATGGCGCTGTAATCGCAGAAAAACAAATACAGATCAGAAGTCTGCAAACGGTCACATTTCTCGGAACATACGCTTCGGAACACAAAATTAGTATTTTTGAAAAGGCTATCTAATGATACAGTATGACAGTCGACCGATTGATGGCGCTCTAATTGCAAAAACAATTCTTTCTCGCAAGTGAAAATATTTCTACACCTAATATGAGGTTAACGTCTTTCGTTGATTTTGTATCTGGCTTTAGTAAAAAACTACGTTTAGCATAACCCAGGAATAACGACGTGGACGTAGTAGTTTTTTGTTCCCTGCGGGGTGCTTGTTTTTAGTGAGTCCCCTTTCCTCTCACTTATCGGGGTGCTTGTTTCAGGTGAGTCCCCTTGCCTCTCACGATTGGCGCCAATAACTTTATTGTAGTAAATGCTCAAATTGTGCACCGTTTACTTCCTGGCAGTAAGCTAATCGATGGTAAACAGATTCGATGGAATTGTTTAAGTATTCTGCAGGTATTTGGGCAGCTACATCAATTATTCTCTGACGCAATTCATCTAAATTTTGAGGTTTCGTTTCGTAAACCCGATTTATTAAATAACCCCACAAGAAAAAATCAAGTGGAGTTAAATCTGGTGACCTGACAGGCCATTCGATCGGACCTCTTCGTCCAATCCAACGATCAGGAAAATGTTCATCTAAATAATTACGAACGTTCCGTCCGTAATGAGGTGCAGCACCATCTTGCTGAAACCAAACGTGCTCCAAGTTATCGCCAGCAATCTCCCTTATTGCTGGAATTATTTCATTTCGAAGCATGTTTTCATACCTTTGAGCAGTAAGATTACCATCGATAAAGAATGGCCCAATCAAATGATTATTTGTTATTCCAGCCCAAACGTTTAATTTCTGTGGATATTGGGTTTTGCTCTCTCGCATCCAATGAGGATTCTCGTCTGCCCAATACCTGCAATTATGCCGATTACAAGTACCATTCAATTGAAATGTTGCTTCATCTGAGAATACAATGTTGTAAAGAAAGTCTGGATCTTGATCTATTCTAAGCATCATGTCCTCACAAAATTCTGAACGTCGGTCGGGGTCATCTTCATTTATCTCATGAACAAGTGTCATTTTGTAAGGATGCAACTTATTACTTTTCAAAATCCTGCGGACTGAAGATGTACCAATTTCTTGAGCTTGGGCAGATCTACGAAGACTACTGTGAGGATTTTCCGTAAATGATAATAAAACATTCTTCGTTTGTTGCTGATTTTTTTGATCTTCCTAATTTAGCTCGATCTTTCACAGAGCCTGTAGCTTCAAATCTTCTGACCGTTCTCTCCACAGTCGATTTGGAGATAGGATCCATTCCAATTCGAAAAGTATCATTGAAAATATCTCTTGCTTCCGAGTATGACCTTTTCCTGTCACCCCAGCCTACCATCATCAGTAATGATATTCTTTCTTGTTCATTAAGAAGAGCCATTCTGAAAGAAAAAACATTTTTTCAAGTCAAATTTTTCTTTACAGATGAAGATTTCATCTGCTTGAATCAACTTAAACAGTTGAACTAATGTGTCATTTAAAAAGTACCTACCAAATAGATGAAGCACAAAAAACCACAACAAAAATAGTCCACTTTTTGTTTACGTATTTATTAATAAAGAAAATAATTTGTTTACAAGCGGAAAGAATAAGAAAGAGTAATTTGAAGGATTTTATTATGTTAATTTAAACGATAATATTTGCATTTTATAAAATGAAAATACATACTATCATTGTTAGATTTTTTTCACAAATCTTATTTTCCATGATAACAAAATCATCTATCAAGAATTAAACAATGTTACAATATTGCATTAAAATACTGTATTGAGTATGTTAATTATTTTAATTGTTTTAAATATTTTCATTGAAAAAATTGATTTCCTCTTAATTATACCCCCGGGGGGTGGGTGGGGTGGAAATTTTTATGGTACTGAATACAGTTTTACATGTAAAATCTGAATCTGCAATAAAAAATGGGGGTTTCCATTTAAGATTTCAAAGTTGCCCCCCGCTCCACCCCCGGGGGTGGGGAGTCGTGTTTGGTGTCATTCGATAGATTATTGAAAAATATTGAACACGTGTTTTTCAGTTTTTCGATCCGATGTAAATTTCGCGAAATATTCGACCGTCCCGCTTCTTTTGGCACACCCTGTATAAACATCTAATTATGCTGACTGGTACAAAGTATAACTCTTCTTCCACTCTAGAAACGGATATTCTCTTCTTATTAGAACAACTCACGACTATCTTCTCCACCAACAAAGACCTGCAAATCAGCTTATCATCGATTCTACTAAGCTACACGAATTTACACAGGCCTTCACACACAAAAAACACATCACGGCTCAACAACAACATTCCCTACTTCAACAAACTTGCACAGATCTTATCCAACACTTCTAAACGATTCCACTTCTTAAAACACCCTTAGCTCACCTCTATTCAGATCTGCAGGGATATGCTCCATCTTTCGTTCAAGGGATTGGATGTAATTTTCCACAACATACTCGGTTACTTTTTCAACACCATATCTCTTCTCCACTACTACACATGACACCATATCACATTTCCGACAACACCCATTCACCGTCTGATTTACCAATTCACCGTCTGAATCAACACTTCAACAACACCCAAAACGACTCCCAGCATCTCCACAATAACTACCAACGACACAATCTCACCTACCATTCCCTGTGATTCACCATATAATTGCCAACCAGTGCTCATCGCAATAACCCTTCCAATGAACCCTTTCACGTTGTTCCATTTTCCTCAACACTCTTTCCTAATGACTGCAATCTCCCCCCATCACCCCTACACAATGTCCTGATAACTTAGCTTCTCCTTCACAGAACACTACATATACAAGACACACACTCACACACTCTTAACACTTCTTAAACTTCCGCCAGGCCGCACACATTACGCAACAGATACACATACAGAATGAATACAAAAGTCTGATCCCCCCCTTTTATTTTTTGAACCGAAGCAGATATGTCAATTTTGATGAATCCAATGAATAGGAAGTTGTGGGCGGCCTATCCCATGGTGCACTTTTCATCATCCCAAATATACAAATTAGGACACATTCAAAATTTATCTCAAAAACCGTAAGGGATAGAGAAAAAAACCCAATTGCAAACTTGTTCAGCATAAAAAAACAAACAAAACAAAAAAAATCATCGAAATCGGACCAATCAATCACCCACAATCACGTGGTGATCTGTTTGTAGCTTACAAACAGTCACACTGCACAAGGAAAACTGAATGTTAATATTTCCACCATGTAAAGCATGCAAATAAAATAATTAACATAAATTACCATACTCACATTCACTTTCATGCGGAAAAGCAAATAAAAGTCATGTTTCAGCACACAGAAGACAGAACAATTCCAGGATGGCAAGCTACACTGTTCCGGAAATGGTCTACATGATCTTCTGCTTCGAGAGGCAAGGAGAAACCTACATGCTGCAGTTAGGTTGTATAGAGACAGATACCCTAACGAACGCCATCCATCTCGTCAAACAATGCGTCACATTATTCAAAGATTCGAGGCTACAGGGAATGTTAATGCAGAACGAGGACGACCAAGGGCACAAGGCGACGAGGATACAACAACACTACTAGTTCTGGCTGCAGTTGCTGCAAATCCCCACACAAGCAGCAGAGCAATTGCTGCAGATGTTGGGTGCCATTAGAGAACTGTTCTCAACATTCTACACGCACATCATTTTCACCCATACCATATTCATTGTCACCAGGAGTTACTGCCATTGGATTATGTTGCTAGGGCCACCTTCTGCAACTGGTTACTTACCTGCCTGGATGACAATCCAAACTTCATTCATGAGGTGTTGTGGACAGATGAAGCCCAGTTCACCAGGGATGGAGTTATCAACAGGCACAACCATCATCATTGGGCAGACAAAAACCTACGATGTCTGTGAGAAGCAACTCATCAAGTGAACTGGAGAATCAATGTGTGGTGTGGATTGTACAATGACACTGTGGTTGGACTGTATTTTTACGATGGAATACTGACTGCAGAACGCTACCGGGTTGAAATTCTCAACGTGGTAGTCACAGACGTCATTGACAATTTGCCATTGGCCTCGTATCAGCGCACGTGGTGTCAGCATGATGGAGCTCCTCCACATTACGGGTTGGTCGTTCGCGAGCGTCTAAATGAGATGTTTGGACAACAATGGATTGGCCGAGGCGGACCAGTTCGTTGGCCACCCCGCTCCCCTCATTTTACACCACTTGACTTTTTCTTGTGGGGTTACCTGAAGGACAAGGTTTATGCTACGCAGCCCGCCTCACTGAAGGATCTGGTTCAACGAATCCAGGAAGCGTGCCGAGGAGTGACACCAGACATGCTTGCCGATGTTTTGGCGTCAGTTAGGTTTCGTGCCCAGTTGTGTTATACATGGTGCCCACGGTCGTCACATCGAGCAATTTGTTGATTAACTTTTTTTTAAACTGTTTGAAGTAACTTGTTTGTGCAGTGTGACTGTTTGTAAGCTACAAACAGTTCACCACGCGATTGTGGGTGATTGATTGGTCCGATTTGGTAGCTTCAGTGGTACTCTCAGATCTCGCCTGAAAAATCCCGCCACCAGCTCATCATCACTCTCACGTTATCACTCGTCTGCAGAAGGCCTTGAAGAAATTTGAAGATTTGTTTAATTGCTGCAGGCTGAATGTTAATGTCGGAAAATCCAAAGCCGTGTACTTTAACAAAAAGCTGAAGCATCCTCTAAATTCTTTTGTTCTATTCAATAAGAAACTCGAATGGCTCGATAACTACAGGTATCTTTGTGTTATTGTCGATTCAAGATTCGTCACGTGACTTACGCGCTGAACAAAGCGAAGAGAGCCAAGAAAAGTCTCGTAGCTCTCCTGGGTCAAAACATATTGATCTCAGCATCGAAAAAAAGCTACTCCTGTAGAAGATAATGATTCGGACCATCCTCTGTGGTATGCCTGCGTGGGCAACTATATGTAAAAGAGATGGAGTGAGCTTCAGTCGTTCCAGATTGTTACCCTGAGGACCATTGGTAACTTGGTAAAAGGCCTGTTAAAAATCAATACATCCATTCAGATTTGAACATGACTCGCATCGGAAAGTTCAACGAAGATCTCCTAATGGGTACAGTGCAGAAAAATTCGATGGAAATGAAGTGGCATACGAACTATAGAAAGCCGTGGCATATTCTTGATGTCAACTTTGAAGACATTGGCAACGTTTTCTTCCAGGATTATTGCAAGATGTCATACACCTCCCCCCACCCCAACAAATCTTCTGACAATCGTAAATCTTATTATTTTCTCATAATGTGGAAGATCTTTAGGTTAGTCAGGCTTATTTCCTACCTCGGTATATTTCGTGTGGTACTTAATGTAGAAAAGTGATCCTAGTGAAAGTCCTGCTTCCGTCCCACCTGAACAAATGTATACTTCACTACTCGGTTGTCGATTTCACTGTTTGCTTTGACAAAGCATTGCCTCTCTATACGTCAGATTTTTTCAGGGTCTTATCACCCTGTATTCAGTTTTTATTTTTATTTTATTCCAGGGTTTGTGTCTCGTCTTTTTCTTCTACATCCGTCACATGTAATATAATGAATTTAGAAAGCATACATAGATTTCTCTAGTTTTTGCAGTAGCCAATTTTCATTTGAATTAAGATAAACTAAACCGATATACCAAAGGAACTAACAATAACTTTTATAATTGAAATTTCAGAAAAGAAACTTAAAATTTGAAGAAGATATGGACGAAGAGAAAAAGCAGCTCTCCTGGAATGGCCTTCAGTTTGCTTTAGATTTATATAAAGTAATTTGATTTTGAACTTCTAAGTAATTTTTTTTTAAAAAAACTTGCTAATTATATAAATGTGCATTAAAACTCGAGAGTCAGAATGTCTTTTGGCTTGAGCTCCGCGATACACAGTCTAAACAATAAATTAAGCCTCTTGAGGAAGGTATAGGGAAGTAGCAGAAGTTCATCAATTTTCACCGCTTCATCTGCACTTTTTAACCCTAAATTTTTTATATCAAAAAATTTATTTTCTCGAACTTAGTATTTAGAAAGTATAAAAGAACCCTCTATATATTATTCGACCGAATGATATATCACACGCCAAATATTGCTATAGTTCTAAAGACCAAGTGACCATCACCTCCACAACTCCGGCCCCCATTGGGACAATTTGGCCCAAACTTCAGGGGAATGTGGATTTTGCCTAGAGGAATATGCATATCGAATTTCACTCCCTAACATACATAAATACCACATAGATCACTTGGTCACCTCTAACTCCCACGCCCAAATTTCCGACCCCAGTGTGCCAATCAAAACCAAACTAAGTAGTGAAGGTACCCATGCTCATAGTAAGCTAATTCCGTATTTCAACCTTCTATCTCAAAAACTGCAGAAATTTTGAAGGGACAGACTGACATACGGACATTGTGAAACCAATAAGTAGCCACATTCTTCGGGTACTTAATAATAAACAGTCGGCTCACCCAACACCACCTAAAGATAAGGCCTGAGCCAACACCTTCTAGAAAGAAAGCCTCACAACTGAAAAGTCATACATAGTTACCTCATCATAAGTCGACCGTAGCCCACGAGATAGACAGGCCCTGGCGCGGAAAAGTCACCTGATCATCTTAGTCCGAATAACAATGTAACCTTCATTGTTTCCATCTTGGATATTAACAATCAGCAAGTTTTCGTTTGTTGGAAACAATAAAGGTTACATTGTTATTCGGACTAAGATGATCAGGTGGCTTTTCCGCACCAGGGCCTTTCTATCTCGTGGGCTACGCCGAAGATACGTTTAATCGCATTACTAACAATAATAAGTCCTGAAATGCAATTAAACGTATCTTCGGATGATGATGTAACAATGTCTAAAATTTTCGTGCTCAAGCCTTATCTTTAGGAGGCGTTGTTGGCTCACATCTATTTCCATTGTTTCCATAAGCTTCCATTGTTGTAAACTTAACAATGGACACGGACTCTGCACATAGGTGTCCGCCGGAGGCCACCACTAATTCCCATGTATTTTTTAAGATGAGAATTAGTAGCGGAAGAAAGAGCTACTTATTGTTTTCACAATGTCCATCTGTCTGTCCGTCCGTCCCCTTGATAATTTCCGCATTTTTTGAGGTAGAAGGTTGAAATCTGGAATGTAGCTTACTAGGGGCATGTGCACCTTCACTATTTAGTTTGTTTTGATTGGCCCACTGGGGTCGGAGTTTCGGGGACGGAAATTAAAGGGGACCAAAAGGTCTACGCGTATTTATGCATATAAAGGACTAATAGGTCTACGCGTATGCAGATTCCTCTAAGCAAGTTCAATATTACTATGATGTTTGGGCCAAATTGTCCCAATGGGGTCGGAATTGTGGGGGTGACAGTTGCTTGATCTTTAGAACTATGACAACAAATGGCATTTCATATATCATTCGATCAGAAATGATGAGATACGAAAGAAGATAGAGCTCTTTTACACTTTCTAAAAACTATGTACGAAAACAATCAATTTTTGATTTAAAAAATTGGGGAGGGGGGTTAAAAAGTGAGATAAAAGGGTAAAAATAGATGCTCTCAGGACTTCCGCTACTGTCCTAGACCTTCTTCGGGTGGATTAACTTCTTGTTAAGTAGCAAAAGAATGGAGCTACTTATGGTTTCACAATGTCCGTCTGTCCCTTTCATAGTTTCTGCATTTTTTGAAGTACAATAGAAAGTTGAAATTCGGAAAGTAGCTTATTATGGGCATGGGTACCTTCACTATTTAGTTTGGTTTTGATTGGCCCACTGGGGTCGGAATTAC
>JAHWFO010117523.1:19823-40466 GCA_023313115.1 Rhysida immarginata
AAAAAAATAAGAAACATAAAAAGATTTCTCTCCTTTTAAAGCTCATAAATTTTTAATTTTTAAAAGAATTTGCATCAATTTTTTTTTTCACATACAAAAGTTTAGCTTGAAAAAATCTTTATTTATTTTAAAATATATTCGGAATTATTGTCATACATCTTTAATAAAAGATATAAATTTATCATTGTATCTATAGCAAAGAATTAATTAAATATATTTGCCAATAAATAAACCTATGCATATTCGGAAAATAAAGTTAATAATTTCTGAATGCAAATCAGATATAAAAATTCGCTGAATTGTTCTTAAACAAATAAACAAATGTTAAAATAGTTTTAAAAAAATCTCACCTTAAAAAATAAAAAAAAATATCTGAACGCTTCGATTAGCTTAACATAAACCCAATGAGAATTAGTTGCGGCTTCCAGCGGACACCTAGGTGGAGAGTTTGTGCCCTTTGCAAAGTTTACAACAACGGAAGTTATAAGAGTGGTGCGGCTGCATTTATTTAGGCTGTGGTAATACACTGCCTGGTCACAAAAGAGTGGCGCTGTTTAATATTTATTTGCGCCGCCATGGGATGGATTCTCTATTCTACGTCTATTGGTCCAGCAATTTTTCGCCCAGATCGTATATTGATGCCTAGAAAATGGAACCTTTCCGTATGACGCTCTCACATCCTACTTCTGATCAGGAATTAAGATCGGGAATCTGCGAGTTGATTTGTTGAAATGGCTGATAGCGAGATCTGCACCAATTAGCTACAGTTCGAGAATAAACACTGGAGTGGCCGTCCTGGAATATTCCAATATCACCAGGAAAATAGAAAAAAAGCTGGTCGTTCAGTCTGTTCAGATACTCGGCTGACGTCATTTTATTGCATCATAAGATTGCAGAATTAGACCAGACCAACAGAAGCAACCCCAGATCAACACCCTGCCTCCACAGAGGAGTATCACGGACGAACGGGTCCATCGCTTTGTGCGGTTCTATTTTACGCTGATGCGCTCATCACTCTGGAATATGGCAAACCTGGACACATCAGACCACATGACTTTTCCAGTGCTGCGCAGTCCAATTTTTGTGTTCGAGCGAACAGTAATCGTTTTGTTTTTTTTTCCTATTGGTCTCCCTAATAAGAAAAGCTGCTTTGGCTGATTCCCATAAATTCCCTGCGCCTCATTGTGCGCGTTTAAATGCTTTTGTGGATTCACTTGTTGAACATAGCCATCGGTTCAATGTGGAATCTCTTCTGTTTGCCTTCACTATGAGTCTTGATGATCTCGGTCACGATTATTAAGAATTTTTATCTGATGATCACAATTACTACTTCAGGTTCATGGTTCATATCTTTCCTTCGAAGCTTTAATAATACGCTAAAGGACAGTTCGTGCTAGGGTTCCAGTAAATGAAGCAAACTTTTTGCTACTTCTTTCTGCTTGGAACAGGCCAACTGTTTGATCCTTCTGAAACTTGGTGACATCTATTCCGTGACCAGGTGCTGCGTCCACAGACAGGTAAAGGAAGTATTGCCTGCGCAAATTCGCACATGATTGTAATAGCAAGCCCTTGGTTGGCTCCTTATAATACGGAATATTCGATCAAAGAACATAAATAAAAAAAAATGACTGTAGAGTCGGAATCTTTGATTTCCTGGCAACGCTTTCCTCCTCGATTTTGATGGTGGCTCCCTCAGATGGGATATCGGTAACATTAAAAAATTTTTACATACAAATGAGTTATGTGAATTAGAAAAAAAAATTTTTAGGATATAATACTATGGAAATTGAAAAAATAAATTATACTAATAAAATATATTATCTCCATATTATTTTTAGAGTTCTTTTTTATTGTTAGATTTTTTTTTAAAAAAAAAGTACAGGGTGATTCAGTCAATTTCTGACCATTTCAGTACTATGATTTATTGACCCATTAATGTTTACAAACTTAGCATTTCAGTATGATATTTTAGGCAGTTCGGAGTTTTTATTCCCGTGGAAAAGTCTTGATGATATGCTCAATGTGGCCACCACGAACGTTTTGAACTGCTCGCAGCCGATCGGTGAAGTTGTTCATAACTCTATCCAGGATTTCTGCATCCACAAGGGTGCAGCAGTCGACGATGCTTTGTCGCAGCTGGTCTAGGGTTCTTGGTTCTTGGTCTTTAAGGAACCCCTAGAGATAAAAATCACATGGGTTTAGGTCAGGACTCGTAGGGGGCCCAAAGAAAGCCACCCCCGAATCGATCTGGAAACCTGTTTGAAATGACACGATTTCCAAATTTCTGATTAAGAAAGTCTAGCACTTCATTATTTGTGTGAGGCCTAGCCTCATCCTGTTGAAACCATTGATGTCGAAGCGGTATATGTCTCCTTCGCAGCTCGGGGATGAAGAAGGTTTCCAACATGTTAAGGTAAGCCTGTGACGTTACGGTGCCCTCAAAAAAGAACGGACCAATGATGCCTCTTTTGGAAATCGCGCACCAAGCCATAACCTTTCGTGGATGAAGAGGTGACTTATAGATCTAATGAGGGTGCTGGAACCCCAAAAACGAACGTTGTGTTTATTAACGTCACCTGACAGATGGAAGAAGGCCTCATCTGACACCCACAGGTTGTCCACAATGTCCTGATTGGCTTCCATTTCTGCTCCAAACTCCAACGCAAATTGTTGTCGCTTCTGTCTTCCAGTGTCTGTTAACTCCTGATAAACATGAATCTTATACGGGAACAGGTGTAAATTCTTTCTCAAAATTCCCCACGTCGTGGTATACGACAGCCCTTCCTCAATGGATAGGCGGCGAACAGATTTTTTGGTAGGGGAATCGACCAACCTTGTGCGAACATTTTCGACAACTTCGGCCGTTCGAACACGAGCTTCGCTCCCGCCTTTTTTCTTGCCTTTAACACATCCAGTGGCACGAAACTGCTTGACAAAATCCATGATTGCTTGCCTGCCTGGTGTGTCTCGACACTTATACTTCTTCCGGAACTTTCTTTGCACGGTTACAGGTGATTTTATTTCGAAATACCACTCGAATATCTTGCATTTCTGCTCTGTTGATAAAGCGGGCGCCATTTTTCAACAATACGATTTTCATGCAGCGCCGTTGCAACAATACAAACTCCAACTATTTAGAAATTCGATATGGCGCTCATATTCTTTCAATTGTTTATCCCTAATGCACGTCATTCGAGTGAAGTGGTATATAATTTATGTGAAGAGAATTTTTTTAAATATATTCACAACACGACATAACACAAACTAACGTTTACAATATATTAGCAATGTAGTATGTAGATTACAACAAAAAGAAAAAGATTAAATATTATGTCAATTTGGAAACAATTCTTAAAAACATGCCTAAAAGCTCTAAAATATAAAAAAAAAATTGGTTTTTATTGCTGTGTTTTCATTGTAGCGAATGTAAAAATATTTTATTATATAAAAATACAAAATTTTAAAACTGCTGTAAAAATAATTTTTTATTTGGAAATTTTCATATCGTGGACATTAGGGGAAACTAGCCAAAATGGCATATTCGGGCAAAATGACAATATGTATTCCTACACTATATCGTTAGGTGAGAACGAACTTTAACGTTTTATCTTTTAAGTTCGGTTTCGTATGTTTCTCATTTAAAAAAGGAGATCGACCGCCTGGTTTAGTCGTTCTAGCTAAACTGGTCATTACGTTGGTAAGTATAGTTTCAGTCTCGTGCAGATTGCTTATAGAATCTGTTTAATGTCAAATATGATACACATATTTCATATATCAGATTTAGTGATAAATGGGTAGTGCAATGACTACACAGTTTCTCCTATACATTTACGGGTGTAGCCGCAAATGATAAAAGAAAATTTTATGGTGCCGTGGGCAAAACAACACACTTGCTGTGCGGGCAAAATGACAGTGTGTGTACAAAAAGAACAGAATACACTGAAAAAGAAAAACTCTGGTGAAGTGCCATGCATCATTTGTAATGAACTTTACTCATGTTCGCGATCACGGAAATGCTGGATTCAATGTCAGAAATGTAAAAACTGGAGCTACGTAGAATGTGCTCGGGTTGACAAATATTCTGGTCAATTTATCTGTGATGTTTGGGCTAAATAGTTCATTAAACATATCAGCTGCGTTTTATTAAATCGGATATTGTTTTCCAATTATGTTCTTAAACCGACTGTTTTGCTTGTTGGAAGACATACACCATGTCATAATGCCTTAGCGTTAAGTGTAAAATGACACCCAACATGAATTCCTTTCCAAAGCGGAGAAAGGGACATTAACTGCGCAGACGTCGGATAGGACGGTTGCTGTGGTTTCCCGTCGTGTTTTGTGAAATAGCGGGTTAAAAGCAATGGTGCGTCAACTGGATGTCCACTCCAAACTTGAGGTGCGAGCAGCAATCCAATTTCTATGGGCCAAACGGGTGAATTGCACGGACATTCATCGTGAAATCACTGCACGATAACGCAACACCTCACAAGGCCCGCCAAACGTGCGAACTGCTGCAGCGATTCAAGTGGGAGGTTTGGCAACATCCTCCATACAGTCCCGACTTAGCGCCATGCGACTTTCATCTTTTCGGTAAGCTCAAAACGGAACTCGGTGGACAATGATTTCGAAACGATGAGGAGGTGAAAGCGGCTGTCACCGTGTGGTTACAAAACGCTGGAGGAGATTTCTATGCATCCGGAATCGAAAACTTGGTTGATCGTTCGGATAAATTGAGCGCCGTTTAGGTGGTGTTGCTTTTGTATAGGTGGTGTAATAAATGGCCATACCGTGGAAGTGTAACTTACTTTTTGATCTCCCCTCGTGTTATTAAAAATTTTTTCATCTATGAAAAAAAGACAAACATTCTAAAGCAGTATAAATGACTGATATTATTCTAGTCCGTTATAAGCACTTTATAAAACATTATAAATAATTTATTTTTATCAAACAAATTTAATAGTCTTTTATTGAATATTCTTTGATGGTAAAAAAAATAAATCATTTCAGTAAATAAATGTTGCTCATTCCTAAAGAAAAAATAAGAAAGTAATGTACAGCAATTGTAGATTTTTTTAGTAATTTTTATTTTCTTTCGATTTTGTTTATTTTATTTACGTAAAATGCCGAAACACGGCAATTTTAGCATAAAAACTGAGAGCTGTTGACAATATTACCGAATTGTTGTGTGAGGCCGTCACAGTTTCATGGTGTAAAAATGGCGTCAGAGACGTACCAGTTTATTTGCTCTTCTGTCGTTGTCTTGTTCTTTGTAATCGATGGCCACTTTTTTTTTGGCCCAGGCAGTTTTAGTTCGATGTGGGATTTGAAGCGTATGCCTCCCTCTTCATAGACCAGTATCAATGCGAATTACATGGACTATGAAGAGAAATAGTTGTTAAATTTGAGTTAATTTTTTAGCTAACATTAAAGATAAATGAAGCAACATTAACAAGAAATTAAATAACGAGTGTTTCACGATAGGATATCATGATATATACTATTGCGCGATGGTAAAGTTTCTCTATACAGGGTGTTTCATATAATTGGTGTCCCGTCTTTAGGTCCAAATAAGGGCCCAAGGTAACCCGCGGGGGGGGGGGGGGAGGAATATTGATTATTTGGTTTTGCTGTCCACTAATTCCGAATAAGAACATTTCGCGTCCCTGGGGGTGAAAGGGTAACTATTGAAAATTATAATTTTGTAGGGGTAGGGGTTAGACCCCATGTGTTATTTAAAATTGTAGAGCATCATGTAAAATGTGGGTTCAGCAAAAAACCCGGTGAAAAAATCTCATGCCCTGCCCCCTGTATCGAATGTGTAAAGTGAAAGGTATGGCTAGCCGATGTGGACAAAAATCATACTTAATGAAAACAGTAGGGCCTACATTTGGAAAATTAATGAGAATGAATGAAAAAAATTAGGGCCCATTAGCTTTTCAGGGTAACGACTCATTCATTCTCAGTCATTTTCAAATGTACTGTTTTCTAATAAGTAATAAAGTTCTAATAAGTTTCTAATGAGTTTTCTGTTTTTGTCTACATTAGCTAGCCATACCTTTCATTAGCTAGCCATACCCACTCGATAAAGGGCAGGAGATGAGATTTTTTCACCGGGTTTTTTGCTAAACCCACATTTTACATGATGCTCTACAACTTTCTAAATAACACATAGGGTCTAACCCCTACCCCTAAAAAATTAAAATTTTCAAAATTTACCCCTTCACCCCGAGGGGCGCGAAATGTTTTTATTCTGAATTCGGAGACATTAAAACCAAATAATCAATATTCATTTCCCCCAATCTGTTCCCTTTGAGTCGTTATTTGGACCTAAAGACGGGACACCAATTTTGAAACACCCTGTATAATTGCTCACAATTTACAGGCTACCTAATAATATATTTCTATTTTCAGGAAATAAAAAAAAAAAAACATTCCAACATCCTGATCTCACCTGTGTATTTAATGGTGGCCCTTTCTGCGTTGTATGCAGGGGCGAAGACCGTCACAAACGCTGAACTGAAGAAGATTCTCTATTTGGAAAATTTCCCAGAACAGTCAATGATTCACGACCTTATGCATACATTGCTTGAATATTTGGAAAATGTTACGGAACAGGATCTCCAATTGCATTTGGTAAACCGATTTTTCGTTCAACAGGAGACGGAAATCATAGAAGAGTTTCAAAACTTTATACAAACAAAGTATCATTCGGACATCGAGCGGGTTTTGTTCAATGAAGAGACGCGCAATGGAATTAATGCCTGGATCGAGAAGAAAACGAATAGCACCATCAAAGAAGCGATACCCCCTGGGGTTTTCAAAACTGAGGAAGATTTTGGGGTAGCAAAATTAGCGTGCATTGATTACGAAATAACTAAAATGGTAATTCTTAATGTCATTTGCTTCAAGGGCAATTGGGATGTATATTTTAAGCATCTCCTTACGAAACCAGAAGATTTTTACCTCGATTCAGTATCAAAAGTGACCGTCGATATGATGCATAAAAGAGGTAAATTTCAATATGGACATAGTGATAAGATGAAATGTCAAATTTTAGGAATATCTTATGCTGAAAAGAAGGGATTCATGTATGTCATATTGCCACAAGAAAAGGATGGTTTAGCTGAATTAGAAAGGTCTCTAACTGCTGAGTCTTTGTTCGCTCTTATCGCAACCGAGGAGATGATAGTTGAAGTAGCGATGCCTAAATTCAAAATGGGATTCAGCATTAGTCTCGAGAAGATACTTCCCAATATGTGTCTGACTTCTTTGTTTGATAGACATAATGCTGATTTATCAGGTATGAGTGACGAGAAAGGGTTGCATGTGACATCTATTTTGCACAAATCGTTCATTGATGTTAACGAAGAAGGTACTGAAGCTTCTGCAACAGTGGTGACCCGCCTTTGGGCAAATGAAGATACTGATAACGAGATCTTCACTGCTGATCACCCATTTCTCGTCCTGTTACAGGATACGTACACTGATTCCATACTTTTTTTTGGTCGTGTAGTTAATCCCTTGATACAGAACGTATGACTAGTCTTGAATTATGAAAAGATTCCTAACCCGCTTTAAAATTAATGTATCAGTATAGTTTAAAACATAATTGTTTTCATAGCACTAACACGATAAATAGATAATATTGACATTTGCAATGAAACCGTATAGTCTGTTCTCTACATTTATAATATTCAAATTGAAATTCTGCATTTTGAAAAACATTTTTTTGATTAAAATTTTTAGAAAATTCTTTTGACTTTGTTTGTCATGTTTGTTCTTTTTATATACAAGCCGATGCAAAATTAACAGAAGATTTTTGGTTTTTTATAAGAATTTTACACTTTAATCCCGAAAATATTCGGAACGCTTAAGTGTTCCTTCATAGTGGTACCACAGCCTAATGATGAAAAGTCTGTCCACTTTGCGTAAGCTTCTTTTGTGTTACTCTTGCCAAATCGACATCATAAAACTTGATAACGACAGCAGCGCGCCAAGCGTTCAGCTAGCTCTATTTTTCTTTTCTGGATCTATTTAGGTAATCTTTTGCTATTGAGTTTAGTTAATAACAGTTCCTTATGAAAATTTTCTTTTACGATTTTCTTCATCGCATTTTATCTGTCTGCAAAAAAAAGGCGTGTCTCCAATTTTATATTGGTCTATCTGCAAGAATAAAAAAATTTTTATAGGCCCGAATAATTTAGAGAAAAATTTATTTCATCTAATTCAGGGAATCCAATGAAAATCATTTATCAAATTTTCTAATATGGCAAAATCCTTTTAATTTCAAACCATATTGTATAGGAGTTGTATTTTAACAACCTTAGTTCATGTAGCTCGCAGTTGTTCATTTGCCTGCTTTTTTGTTTGTTTTTTTCTTTCTTTTTTGAAAAGCAAAAAAATAGATAAACGTTGTAGCTAACCTGAAAATTAAATTTCTTCATTAAAATTCCTCCAATTTAATAAACAATTTTATGTCTCAATCATGATTGCTGTAGTAAACAGAGGATTTGGGCGTAGAGGATTCAGCCGCTAGGGAACTTATATAACATTTGAAAACGAGACTGGACAGACTTTTCATTATTAATGAAATTGGTAGAGAATTTGCAATACCATAACGGGGGAACGAGTCCGATTGGTTTCGCATTTATACCCGGCTTTATCAAGGATACACACTACTAATCAACAATCAAACAGCGCAGGAGAAAAAAGAAACGAGCGGCACGGAAGCAGTGCTTTCATCGCAATACTCATTCAGAAAGTAACCAGGGGATTTACACTGAACTATAGGCAAGAAGCCAGATGAAACCTAGTTAAGTCATCCTAAGGATAAAAAGGAGTCCTTCCCTATAAGGACGGAAAAGCAGATTGTTGATTGACGAGGGATACAGAGGAGCTGAGAGATCCAGTGTTCTGGAAAGATAGCCTTTTGGATGTCGCCGAAGTAGACGTCCAGGATGTGACGGGGCCTGCGCTGCCTCACGGTGAGCGCGTGATCCAGAATACTTGCAGTCAGTGGATTGGGATGGTCTTTCATCTTTGAAAGCAGCTTCTTAAGCGACTCCTGAACGTAGTTCACGATGAAACGTATATCGAAATTGTCAGCAATAGAAATTATTGTTGCAACTCTCCTATCAATTTGGGCAATGTCCTCAGGTTAACGTTTTGGAAGGTTTGGAGGTCCTTCCATCTGGACTTACATATTGTTGCCCAGGTGGCATACAATAACCCAAGATAGTTCGGATTACCATTTTGTATAACAATAGTTTGCAGTCCACTCCAAGCGCGATGTTTCGACCCAGAAGAGCTACCAGACTGAATTTTGCTTTCTTTGCCTTGTTGATAGTGAGTTCTGTCTACAGAACGCCTTGAAGAAATTTGATAATTGTTTTAATTGCTGGAGGCTGTACTTTAATTTCGAAAAATACAAGTCCGTGTACTTCAACAAAAAGCTGACGCGTCTCCTGGATTCTCTTGTTCTATTAGATAAAAAACTCGAATGGGTTGATAACTTCAAGCATGTTGGCGTTATCATCGACTCTTGGAACCGTCACGTGACTTAAGCGGTGAACAAAGGGAAGAGGGCTAAGTACAAGATCGAAACAGTGCCTTCATCATCGACAATAAGCTACTACTGTACAAGATGATGAATCGGGCCATCCTCCTCTAGTGTATGTAAAAGCAAATGGAGTGAGCTCCAGTCGTTCTAGAATGTTACACAGAGGACCACTGTTCAGCTTTGTAAACGGTCTGTGAAAAATCAATACATCCAGTCAGGTTTGCGCATGAGTCACCTCGAAAAGTTTACTCAAGATCTCCTGGTGAGTATGATGCAGAAAAACTGATGGAAATGAAATAGCAGACCAAGTACAGAAAGCCAAGGCATATTCTTGATATCAACTACGAAGACATTGGCAACGTTTACTTCCCGAATTATTGCAAGATTTCATACCTCCTTCTCTCCAAATCTTCTAACAATCGTCAATTTTATTATTTTCTCATAATGTGAAACACCTCTTGTGCTTGTCAGAATTTTTCCCTAGCACTGTATATTTCTTGTAATATTTAATCTGGAAAAGTGAGCCTAATGAAAGCGCTGCTTCCGTTCTACCTGAAGAAATGCACACTTCGCTGGTCGATTGTCGATTTCACAGTTTGCTTTGACAAAGTATTGTCTCTTTACCAAACGTCAGCTTTTTTCAGGGTCTTGCCATCCTGTGATCAGTTTTTATTTTTATTTTATTCCAGGGTTCTTGTGCCTCGTCTTTCTTTTCTTCTACCTCCGTCACAAGTAATAAGATGAATTTAGAAAGCGTACATAGATTTCTCTAGTTTTTTCAGTGCCAAATTTTCATTTGAATAAAAATAACTAATCCGATATACCAAAGGAACTAACAAAATTTATAATTGAAATTTCAGAAAAGGAACTTGAAATTTGAAGAATGTGTGGACAAGGAAATAAAGCAGCTCTCCTGGAATGGCCTTCAGTTTGCATTAGATTTATATAAAGTATTTTGATTTTGAACTTCTAAGCAAATTTTAAAATCACCTTGCTACTTGTACAGAGAAACTATCATTAAAACTTGTGCATTAAAACTTGACAGTCATAATGTGTTTTGGCTTCCTAAAATTCGGAAGCCACTGCATATCCAGCGAAAGATTTCTAATTTATGCTGTCAAATGGTTGTTATAAGGCTTCATTTTCTCCAGGAGGTCTTGGACAAATTCCTCGATGTGTACCTAGAGCGAGAATAAGCAACAATACTCTATTAAATTATCCCTATTCTACGCGTTATCAGTAAAGAATGGAGCATTGAGCTCTGTAATACCACAATTTAAATAATAAGCAGTCGCCTTTAATCTATAGCTTCCATTGTTTGACACAGACTCTTCACCTAGGTGTCCGTCGGAGGCCGTCATTTATAACCATACTTTTTTTAAGATGAAAATTATTAAAACTATTTTAACATTTGTTTATTTGTTTAAGAACAATTCAGTTATTTTTATATCTCATTTGAATTCAGAAATTATTAACTTTATTTTCCGAATAAACTGTTCTTTATTATAGATACAATGATAACAAAGTTATTTCTTTTATATTAATTAATGTAAGACAATAATTAAAATAAAAAGGGCTGATTTCATACGTGAAGAAAAATAAAATATGATAGGTTAATGTATCAACCTGGTAAAAGAAATGAGTTGACCCCCACAAGCAAATAGGTCCATCGGACGATGTCCACGTAACCCGTGCGCCCTCTAGTAACAACATTGTCAACCCTCATTCCGGGTCTCAAAGAATGGCTCGCGTTAATTCCTGCAAAAATTATAAGTAGAGCAACCACATGACACTATTTTCCGAAAGATCAAAATAACTATATATTTAATGATGGAATAGTTTTAATTTTTACATATTTTATCCGGTAAATTCACGACAGTTTTCAGATTGAAATATAGCCATTTATGAAGAGTTGAAGTGTAAATTACTTTTAAGTTTAACATTAAAAGACTATAAGCATTTCGGGAATATGCTACCCTTTTGTCCAATATATTCGGAAAGAGTTAATAAAATTTTAAAAAATTGATATAGTTAAAAAATGTATCCTTATTACATTCAAAGAGAAGAAAATAATCAAATTGCAGAAATTCTTCAAACATATCATAATTACAAAAATAGAAAAGGGGAGGAAAATTTTTGCGACTTTTAGGGGATATGACGCCTCTTTGTTCAATGTTTTAAATCAGTTTGAGTAAGCTATAAATTTCCTTTATATATACTCCCAAAATACATAAACTGTTAATTTTTTATCTTCAATTGTAATTGTAACATATATCGCAGGTTTTAATAAATATGCAATATTTTATAATCAGAAGGCTGATTATAAAATTTGGTTAAAAAAACAAACAAAAAACAAAAACAAAACAAAAAAACATGCTATGATAGATTGAGTGGATATATTTCATGAAGAAATTCATAGGCTTTAAGAATGTAGTGAGTATTTAATTTATCATGTTAAATTTAATTTATTTAGATTTTTTTAGCTTGAGCTTGAATTAAATCATTCTCAACGAAAAAAGGCTAAAAATGCAAACAGAGAATTTCACTGTGGAGAACTAAGTCAAGAAAAAGAAATTAATGTATCAGAGATATCAGAGTTGAATATTTTGTGAGGTAATTCATGTTTTCAGTGTTGGTAGCGAACATGGTGACCGGTTGACCGCTTTCAAAATAAGCCACCAGATGGCAGTAAAACAATAGCGCATGCGCAACTTCTATCGTGGACATCGTCCATTACGGGGTTAATGAGAAGTAACGAAACAAAAAAAAAACAAAAAAAATCATTTAAAACGGTGAACAGACTTAATGTTTATAGTATTTCAAGTTTCGTCTGTGAGTGAAAGACCTGAACGGTTAGTAATACTGGAAGTGGATAAACCAATCCTCTCCAAAAATAATGGGGCCTCAAGATTACCATTAAAGATATTGATTAAGAACCGTTGAATAGCAATATCTGCATTATGTCTTAGTGAAAAAGAAGGTACGAATTAGTGATGTGCGATACCAATGAAGCATCGATACTTTCGGTATCGAGTACTTTAATAAAATACTCGATACCAATATCGAGTATTCAATGAGAAAGTATCGACAGTATCGAGTAAAAATGAGTAGTTATTTATATGGTAAAATGCATTTCTGAGAGGACGTCGAACCTATACTGGAGCACGTGGAGGCTAACATCACTCATTACAATTAGACCTTATTACTATTACTAGGTACTATTACTAGGAGGCTATCATCACGTGTCCGAGTCATTAGCTTAATTTTTTTATTTCCCGTGCGCCCATAGAGCGAGGCGTGAGCTCGACAGCTCGACCTCGTTAGGAGAAATAAAAACAAACGCTTCGAAAGATACTTCCCTAATCAGTAGGCAGCCACTGGAATAAAAGCGTTAAAATATTCAAAAGATTCTGAATTAACGCTGAAAATCGAACATCTTCATTAGGGGACTCATAGGTTTTTTCAGTATCGAGTATCGATGTGCAAACTATCGATACTTGAGCCATATTGCAATGTACGATACTTGAGTACTAGATACCGGCAGGTATCGATACTTTTTGGTGTTGGTATCGGCACAACACTAGTACGAATGGGGCCTCAATCATCTGACAATTCCGAACATGCGTGAGAACCAAAATGTGAGGCTACGAATATGTTTTTTAAAAGAACACCTGAAAGAATAGGATATACCTTAATAAAGTCACAGAACCTTTCAGATGGCATTTTCAGCTTGCTAAAACGTTTTTCTGAGTTGTAGACTTTAAAGTCCAGCAGTAGTTTGTCAAAGTTGGAAATCTTCTATAGTAGCCCCAGTAATACAAAGGAATCAGAGATGACCCAAGCAACTATAGACCTATCTCCCTTCTATCCACATTTGGAAAAATTTTCGAGAAACTAATTTATTCTAAAGTGTTTCCGTTTTTCAGAAACGCATTGCATCCAGCACAGCACGGATTCCTTCCAAACAAATCGTTCTACCACCACGAATTTAACAGTTTTACTGGGGAAGATTCAAAAGTCCTTTAGCTGTGGGAGTCAATTAGATGCGATCTATTTTGCTTTAGAGAAGGCTTTTGATAGGGTTAACCATTCCTCCCTCCTGCTTAAGCTATCTTATTATGGATTGTCGGACTCCTGGTGCTCCCTACTTGGAGATTCTCTCTTGGACAGATATGGGACCCTAAAAATAAATCGTAAAATCTCACACACAAAAGTTAGAGTGGAAATTGGAGTTCCCCAGGGATCTATACTGGGTCCTTTTCTCTTCTTAATATTTTTAACGATTTTTTCTACTATGTTGATGGAGAAAAACTCGGATTTGCAGATGATGTAAAGATATTCTCTATGGTTGTCTCACATGAAGAAGCCTCCACTCTGCATCTATGTTTAAATCAAGCGGCTCGATGGTATACAATCAATAATCTATCTTTAAATATATCCAAATGTAATAAAATTACCTTTACCAGAAGACATCGACCTATTCAATTCCAATATACGATCTTTGGAACTACAATTGAAAGTGTCTCAGTGATCAGAGACCTTGGGGTTCTTTTGGATGCCCGCCTGTCCTTTAGTAACCATGCTCATCACATAACTGCCCTAGCTAATCGATGGCTAGGTTTAATCACCCGCATTTCGGAAAGCTTTCTTGACCCCACTACCTTTATCAAACTTTTTGATGTGTTTATTCTAACACGGTTGGACTATGCTTCAGTTGTATGGAACTGTCTTGGTACCACGAACGTAAAACAACTGGAAGGTATACAAAAAAGTTTATTCACATTTTACAGCGGCGCTTTTATCCAAACTGTGGTTTTTACGAATAAAGTTTTTGTGCCTTCTTGCATAATCACTTGCTGCTTCAATGACCTAGTTTTTCTGAAAATATATTATTTTGTCAGATTTGGCTTTAGTTGATTTTGTTACATATATGCGATTTAATGTTCCTACACTTTATTTTCGTGATTACCAGATTTTTAGCTATAATGATATTCTGTCCAAAGACCCATTAGTTAGATTACAAACTTTATATGTTAAAATATTTAATGAGTTTGATCTTCTTTTCTTTTCAACTGAAAAATTTTGTAAAACTCTACAAACTTATTTATTGTTTTCAACATTTTTCGATTGAACAATTTATGTTTCTTTACTTTTTATCCCTTGCATTGTCTTAGGCATATTGCTGTTCAATGTACATTGTAAATTAAATAAATAAATAAATTTATTTCTGAATGCAAATCAGATATAAAAATTAGCTGAATTGTTCATAAACAATTGTTAAAATAGTTTTCAAAAATTATCATCTTAAAAAATAAAAAAAATACCTGAACGCTTCGATTAGCTTAATATAAACCCAATGAGAAATAGTGGCGGCTTCTGGCGGACACTTACACTATTTTTCAACCTATCTTTGCAGCGTTGGGTGTGTTACGGGGTGTAATCACCCCCTCTTTGAGATTGTGTTATCCCGCTATAAGAATAAGTCCCTAAGATGAAAAGGATTTCTTAAGTAATTATTTTGAAACCAAGAATCAAATTATTATTTTTATTCAATTTCAAGTCTTCTTTAAATTTTAAGAAGCATAATTAATGAAAACGCTGTGGATACGGTCACGGCGCCGTGACTTGTCAGCGTTCACGATAGTCGAAAAAGGGAAGTGACGCGATCAAGGACAGAGCATGGAGAAAGATAGAAATCTCCACGAAGGTCCAATGGTGATAGTCCATTGCGAATTGGAGGCGTTTTTGGCGATACACAGGCGTCAACATGGGTGCTGTTACCAGGGATCGTTGCACTGTCTTGGTGCTGACACGCCTAGTGGTCCCACTGTTCATTTGCTGTGTCAGTTGCTCAACAGTGGCACGCCGATTGGTCTTGGCCAGGCGTCGTAATCGACGCTCGCCTCTAGGATCGATGGCCCGTGGGGCCCCAAAGTTACCTCTTCGGTTGCTCGAAATTGTCTGGTTCGTCCAGTCGCGGTATACCTTCACAACGGCAGCCCTAGAACAGTTCACAAAGGTGGCCGTTTCTGAAATGCTGCCCCCCTTGGCCCGATAGCCAATGATCTGCCCATGACCGCGACAATTGCTTTGTTAACGGATGCTACTACACGTCTGATGTTGTCAGCTTTTAATGATATACAATGATTTTTCATCTGCATACCATGGGACGTTCCAACATGTTTGAGGAGAGGTGGTCATATTAATGTGTCCCGACCCTGTATTTTTGGGACAGGTTTTCTAGTCACCTTATTTGATTTTTTGTTGTTATTTGAAAAGTAAATAAATAAAATACATGTCCATGTAATATTATGTTTCTTTACCGATGTTGTTGACTCCAACAAATGTGCAACCAAAACGTGCAAACTAATTTAGAAATATTATGTCATGTTGACTTTCTATAAACTTTTGGGACAGACCTTACTTTTTTTCAAAGAACTGCATGAAATTAGTTGGGGTGAAAATGACTAATTTGGTTTGGTTTGTTTGGTATTAACGTCCTTTTCAACTGCTATGGTCATTTCAGGACGGCGTTATAGGGGCCGCAAATTTTGCCTCGCAAGGATTCTTTAACGTGCAGCCGGGAAACGACTACACGGGACCAACGGCTTTACTTCCCTTCCGAAGGAAGTGCGTGATCTCAGGATTTCCCCCTGAAAAATCCTCGTCGTCCTCGGCCGGGATCGAACCCGCGTACTCGGGCATCAGAGGCGATCACGCAAACCGCTGAGCCACCGAGGCCGATTGACTAATTTGGAAGGTATATTATGCAAAAGATATTGAACTTTATGAATTTGAATTGTATCAAACGTTTCATCTAATTGTAATTTCCATAAGTAAAAAACTTTTTTATGGGAATACTACAAAATCTTTTCAAATTTATTATTGAAAAATAATGCAGCATTTCCGTTATAATTTTATTAGATATTTATAAATGATAGAATATATATTCCTCTGGGTTCCTTTAAAAATATGTTTGTTATAGTTCCACTTTTTCCTCATATTGATAATTCAAATTTTGTAAAACTATAATTTTGAAAAAAATAATTTTAATTATTTTTTTTTTAATTTTAGCATCCTAAATCCTAAATTTAGAGTAAACATAATTTTTTTAAAATCATCATACTTTTATTGACTTAGTTTTAAAATTACTAAAAGATTGGATAATTTTTGAGGTACGAGTTGCAATTTTTTATGCAAGCAAGTGCAGATTGCAGAGAAAGTTTTGGAAATGGTAAAAGTGGAATTTTATAAAAAGTTTGATGGGTTGTAGAGTTATGCGAGTCAAAGGGAAAAAAATCATATGGCTTATTATCTCCATAAGGAAATACAGGGTGGTCCATAAGTCTGTCTCCCCCTTCTTTTATTTTTTGAACCGAAGCAGATATGTCAATTTTGATGAATTCAATGAATAGGAAGTTGTGGGTGGCCTATCCCATGGTGCACTTTTCATCATCCCAAATATGCAAATTAGACACATTCAAAATTTATCTCAAAAACCGTAAGGGATAGAGAAAAAAAACCCAATTGCAAACTTGTTCAGCATAAAAAAACAAACAAAACAACAAAAAAAAATCATCCAAATCGGACCAACCAATCACCCACAATCACGCGGTAGCTTACAAACAGTCACACTGCACAAGGAAAACTGAATGTTGATATTTCTACCATGTAAAGCATGCAAATCAAAAAATTAACATAAATTACCATTCACTTTCATGCGGAAAAGCAAATAAAAGGCATGTTTCAGCACACACAAGACAGAACAATTCCAGGATGGCAAGCTACAATGTTCCGGAAATGGTCAACATGATCTTCTGCTTGTGGGTGATTGGTTGGTCTGATTTGGATGATTTTTTTTTGTTTTGTTTGTTTTTTTATGCTGAACAAGTTTGCAATTGGGTTTTTTTCTCTATCCCTTACGGTTTTTGAGATAAATTTTGAATGTGTCCTAATTTGCATATTTGAGATGATGAAAAGTGCACCATGGGATAGGCCACCCACAACTTCCTATTCATTGGATTCATCAAAATTGACATATCTGCTTCGGTTCAAAAAATAAAAGGGGGGGGGGCAGACTTTTGGACCACCCTTTATTTAAGCCAATTTTTTTGGAAATCTGAGACCATGGATGTCAAAAGTTGTTTTTTTTTTCTTGGTTGAATGACGTGAAATGTCAATATCAATATTTTTTTATATTCGACTATCTTGTGTCGTACAAATGAATGAAACATTCGATAATAAATGAAACTCGTAGCAATGAGTGACGTAATGATTAACTCATGATAACTTTTTGATAAGATTAGCGTTGCCCATCAAGCATTTCCAGGTGTATTTTCTAAGAATTTTTTGTCTTAAAAACATTAAATTACTTGTTTCATATTGAAAAATAATAACTTGTAAAATTCCATAAAAACAGAGTTTCATATGTCCATCCAGTGGAAATGTTTGGCCAGTTTGTCCTCAAAATATTTTTAGCAGTTTTCTATCTTCTAATGAGATTGACCTCAGTTATTAACCGCATCATCAGAATGTGGCTGAATCTGATTACGCTTTCGTATCTCCCCTTGCCGACGATTATCAGGCACTTCCACTTGCATACATGAAAGAAACACAGATTTTACAGTAACACCAAAAAATTCGCCACTACAAGACTGAATTGCTTTGATAAGCCTATTTTTAAGTAAAATGGAACGTAAGTTTTATTTCATTTTGTTCATTATTCTTATTCGTTTTATTAAATGAAACGGTAAAGTTAAGCTTATATACATTCAACGACTGTTCAAAGCCTAAGATAAAGAAATATCACTATCAATGAAAATTCAATCGATTCCGCTTAGAATTTATTTAGACGAGAAATTTTATTCATTTATACAGAGGGTTGAGCACGTTACAACTAAACGATTTGCAAGCGTCATAAGTCTATGAGAAACTCCGTCGTCATGTTCGGTGATGATCTATCTGGTGCCCACGGTGTCGAACTATGGCTCTGCATCGCAGTTTCCATTCAATAAGACTTCCCTGCAGAGAATTTAGGTCGATATGTGCCCACCCCTCTTCACAGGCTTTCCATAGATCGTCCAATGTACGGGGTCGTCTACTTCCAAGGGCGCGTTTCAGCAGTCCAAAGCCGCAATAATCCATGGGGCATGCGTCTGGAGATTTCACGGGTATGTCTTCAAACGGAATTGAATGTATGCCCGCTCCTGTTTGCAAATCAGCGACCGCTGACTTGGACGTATGACTCGCAGCTTTATCCTGATGCACCCATACTAGGTTTCGGACGCTTAACCGGTCGGAGATTTTTGTGGATTATGTTGCGTACCGTTGACTGTGATACCCCTACCTTATTTGAGACAGCCCTTTCAGTTTTAGGATTTTCTACAGAGATGATACGCTTGACTTTGTCTACAAATTCCCGTATTCTGCTTGGAGTGGGTCGTTGTCTCGAGGGTCCAGGTTCATCCAATGTTGCTGGTATTGAAGTTTTTCTGTTTTTATTTAGTATGTTACAGATTCCTGCCTTCGAAATGGCGAGATTTGCATTGTTTTTAATGATGGAATAGGAACACTTCGCGTCGGAAAGTGCATTTATACACTCACATGCCAAAAATCATGGGATAGAACCTAACAGCGTGTGGGACCTCCTCTAACCCGACGAAGTGCCACAGTGCGACGTGGCATTGATTCCACAGGTCGGTGGAAGACATTTGAAGACATTGCCAACCATTCAGACTGTAGAGCTTCCCACAATTGCCCAGTACGGAGCCACCACCGGCTTGCACAGTGCATGCTTGACAACTTGGGTCCATGGCCTTCATGGGGTCTGCGCCACACTCGAGCCCTACGATCAGCTCGTATCAGCGGAATGGAGACTCATTAGACCAGGTCACACGTTTCCAGTTATCAAGTGTCCAGTCGATGTGTTCACGGGCCCAGGAGAGACGTTGCTGACTATGTCTTGTTGTCAGCAAGGGCACCTTCGTGGGTTTTCTACTTCCATTATATGGGTATCCATACCTTTCACTTTACCCACTCCATAAAGTGCAGGGGATGAGATTTTTTCACCGGGTTTTTTGCCAAACCCACATTTTACATGATGCTCTACAACTTTCTAAATAACACATGGGGTCTAACCCCTACCCCTACAAAATTAAAATTTTCAAAATTTACCCCTTCACCCCCAGGGACGCGAAATGTTTTTATTCTGAATTAGGGGACATTAAAACCAAATAATCAATATTCATTTTCCCCCAATCTGTTCCCCTTGAGTCGTTATTTGGACCTAAAGACGGGACACCAATTATGAAACACCCTGTATTTTTGTGAATAATCTGTGCAAACCGCGTCAGATTATTTCACTTTGCGATTTTTTTTTATATTTTCAAATTTTCTGTTACTTTTTAGATCACCCAGTAGTAACAAATAAAATAGATACAGATGACCGTGAAATTGGAAACCAAGTGTTTTTTTGGAACGACACTTACGGGGCTACAGACAGAGGTCTAAAGCGAGGGGAGATACCTGTACCTCTTCTTCTCATTTTTGAATGATAACCATTTCCTTTCTACTTGGCTGTTACTTTTTAGATTATTGAAAATTAATTAACTGATAGGACAACTACACGCTCGAGACTCCATTGATGCTGAATATGTTTTACATAAGCGATAAGTACCAGCTACGATGACCATGATCATCAATGTCATATAACCATCAGTATGAAAGGCATACTCTCAAGCATATCGTCGCCATCAAGAATCTTAAGGTTGTTTCAATTGGATAACAAGTCTTGCATCCAGTATGAGTTCACATCCCTACATTTCTTTATGGTCTTCGATTGAAAAGAACTTGTAAAAAATCTTAGATCTCCATCCTTACGTCTTCCTATTACCTGGAGAGCACTGTCTTTTCCATTTAGTGTACAGGGTGATTACAAAAGAGCTTCACACTTTTAAAAATTTATTACATCAAAGCTATTCAGAATATAGGCACACCACATACGGATTCTTAAAGAAAAACTCTTGAAGTTTATTGTGACACAGTTAAAGATGTTCAATATGCCCCCCTGTAGTCGAATTCGTCCC
>JAHWFO010117523.1:55466-155652 GCA_023313115.1 Rhysida immarginata
TATCTTAGAATCTAAAAAGAACTCTTATACAGTGACTAAAAAGTAACCTGACGCTCGGTCCCTATTGAGGGTGTTTGTACAAGTTTGTAAAACAGCTTCTAAAGTCCTCGGACGGAATTCTCCCGTTTTTCGACGTCATGTTTTTCTCAATATCAGAAATGAGTTGAAATCGGATATCTTTCATCGATGGGAACAGGAAAGAGTCTGGAGGGGCCAAATCCGGAGAATAGGGTGGGTTGAGCTTTGTGATGCCGTGTTTGGCCAATGAGGGCAAAACTGGAATAATTTTTGCTTTTTTTCCATATCCTCTAGTTAGAATCTGACGAATTGTTTCGTTGTTGCAGCCCGATTCATCCGCAAGCACACGAACTGTGATTCGGCGGTCAACAGTGACGAGTTTCCTGACCTTCTCTTTGGTTTCTGGAGTTCGAACGGAAAATGGTCTTCAGGGCGTGGGTCATCTGAAAGGTCTTCACAGCCATCACAAAAGCGACCAAGACACTTGTTCGGGATGGGGCATCGTTCCCGTAGGCAGCTTTCAACATCTGGTGTGGTTCGGTAGTCGATTTACCCAACTTTAGGTAGAATTTAATGCAAGCCCGTTGTTCCTTAATTTTTCTTCGATGATACATGTTCACATGCATTGCTATAATGCGTGTCTGAACATAAATCCTTTATATATATGTCAGATAGAATATGTCGCAAGCTTGGCATTTTAGCTTGAAGACGCTGGTCTTTTTGTAATCGTCCTCTCCTTCATTGTTGACTCTTCATTTTCTTGGTTGGTGGTTTTCTTGCTTTTAAACGCTACCTTAGCGCCTACAAGCTGGTCCTGTTCAGCAGGTTGGTGACTATATGAACATTATTGATGAAGAAGATAAACCTGTTCTATGCACCGTATTTATTGTCCAGTGCGTTCAAAATCATTTGCTTCTATTGCTTGCACCCGTAGGGGTTTACACTCTCTCCAAAGAAAGAAAAACTAGGTCAAGGTGCCTCCTGATATCTATTAAACCTATGTGGTGTTCTCGCGTATCATCTAATAACAGCCATTCAAAAGGGGAGGGGGGAGGCTTTATTTCGAATGCTTTACAAACTTTCCGAAGCAGTTGCTCGAATGATCCTAAATCGCCCTGATTGGCCAATTTTGAATTTCCCGACCTTGACTTAGATTTCTTTTGTTGGACAGTGTATAATAGGTTCGTGCGGGGTTCATGCGGAGTTCATATTTTCGACAAAAATTAGCATGTTTCTGAGTGAGTCGTTTCAACTACTTGTATTCATGACTGCATTCTAAACTGCGTTTTGTGGTTTTCTTTTGTTGTTTTTTTCTAATAGCAAAAATAATAGAAACTGCAGTCTTTATGGTTATTTCAACACAAATATTGTCAACCAGCAATACATTTTTATAATTTTCCGTTTTTTATAAGAGATTCCAGCTCTGCATGTACACTGAGCGAATGTTATTACGCGATAGTTTTAGATGCTAAAAAACTTGAGTTTTCCTGTGTAATGGCACTCTACCGTGACTATATGTTTGAGGCAAAAGCATCGGGATTCTATCAAACCGCTGGAATCATTTGTAAACTCCCTGTACATTCGAAGATTATATCCCTCCCCCCTTTAACATTCGAAGCGACCAACACTCCCTCCCCACAGTAGATAGTTATATCTTTAGTATATAACTTATGGATTTTGAAAGCTAAGAAAAACACACGTTATTTATATTACACGAGTCTTTACAATTTATAAGTCTCTATTGTAATAGGCCATATACTCTAATCACAGCAGCGAGATCTGCTTGTTCGAAGTCCATCACAGCAAGAGTAGTAAATGAAAAGTGGCTATCAGGGACCATCAATTTATTGATCTTTGGTGGCTATACTCATTACGTGCTCATTATAGTTGCATTTTATCCGGTTGCATTTGTCCCACGTCCATAATCTAAGCGGTCATTTCGGTTTTCTTCGTTGGTTAATGCAAAAAAAGTAACAAATTTAATTCAGTGTTCAAAATTCGTAGTGTGAATTTCATTCAACCATCACATAATAGTAGGAAGCATCTACAAGATTTTAATTTTCAAAATTAACATGCAAAAATTGCTGCAATTAATTGGGCTACTGTAACACTCTACATGTACTTTTTTATTTTTATAACTAAGCCAAGTCTACACATCAGAATCTACATATTCTAAAGGCACTTTAGTTTATATTAATATTTATTTTAATTTAATATTATCTTTTTTTAAATTAAGAACCTCGAATTTGATTTTGTACGAAGGTTTTCATGCCGTATTTGCCGTCATGCAATCGCTGATAATAGTAACTTGATCAAAATGTATTTTTCACATATTTTTGAGAATGGAGAGTATCCTTTATTTATTTATTTATTTATTTATTTATTTATTTATTTATTTATTTATTGCCTTTCACAAGTGTAGATCCTCTAAATTTGTTTGTTGTCAGGGCTTTAAAGCCATAAAAAACTTTCTACTAGCCATTAAATCTGGTGTCTCTCACAACATGGGAGGGCAGGGTCTCATTCAATAACTTACAAATTTAGTCACCAGATGGCGAAAAACGACAAATTCTGTGCTGTAACCCGTGGTATGCACGGAGCCTTCGAATCATGTATCCTTCAGTATCCTTCGAATCATGTATTTCATGGACACACTGACGGATGGTTACCGATGGTGCTTCTGCCACACGATCAAACACCTGAAATGCTTCTGGCACATGCTAAAAGTCGCATATGGCTTAAATTAATTTTTCAAATAACCACAAGTCCACTACAGCCAATTTTACTTTAACTAATTAGTATTACTTTAACTCCGTATTCTATTCGTAATGGACAATCTTTCAGTATCTTTCAGCAGTGACTGAGTATGTAAATGTTACTGAAAACTCTTACTTCTTCTGACTTATTGCATTCCCAATGTTACTCAAAAACTTTATAATTTAAATATGGTGTGCTTGCTTCATTTAAATTTATAATCCAGTTATTTTTCAAATCTTAAACCAGCGTAGGTACATTAAAATGAGTCATCATAATAAATGATCGATGGAAGAGGATAAGAAGATAAGATAATAGCGAAGAAGGTATATGAATAAAAAAAGCTTTAATGTGTTTTCTCCAAACAGGATGAAAAAGAAAATAAAAACACTTGATTTATTTATCTTCACTTTTTATCTGATAATTAAATTAATAACTTCTTATAAACCTTTTACACTGTAAATAAAAACATTGCTGGTGTTAAACTTTTTATATATAAGTAAATTAATAAAGTTTGTAGCTTCAGTGATTTTCTAATATGCATTTAATTAAAAATCTGCGGAATTTGTTCAAGATGATATATTTATTTCACAAAACAATTTTCAACAAAATCGTTTGTCTTTTAAATGGTTACTGTGTTGGTTATTACTATTATGAGAGTGCAGAATTTGCTGACACTCATTGTAAATAATTTCAGTTCTAATTCGTTCTTTCTTTTGTTCATTTCGTTCTCTTGGCAACTGAAAACACGATTTCAAAAATCCAGCGAGAAGAACGATAATGTTTTCTCACTGTAAACAATTCTACAATAATAGCTCTTACCTGTACATTAAACCTGAAATAATTATCTCGCCTTAAAGATAAAAAACTATCTCTAAGGCAAAGAAGGCGGTTTTAGTCATTATTATTTTTTATAATTAAGTCTGTAAAGCAATTCAAATAAACTAATACAAATCAAAGTTCATTGGTTTATATATTTTTGGGTTCTCTATTTTATCGAATCGATGGGAATTTTTTCTGTATAATTTATGCATATCAATTAAAAGGCTTCATTATTTACTCTTGAAATATTTTAAGCATTAGATAAGGAGATTTAACTTACCGATTGGCAATTGGTTCGTTTTGTTTCAGCAGATAATCGAATTGCCGCCGGAGAGGATTATAATTTTTAAAGTTGTTATCTATCGTTTGTTTACTTTTACTTCTACACAAAAGAAGAATGTGATCGTATGCTTATCGCCTCACGTCGTGAATTTTATGTGTGAGAATTGTAGTTTATAAATTCATGTAAAACATTGTCTAGGTGATAGGATAGCTTTTACCTTAATGGCGTTCGTTTCAGACAAGCACTGCTACACACATTTATATATTCAGGTGAAATATTTATTGTTTTTCTAAAAATTTTAATTTCTTATGCTCATTTTTATTTTAACCTCTTTAATTTGTTTTCAGAGAATTTTCATCAAATCCAAGATCTTGTTTGTTGACTTCATTTAAACTTCTCAATAGCGAAGAAGCAAAAGGATGAAGAGAATAAGCCAGGTATAGAATATTTAGATTATATTAAATGAAATTCATATAATGAAAGCCCTAACAAGCGTACCTGAAAACTGTTGAAATGAATAATTATACTATAATTGTGATTGGGGTTCGAATGGAAGGCGCGTTCTTATCTGATCGAAATTTCTTAAAATTTATTACGTCCAACAAAATTTATTGTATAAAATTCATCTGATAATATCCAATGCAGTATTATTAATTCGAATATTAAGCATCATTGTGTGTTTTAATTTAGGGAGGTGTCGGGTAATGCCGGACAGTGGTTAATGAAGAGCAGTCATATTTCCATTATTTTCCAATAACTTTCGCTGCCTATCGTATTTATGGGACAAGAGAGAGAAAAACAGTTGTGTGCAAGTCATATTTTGTTGTCGCCTTTGAATTGAAGCGAAGTTGTTTCACTGTTAAGGTAAGTCATTTCACTTTATAGATATTTAGGGAATTGGTATAAGTCATTTTTTTTCTGTAAATTATAGTAAAAAAATTTTGCGTGAAGAGAAATACAGTAAAATGTACGGTAAAAAAAAAGCTAATAAACCCCATGTTATTTGACAGCAATTTTTTTAAACCTTGTAAGCGGTTGGTAAATCCGAAGACTTCGAGTTGGTCAATGTCAGTCTACATTTTTCTCATTTTCATCTTTTTTTCAAGAAGTAGCAATCTAACGCTCCCCCAACTAACACGATAGTTGCAGTTGCCTAATTTGTGGCGAGTCGTATGAGAAATCGTCCATCGGGGGCTGCATATATACTACCCTATCAAAAGTCATGGGACACCACCACTTTAATAGAAACACTAAAAAATAAACATATTTTAGTATCTTGTTGGTCCATCTTTTGCTGCTATCACAGCTTCTGCTCTCTGGGGCATAATGTCCACAAGTTTTTGATACGCTTCGACAGGTAATTTTCGCCATTCTTCCATAAGTGTCTTGGACAGTTCGGTCACAGATTTCGGGCGTTCCTCACATGCGCGCAATCGACGTTCCAATACGTCCCACAGATGTTCGATGGGGTTCAGATCGGGGCTCTGTGCAGGCCAGTCAAGTTCTCGAACCCCCTTTTCATCAAACCATGTGCCTACAGCCCTTGCTTTATGGCAAGGTGCGTTATCGTGCTGAAACAGAAAAGGGCCATTGCCAAAGTGCTGCCAGAGAGATGGGAGTGCTGCGTTGTCCAGAATGTCTTGGTAACGCTCTACGTTTATCTGTCCGTCCACAGAAACGATTGCACCATACCATGAAAAGCACCCCCACACCATCACCGACCCTCCGCCGAACTTCGCCGTCGGCACAACACAGCTTGGCAGATAACGTTCGCCATACCCAAACCCGTCCATCCGATTGCCAGATGGTGTTGCGGGACTCATCACTCCATTCAACCATTCGCTATTGATCCAGAGTCCAATGTCGTCGCTCTTTGCACCATTGCAATCTCCTCGCTGCGTTGCTGGTGCTGATGTGAGGTTTGTGGGCTGCCGCTCTGCCATAAAAACCCATTGCATGCACCCCTGCTTACAGTTATTCCCGTCGACTCTATGAACGATCTTGTCAGTCCATAAAGCGATGTGTGACGGTTTGCAGCGACCACTTTACGAAGAGTCCTTTGGTCTCTGGACGACATGATCTTGGGTCTTCCAGTCCTAGGCGGAACACTTGATGCCTTTCTCTTTCCATGCCCGGATGACGTTGTAAACGGTCAATTTCGGGATGTTTAGCAGGGTTGACGTCGTTCTAACATTTTTGCCTGCGAGATGGCACCCAACAATAATACCTCTTTGGAAGTCTGAAATCTCTTTTCTTTGGAACATTCTTACAGCATTCACGCAAGCATCATCTCATAATAGCATACTCTCTGGGAAGAATATGTAGTGCTGGGAAGAATGCCAACAGTGAAATTGCATAGGAATGTCGCATTTTCATGCAAATCAGGGTTGTCCCATGACTTTTGATAGGGTAGTGTAGTATTCACAGTGCAAGCACTGCTCCCATGAAGCTATACGTCCTGTCACTTTGAATTCCGCAACACCATATCGGGACAGCAGAAGTTGTCATTTTGAATGATTTCACACACCGCCCAATGTACATGCTCGCCAACTTCATCTTCGAATTGCAGAAATTCATTGGCGAAGCGTTTTATTGGGCAACTTCCAAATTGAATTGCCCTCAGGACCATATCGTGCGTAAGTGTTACAATATGGTCCTGTATTTCGCCATGTATGGGTGTATTGATCTGCAATTATGGATACATAATTGAATTGGCTGAGAGTGCCTTCCAAAGATACCAGTGGGCCCAGACATTGCCATGCGAACACTCCCCACACCAAGTTGCTGCCGCCACCAGCCTGGATTCGTCCAACAATGGTTGCAGGATGCTTGTTCTCGGAGGTTTATCGCCTCACCCGCCAAGGGCCGTCACTTCTGTGGAGCAGAAATCGTGACTCATCGGAGAAGGCAACCGTTTTCCAGTCAGAAGTGGTCCAGTTTCTGTACTGTTGGACAAATTGAAGCCGTTTTCGGCGATGAATCTTCGTCAGCATGGGTGCGGTGACCATCCGTCTGCTGCGGAGGCCCATAGGTAGCAGTCCTCTGTACCGTGGTTTTAGACATGTCTGTTAGCACCCTCGTTGGTCCACTGTAGCTCTTCGGTTGGCCTTCATACACCTTCACAGCCGACGTTCACCTCTCTCATCAATGGCACGTGATGCTCCACAGTTCCCATACCGTTTATTCTGAATGGTCCCATTTTCCCAGTCATGGTACACTTTAACTACAGCAGCACGAGAACAGTTCACAAACCACGCGGTTTCCGAAATACTGACACTCTTGGCCCGAAAGCCGATTATCGTCCCCTTTTCCGGATCTGATAAATCACGTTTCTTACCCATGACAGCAATAAGTGATATGTTTTTAACATAGTGGAAACCTACCTTATATAGTCACCTAACCAATTCCCAACACGTGACATAGTTCCTCGGTTGGGCAACCCCGAAGACAAACGTAGAGGGTGGTAGAGACAAATAATGTGACTCGACCGTGCATATCATGTGTGACGTTCCGTCTTAGGAGTCACGTGTGTCTGACGGTGGGAGTAGAGAGACAATAGATAATAAGGTGTGTTATCGGTAGTTTTTTGTTTTTTTTGTTGGTTATGAAATAGTAGTGAGGGTTGTTTGTTGTGTGAGGTTATTGTTTGTGGTGCGTTAGAAATAAGTTTTTGTATTGTCATTTTTGAATTGTATATATGTCGTGAGCGATCATTAAGGTCCTTTGTTGGAGGTGTATTGTTGAGACGTTTTCCTGGAAGACAGTGCAGTTTCCAACGGGGGAAATTGTTGCGCTCGTTTTTTTTTCTTCCGTTAAAAAGGATTGTGATGAACGTGTCATCTCTTTTGTTAAAAAAAAATTTTTAAAGATTCTTTTGGTTCTCGTCGTGAGAGGTTGTATTTTGCAGTAATGTATATATCTGTTTTGGAACATAATGGCGAAAGTGTAATCTGATATTTATGGTTATATAAAAGTAAGTATGTCGTGTTAGAAGAACTCTGAACTGTTACGGAATAATTGTCTAATCGCCGAAAAATATGTAACTAGCCGTCAGATTTTGGAATTGGCCAAATTAGGACACAAGTAATTATGTTTTAAGAAACAATATTCTTTTTTGACTTGTCTTTTACATAATTTATACGTGACGATCTTACATTTCTCATATGATAACGCCTGGCCGGCGTTGATTGCGTGGAACGAGCGATGGACTAGTTGAACCAGGTTTCCACGGATTGCCAAGCAGGCAGCGGAAGTACGCCTCGCAATACCACATGGAACTATGAAATTGGAACCTGTTAAAGCGTCTTGGATGGCGAGTAAACGAAACCCGGATACGCGCTGAAAGATATCCAGAATTGTTCGTATTGTTCCCGGAACCCCGAATAAGACGTAATGAACAATAGGAGGCACCCTTGGACTATGTGATGCATATGGACAACCCTTTTATGTTTTCAACAAACTGTTTAAGATAAATTAATGTTAATTCAGTAATTTTCTTATTAAGCACCTTGTCGTTGCAATCGGGAATATAGCTAGGTCTAGCAGTGAGGGCTATAGTGGTAAAACTAGCCATAGTTGGTTTAGCGCAACTGTAGCACGCTCTTGCATGTGAAACAGGTATAACCACCATGGTTGATGCTGCCAGTGGAGGGGTTAACGGACATTCATTGTCACCAAGAGGGGTCACTGTTCTTCCCCCCTTTTTGGCATAATAAAGGAGGGACTTTGCACTCTCGTGTGCTGGTGCTGGAATATTTGATTCGGGACGTGAATGTTCAGTATTACCCATAGTCTGCTATTAAGCAATGATCACTGCCTCACTTTAATATAGATTTTAGTGATATAACGCTCGGCAAGACAAGAGTGCCTGTAGTTGATTAAATGAACGTAAGTTTATTGCATAATAGGTAATTGAATTGCATGCATGTTAAACGGGTCCTTTAGATACTATGGTAGTCGTAAATAAATGTTTATTATGTGCGAATTGGTGTATTCTAAAAGAATAAAGTAGTGTTGTACATAATTACAGTAATATCAGTTGCGATTTTCTAGTTATCAGTCCCGAACCCTTGCTCTTACCTGCCCTAAGTGATGGCCCTTGACTCAGAGCACTTATATAATATATAGTAGTGGGGGTGGGAAGGGCACACATGATACTATCGCTCATGAACGGAAGGATTATACTGTCGCTTTGGTATTTGCCGCGTGAGATGCAGTTGCCACATTGGATACGTGTGAATGCTTTTTATATTACACCAGCTATATCCATAAATTTTTTGCATGATTTTATTAAAGTTTAAAATCCACAAAAAAGTTTTATTAAAGTTTAAAAGCAGAGCTTGGACAAAAAAGAACGTTAAAGTTTTTGTATTCAGATCATAACTTCAGTACTTTAATTTTATAACACATAGAAACTGTCGTCACTTCGTGTTTTTTCCTGCATTTTATACGCTTATTTTCAAAAATTATTACTAAGGCATTTGCCGCTAAAATCATTTCTTTATCCCCCATATTTATGGCCACCCATGTGGCAGTCGCACAGTCAATGACTCATTTCTTATGTCTGAGTTCTATATTCCCACCAAAGTGGCAAGCATAAACAAATTATGTTTTACCATGGAATGATTTCTGATATACGGAATCCTTAAAGTTTCAGATAGTTCTACTTAATTTTTTTAGTCTAATATCTTAGTTTGCACATCCATTTTTGATTGAACCTTACACAATCTCCTCATAAAATGGTTCTGGGCTTTTCTTGATGGGCTTCAAGTAGCCTTCAGAATCAGATGTCGAGGACGAGGAACGGCGGCTCTCGATCTCCTCATAGAAAACATTGTTACTCTGGTGGGCTTCTGCATGTTGCATCTCTTTCGACGCCAGCGCTTGAGGTTCAGTACTGTTTGATTCCCTGAAAGAAATTTAAAGTTGTCAATAGTCAAATTAAAATTTTGTCTTTAGAATAATGGCGATAATAATTTTTAGGGAAAGAATTTTTTTTTTAAAATATACTTGCTTCTTAATTCTAGAATGCATTTTAAAATAGATACCCAGTCCAACGAATACACACAAGCACAACATCAAGGCAGTCAGTACTATCGTTGTCAGTAGATTGAATTCTTAAAAAATTAATGAAAAAAGTTTCAAATGATGAATGATGAGAAGACGAAATTCCGAAATGCTCTTTAGAATGTAATTTATGAAGCAATTACCAAAATTTTCTTTCTTCAGTGGTGTAGTATATGTGCTACTGGCATCAGATATACTGACTATTTAAAACGTTAAAAAAAGAATGTTATTAGGGCTTATTTAGAAAAAAATAAATAAATGGACTCTGAATGCCATCTATCCAAGAATAAATTTCCTAAAGACATTATAAAGCTTTCCTTACTTCCACTAAAACAAATTGGAGCATTTCCTGACCACTGTCCGTTGTTACAATTTCTTAAATGTGTTCCTATTAATGTGTAACCAGACATAGCTTTGTAATTCGCAATTTCGTATTTGCTTGATGGAAGCCAAGTCTCAGCTAATTCACAATAAGGTGGAACTTCTGGCCTTCCACAATGAAGGAATTCATCTTTATAAAGATATTTATAGATTCGTCTATTTACATATTAAAACTTGCCAGTTATAATGAAAACATCAAAATATAAAACAAAGAGAAAACTAGTCCTCACGAAACTGTGGATATTACAATGAAAAATGAAATTGAAAATGCACCATAAAGTCGTTAAAATGCGCATTGTGAATATAAGTGGAATTTCAATTTATTTTCGTATGATAAATTAAAATCCAAGAGAAAAATGTTACCCAGAAATAGTTGTACTTCACAAAGTTTAATTGCACTGCGTATGTGTAACTGAATATTTATTTCGCTACTGAGGTCCATTTTGTTCTTTTTTCCACATTTCGCTATCCATTTCATATTACGGGATTCAGTATCCTCTGCAGAGAAAGCAGACGTTTTATTAATTTTTTAGATCAAAACTGGTAATAAATCTAAGTAATCGAATCTAATTAAACGATGAAAAGCAACTACCGAAATTCTCATTGCATTTGATGGGGTCTTGGCTACTCTGCTCATAGACGAAGACACCGAAGGGTCGTGACTTAAAATCTGAAATGTATGAATCGACTGTATACTTATAAAATACGACATAAATTTCAATTTACAGGATTAGTGAATACAGAATATATTTTATTTCTGAACGTGTTAAGGAATCGTCCATAAATTAAGTAATGCTTGAAGGAGGGGAGGAAGTTTAGAGTAGCGTTACGTAGCGTTACAGAGGGGTAGATTGTTAAATCGTGCTTGGTGTAAGATTATAGAGCTATAATTGCCAATGGACAAAGAAAGTTAAAAGTAAAAAATTGTGTTAAGATAGGATTGCATGAGTGTGTACTCTAAAATTTTTAGCCAGGAACACTGCTTGCATTTTACGAAGACCATATTTTTAGCACTGTTCGATACTCTCTCTCGGCTTCTATGCAAAGTTTCATCCTCGGAATCAGTCGGACATTCATTTTTTCCAGTCCTGAGTTGTGAGCTCCAAAATATAGTCGTTGTACACTGAGTTAGCAAAACTCATGGGATAGCAAACACATTGATTGATGGGCATGGCTCACGAATTCACAGGGGTAACGGATTCTGGGAATGAACCATTAGACGTTGTGGGAAGAGCTTGGATAAGTGATTAATCAGAAATGGCACGTCGTCGCAAGTTGACGTCTTTTGAACGGGGTATGATAGTAGGTGCCCGACGCATGGGAAGTTCCATTTCGGCAGTGGTGCAGGAATTTGGCTTTCCCCGCTCAACTGTCTCCAGGGTGTATCGAGAATGGCTGGATGAAGGCATCACAGTCCACAACAGGCACCATACCGGGCGTCCAGCTGCCCTGAATGATCGTGACCGACGACACCTGGGACGAATGATTCAGAGAGACAGGAGCGCAACAGTGCAGCAAATCACAGACCGGTTCAATACTGGCCGCACTAGAAACGTCTCTCGGTGGACAATCCGTCGGAGTCTGCATGCCCTCGGGTTTGGCAGCCGTCGCCCTACACGGGTGCCAATGCTTACCCAGCGTCATCGGACACTCCGGCGTGCTTTGCCACCAACCATCTTGGCTGGACTCTGCAACAGTGGCGTAACGTCATATGGTCAGATGAGTCACGATATCAACTGTACCACGCTGATGGGAGGCACCGTGTGTGGCGCAGACCTCACGAAACGATGGATCCCGCATGCCAACAGGTGGTGGTGCAGGATGGTGGGGCGTCAGTGATGGTCTGGGGTGCATTTTCCTGGTTTGAAATGGGCCCTCTGGTTATCCTGGACCAAACATTGAATGGTCCACGGTATCGTCAACTCATCGGAGACCATCTGCACCCATTTTTGACATTTCAACACCCTGACGACGTAGCAGTCTTTCAAGATGACAATGCTCCACCACATCGCTCCAATGTCGTCCGCGAATGGTTCGAGGGGCATGCAGGAGAGGTCCAACGACTGAGCTAGCCAACCCGGAGCCCTGACATGAATCCCATCGAGCATATCTGGGATGCTGTTGAAGTCAGGCTCCGGGCACTGGATCATCCGCCCACGAACGGGCAGCAACTATCTTCGGCTCTGCAGACTATCTGGTGTCAACTGCTTCCAGAAGTGTACCAGGGACTTGCAGACTCACTACCACGCCGTATTGCTGCACTCCATAGGGCCAGAGGTGACCCGACCAGATATTAAGTAACTATCCCATGAGTTTTGCTAACTCAGTGTACACTGCTAAGACATCATCGTCACTGTCGAAATGGAACTTCCTGAGCTTCTTCTTGATTGTGGGAAATAAAATGAAGTCGTGTGGTGCCACGTCAACATATTGACCCGATTTTCTCTGAAAAACTCAGTTGTCTGAACGGTGGCTTGTGCTGGGGCACTGTCTTTTATGATGCCACAACAAACCTCTTGCTCCAGCCTTCATACGCTTCTCCTTCAATTTTTCTAGGACTTTTGGGCCGCAGGAATTCATGTGCCACTCTGCTGTAACCATCGTTTTGTTTTCAAGCACAACAGTGCAGGCAGGCCAGTGGAACAGACGAAAGTTGCCACCATCACATTCTCAGGACCCGAGAACGTCTGCATTTCTGTGGTGGTCTTGCCCTTTGGGGAGATTCTGTTTGGATTGTTCCTTAGTTTCAGGGTCATAACATTAGATCCATGATCTGTCAGCTATGCCGATGTTGTTGACACGTTTTAATACCCCGTTGTTGAACCTTTCGATAATTTCTTGGCGCCACTGCACTCGGGCTGCTTTCTGCTCTTTGGTCAACAAATGAGGGATCCATCGTGGTGAAACCTTCCCGAGTTGCAAATGTTCATACAATATTGTTTTAACGCTGATGATCCGATAGGTTTGCCTCAATCTGGGGATAGGTACCCGATCCGCATAGGACATTTCAAAGCCTTTGGAATAATCATAAAAAATCATAGCACGCCATGACTGCTGATTCAGCTTCATTGTGTTCTACATCTATCTCTCAGTAAGCAAGCTTTAGAATTATGCTACGCTCATATCTTGCACGCAATCATATAATAGAGTGAAGTACTTGGAAAAAGTAAAATAAATTTGGTGGGATTTTATAATATAAAAATAAAGTCTTTTAGAGTGCCCTTCATATAAACCCAAGGGTTTTTTCAGCATTGAACATTTCAAATGCTGTGAATTTTAGCGCTTTTTAGCGTTTTGACACAAATACACGGCTACTATAAATGATTCATTTGATATCATTTTTTTGAAAGAATTACACCTACAAATATAAATGATATGTGAAAAAAACTTGTAAACTTTGCATCATTGTACATCAGTTGGCAGCATTCAAAGAACTCATGGAGTGCATCAGTGCTGCTGTGGTGATCATTGAACCTTATCATTTGGTACTTTGGAGTGTCTGTATCTATTCAAACTACTGGTTTTTTGATTGGCCAATTAGAAACTTATGAGATTTTCAACAGTAATAGAGTATATGCTACTCATCAAAGATCTCATTTCATCAAGAAAGTCGTGCTCCATCCGTTAGGTTTCTCGTTTATCGGAAAGGTTTGCATTTTGATATTTTTCCATACGTCATTAGATGACCTCATGAGAGAATAAATACACTCCTGAACAAAATTATAAGCTCACTTACATTTTGCACAAATCTTTAATTAAAAAGAAAAAATTCCTTTATAAATTTGATAGGTAAGTGTATTCAACTATTAAATGACGACTAAAACTTAAGTCATGCATTTGTATTCATAATTTTTTTTAAAATTGGAGAAAAACAAAAACGATATCCGTTCATTTTGACCAAAATTATAAGCTCAGTCTATAAAACAATTTTTTTTCACACATTTTGTATTTCGTGGGGCTTTCATTATTTCTGATAACTTCAAGCAATCTGCTTAGCATTGCATCAAAAAGGATATGAGGATATTTGACTGTAATACTTTCCCATCTACCCATCAGTTCTTGAAAGTTTGAAACTGTCTATGATCTTGTAAACCTCCAAGTTCTCTCCAAGCATTTTCAATTGGATTGAGGTTTAGGGAACGTCCTAACCAGGCTAAAACGTTAATACGATTTTCATGAAACCGTGCTTTCATCATATTTAAAGTGGGACAGGGAGTAATATGTTGTTGGAAGACCCAATTTTTTTTCTTCTAAGAATCTTAGCATAAGCAGCAAGTTGTTGTTCTAGAAGGCCTTTATTCATCCCACCATCAACCATTCTCGATCAATTTTACCTATAGAAGAAAACAAGCACCCGATCATAATTGCACCATCATTCATTTGACGACTTATTTGAACCTTTTATTTTCGTAGATCATGCCGGTAGGCATCCCATCCATCAGATAAGGCATATAATACATGTGTATCAAAAAACTCGTGATGATGTGTCATGAATAAAAATATCGAGTAATCAATGATAGTAGGAATTGGTTTAGTAGTACGTGTCCTAATCGTGCCATATGTTACCGTTGAAACTTTCAATGCTAAGATATGGCGTGTAATATAGCAAACAACTCGTAACATCGTTTTATGAATGAATATAACGAGTAATTAATGATAGTCGTAATGGTACCATATGATATCGTTGGAACTTTCAATGCTAAGATATGGCGTGTAATGTATCAAACAACTCGCAACAACGTGCCATGAGTGAATATAACGAGGAATGAAGGTGGAAATTGTTTAGTTACACATGTTTTAATGGTTTCCATATGGTACCTTTGGAATAGTTAAATGCTAAGATATGGCGTGTAATATATCAACCAAGTTGTTATACGAGTTATGGGTAATATATCAATCCTTACGAGTTGTTACACCTAATGTTATCCATAGCTTGTGAGATATACTGCTAATTGCTAATATCTAATCGCTTGCTTCAACAGCAGATGATAACGTAGAAACGCTTTAGTAATCGAAAATGAAGAAATAATAGATGCTTACACAGAACGCTTCAGCAATTAAGGCTCACTTCGTTTAACATTATGTGGGAATGCCTAAAAAATTAAAGAACTTTTATTTGTTCAAATATAGAAAGAATAACTACACTCTCCATTTAAACTTTCAGTTCTTTAAGTTTATTCGTTTAAATTCCCTCTTTAGCTTAGTTTACTTAAATATTAATTTTCATATTTATATGTTTTCTTTAAAGTGTTTTAAAATTTAGGTTTATTCTAGGTATCCATGTAAGATGCTACAGTGTAACACGAAAATGTTCTCCTTTTATTCGCTTTGGCGGTAAATTCATTCTTGTTCTCTTTGCCATCAATCCTCTTGCTAGCACATCTCCGACAGCGCACTGCGATTTGTTCTTGCGCGGTGTATTCCCAGAAATACGCAGCATCCAAGTTTTACGACTTTTTTTTTCTTTTTTCAGTTCAGTTCTTCGTTGCATTGTGAAAACAGATCTAGTGTCAAATCACCTGTTTTTCTAATTTTATTCAAAAATGCTTAAATTCATTCACATCAAGTAGACAGAATCATTTTAATCAGAGCGAGTTTATAATTTTGCCCAAACTAAATGTACATCCTTTTGTTTTTCTCTAATTTTGAAAATATTTATGAATAGAAAAAATATGACACAAGTTTTAGTGGTCACTTGATAGGGGAATACGTCTGCCTATCAAGATTGTAAAGTAATTTATTTCTTTTTCATGAAAGTTTTGTGCAAAATGTATGTGAATTATTATTTTGTGCAGGAATGTACTCACTTAAAATTATTATCTCTATCATACAAACAAATATTAAGCTTATAACAATTTTTTTAATTGATACTCATGAAACATGATTTTTCTTCAACAACTTTTCAAAAGCTTAATTTGCCTCTTTAACTTTGCTACAATTATAATAAGATATAGCCTTTGAAAATTATACGGTATTTTTTTTTAAATCATTGGAGGGGGGTTCCGGAAATGAGCCAATTTTGCGTTACGTAATTTATGGATGACCCGTAAGAGAAAGATTTTATTATTTATCATTCTTAAATTATATGAAAATTGGAAGAGGAGATGCTTAGATAGTAATTAAATTTTACCTAAATCTATACTACAAGTTCTGTAAAACTTAATTCACTGACCTGTATAAGTTAATGGAATGAAGCCAATCATTATGATATATCCCTGATGAGCAACAGATTCAGTCTTAATTTTCGAGATTTTCAGTGTAACGTGATTAACTTGAGTAGCTTTCATGTTACAATTTGTACTGTTGTTTTCTATTAGATTATTAAATGGTTGCAACAAACCGTCGCCATAACGCACCGCTAAATTAGCATTCTTCTGATATAGTAAGTTTAATCCTAAAATGAAATAAAAGAATGTACTTATATGTATTATTCCTTTATATTACTTACACGTAAACAAGATTTTTAACAATGTTTTTACTGCAATCTGGAGTTTTATGGATCCAGTGGCCGGGTTCAATGCACACATTCATCTTGGTGCCATGGAGAACAAATCCTACAGCACAATTGTAGTCTACTGTTGTGTTTAACTCGTAAATTGCCGTATCCGGTAGCAAACGTCCCATGAAGGGGGCTGCTGGACGCCCACAAATACTGTTTTGGTCTAATTATACATATTCAAAAAAAAACTGAAGAGTAATTTATTTATTTATCAAAATTGACTGATAATATCTTATGAAATGGAAAGTTCTCTGTATTGTCTTTATTGATGAAGATGATGGAGTCCTTGCAGTACATATCAGGAAAGAAAACACAGAATTCCGACTGGTTTCACCTTTTATTCCCGGCTTTTTATTTCAAGGATACATTTCATTGATAAAGTCAGGAATAAAAAAAAAAGGCGAAACTGGTCGGGATTCCATGTGTTTTCTTTCCCGACATGTACTGCAAAGCCTTCATCAACTTCGTGGATATCTTAGCTTGAAACACAAAAAAATATAACAATGGAGGAGCTTTTCATTATTTAAAGATTTCTCTATTTAATAACGAATTTTATTGTAAGAAAAAATTAAAACAGTCTTTGAAAGTAAATGTAAAATGTAAACAAATTTGAAAGAAAAGTGTCTGGAGATACTCACTTTCTGCTTTTAAAGGGAGAATAATAACGAGAAGACTGATAGATAATTTATATTCGCACATCTTTTTAATAAAGAAATAATTTAATCAATGCTAAAAAAATTCAATGAACAATTCAGTGTTATATTGGCAGCTTCATTCACAAAATAAATAACGTATCTTCAAAACAAATGACGTGATGTATGAAAACAGGAAATGAAATGACGAACCCATATGATTTACCAGAAAGCGTCTGAATCGCTCATTATTTTATTATTTAAAAATAATACTCAAACGTGAACTAAATCTTAATAACAACTGTGAAAGGTTACTAAAAGTAGAAATTAGTAATACACCGCAACTCCACAAAATTAATTTATTTTTATGCATGATACACATATGCACATTTCAAGTAGCAACGCATATAAAAGAGAACATCCACTGACTGACTCATCATCGCACAGCAAAATCTACTGGGGCCACCGACTTTAAACTCGGTGGGGTCATAGGACGAATAGCGTAGGGGAGTGCTAAGACGGCGTTTTCCGAAATTCGGACCCCCTGCCCCACCAGGGGGACAGAAAAGCGTTGCACGTTCGGTCGCCTGGCTCCGCCCCCAATGAACGCAGATCTTCGAAATTTTTCAGAAAGGTTTCTAGCCACAGTGCCATAAAATCAGTTTCCCCAATTTTCAGTATTTGAATTTTAAGGGTTCGAAAACTGAAAAATTTCGATTTTCGGGGGTGTTTCACAAAAGTTTCTGATATTTTGATGGAACTTCGCGGGTAATAAAGATAAAGCAACGAAACTCGAAGGGAAGGTTCTCGGGGATATTTCCAAAAAAATAATTTCTGGGTTTTTCGATTTTCTCTCTGTGAGGGGGCCAGGCAGGTCCAAAGATTGGACCCCCGATTTGTGTTTCTGCCGCTTAACTCCAATGCGGGAAATGCAGAGAGCTTCAAAATTGCGCACGAGGATGTAAAAGACTTATATGAAAAGGGAGCATTCGTTGGTTTTTGAAAATCCATTTTAAAGGGTGCAGAAATAAAAAAAAATCCCAAAATAGGCCTAATTTTGACGTTCGCGTCCGATCAACCCACTCTATGGCAAATTCACGTACGACTTAGTTATTTGGACCAAGAATAGTTCACATAATTTGCAAAAAACTAATTCTGCTATTCTTTTCATATTTTACCCTTTTGCCCCCCTAAGGCCCTCCGTAAAAATATGTGATTTCTCGCAGTTTTTCCAGTATTTCGCGAGTAAAAATAGAACTAGATTAATGAAATTTTGGTCTGGTGATGGCAATTCACGAGATTGACTCTATGATTAGTTTATTTTTTGATTATCTGGATCCAATTTCCCGGTATTTTATGTTTTCCGGATTTCTACCGGAATTTTTTGGCTTTTTTTTCATAAATTAACATACAAACTCGCATGTTGAAAGCTTAGTTTTTACATTGGTCATAAAATATGGATTTTGTTCTTTAATTTAAAATTTATTTCAAGCATCTAGGACTATTTTTCGGTTTATTATGAACTATCCTATATAACCAGCATTGCTCGGGCTCTATGAAATTTCGATGAAATTTTGCAATTTCTGAATGTGAATATACAGAAAAAATGTACATTATTCTCCACCTTTGTTCTCCGGCACTGCGTCAAACTAACTCGGCTATAGACAACATTCCAAAACGAGAGAAGTTGAGTAGAACTGCTAAAGGGCCGGTAGTTGGAGAGGCTTTCCATTGGGAGCATTTAAAATAATTCTTTTCGATTTTTCAATATGAATTTTTACTATAATTAATTCAAGCTTTTTTCATGTGTTCATCTTTTCTTTATATTCACATTCAGAATGTTGCAAAATTTCATCAAAAAAAAGAGCCCGAGCGAGGCCGGGTATATCAGCTAGTCCTAGATACAAGACACAAAACTTCAATAAAAAACCTCGGAATGTTAGACACTACCAGTAATGCTAAATTATTAGACTTTTTGGAATCATATGATAAATAAAAAAAACAGCTTGTCAACTTATTTCTGATAAAGGACCTTTCGACTTAACATGGACACGCTTGTAATATTATTCCTGGATTGATTTTATATTTCTATTATTTTATGTTCACAGGATTAATAAAAAAATGGAACGTGGTTTGGTTCATATGACATTTTTTATTAATTGTCAATTAACAGACATAAAAATTTTTTTGTGGCAGCAACGGCAGGCAGAAAAAATAATCAATTTACAAAAAATTCAAGATAAGAGAAACGTGAAAAAAAAAAAATTAAGGAGTAAAAAAAAAACTTGTGCGCAAAAAAACATGGCGCGTTTAACCTGCTCAGTGGGACATAAAAAAAAAATCTCGCTCATCACTCCTGCTGAAGACGGTGATCCGTAGAATGAAACATCTTGCTGTACAACATTAAACAAGAAAACCTTTCATAGCAGTATCGAGCTAGAGAATGGTTGTGGAAGATGTCCAAGGATCAACCTGAACCAGGCATGAAAATAAGCATGCCATGGAGAAACGACATTATTTCTTCAGAAGGAGGATCAGCTGGCAGGAGGTTTTATAGCAAAATATATATATTCCACTGGCGGGGAGGTTGATCAGCGGCCATGCTGCACAAGAGGCGTGTAGGGTGGAAGAGGAGCAAGAGTTGAATGAAGAATAAAACTGTAAGCAAAAAAAAAAATAAAAATTATAATTTGTCAACAATTAAAACGGCATAACTTCCTGCGGTCGAGGAAATTATCCGCGAGGGAAAGAACGCATTCGCCACATCACACGCAGACCATAAAAAAGTAAATTTTCGACAACAATAATAAGAAATATGAATTGCAACAACCAGTGTATATATTAACAAGAAATCTAGACATCAATGTATAACTAAATTGAACATATATATTTATTAAAACAAAAAATATTAAATCCAGTATCAGACATAAAAATATTATTAATCCCAATTTTCCCGAACATTTTATTTTATTTTATTTTAGTTCTCTTCAAACATGTTTGGTTATTTATTTATTTTTATAATTTATTAAGGTCTTCATGTTTTAACATATTGGCCTACCACTCTCTAAGAGTGAAGGCCTGTGTTTGTTTCAGAAACTCAATTTTTTTTTGCTGAAATCGACTCAAAAACTCATGATTCGAAAAGATATGTTGAAATTTTGAAAAAAAAATTCCGTCTGACGTATGTGACCAATTTTGTGCAGTTAACAACTATGAAACGGCAAATAGTAGAAGCAAATAAAAATTATACATTCTTAGAGGGTACTTTAAATTGTGCCTTAGCGTATATTTTATGTCAATTGGGTAAGCTTTTTCGAGATATTAATTATTTTCTAAAAATTAAAAAATGGCTGTAGCGTTCAAACGAGCGAACAAAATGAAGAAATGGCGAACGCATTCATTTCAGCGCTCCAAACACAATAAAAAACGTCATGAACAGCTTCTTCTGATTGAAAAATTCAATTTTTTTGTGAATCGGTGTCATCAAGTCGCGGTAAGCCTGTGCGAATGCTCCATTCCGCCATTTCAATTTATTTTTAATTCTTATATTGTTTTATCTAAGTCTAATTGAGTTTGGTATTTGGGTAAAACTTGGCGGAGCTGTAGAAGGCTTGGCTCAAGATAAATGTTTAAATCAGCACACAGCGATCTAAGAGGTTGTGCAAATCCTCAAGGGTGATCAAAGTCGATAACTGTACGCGATTTAATCTGGAAATACCATTATGGTGGTTAGAGTCGACTACTAATAGTTTATTTTTCTTTATTAATCTTTATTAATTTGTTATTTTTTTATTTTTTAATTATTTTTTTATTTATTTTTTACTTATTTTTCTAATGGGTTAATGCTCTTTGGTTATGTTCACACATTTGGTGTGGTTTTTGTTTTATAATTTTAATTTAGCTGGTTCATTTATGTTATTTTGGTTTTGTATTATTTTAGGATTGATCATTGACCTTAGGGTTTAATAAAACATGTTTCATTAGTTTATTTCTTTTAAGTTCATTCATCCTCATTTGGTTCGACTTCTTAATTTCCAATCTTCTTAATAATTATAAATTATATGTAATTGAAAGGTTGGTCTTTTTTCAGTTAATATGTTTAATGTTGCTCTTAATAAGCTTCCCAAGAATGTATAAATTACATTTGCAGGCTCAGTGGAATTGTCATCATGTTATAAAAAGCTATTTGATGACAACTGATGATTGTTTCCTTAGCTCTTTATTAGTTGAAAAAAGAATGTAAGTAATATTTGGAGCTGCTTTTCCTCTACAACTAAGGCAACCGGGTGCACTACATGATTGCTTTTAGTATACAGTAGGTCGTGCTTTTACACGTAATGGTGATTTAGAAATACACCACCAGTTGGAACGTGTATATAACGGATTCATCCATTGCAGGAAGAGCGATTCGCATGACTTGTCTAACACTAAAAGCCTGAACTACATTACAGTGCTAATCAACTTAAATTTAAATGAATAAATGAATTGGTATAACAAGTGATTTTCTTTAAAACGAAGGATTGCAATGAATCATTAAAATGATAACATTTAAAACAACAAGCATGCTGCGAGCAAATAAACATATCGATCCTTATCTCTAAGGCAAAGTATTCCAAATGTGTAAGTACTGAAGGGGGAAATTCAACATTTAAAATTAGTAATTCGAAGTATTACGAATTTATAACGTTGAGTCTCCCGAATCTTCGTGCTTGAGCTATTTAACACGTTTTCAGATACTTCAGACGAAACGAATATGAGATTGACCATAACATAATTCCAATCTTTAAACGATTGTACAAAGTTGAGAAAATGACAATTCTAATTTGGTTCCTATACGGTAATGCAGTTTATAAAAAATATATCGTTTCTTGTTTATTTTTTAGATCAGTATCTGTATGTGGTCTTGAAACGTAGGATTAGATCGAACATTACTCCCAAGATATTTAAGCTTACATTTGAAGCCTCTTATATCTCTTCGGATCAAATGACTGACGTTTTATCGTCGATTAGCACCATACCTTTATATCATGATACCATTTTTTTCTTTTTTTCTTCATATCCTGATTTAACATTTAGGTTTACAACTGAGTGATAAAAAATTATCATCAACGTATGTGTATAGTAGATCTTGAAAAGATAGAATAAAACATTCCGCTAAACCCAGAGCCCTATATCACACAGAGTTCAACAGAGCGTAGTTTGATTATTCATAATTCTCGAATAACGATTTGTAGAAGCTTTGCCATACACTTATTTGTAAACGAGATATGAATTGTAGGCCTTCGATACGTCGGTTTCTGCCTTTATTATCAAGAGCTCCCAATCATATGTAAATATAACGAGTGTCAGAATTTCAGCCAGCATTCTTACACTCGTCCGTATTGTTAACTATTCAAAAATAGAGTAACATAAAGTTTTAATTGTGAGAATATTACTTTCTCAACTACTCGTATTTTAGTGAGCGAATGAAAGGAGGCTGCAGGACGATAATTTCTATAATCCGTATGGGAACCTTTGTTTTTTTAAAACGGAGTTATAATGGCGATTTCCTATCTCTCAGGGTAAACAGATGTAGTGGTAATTTTGTTAGATAATTTAGTCAGATTAATGTCACGTATTTTTGTGTAGTGCACTTACTGAGAGAGGGAGAGTGTAGGGTTACTAAATTTGTGTACTTAATTTGAATTGTTTTGTTTAAAGTTGATATGTTTTTTTGATTAATTTATTGAATTAGTTTATTTATTTTTTTCCTGACTTTTGTAGATTAAATGTGAGATCTGGTTATTATTTATATTAAATTTATTATTTTACATGTCAAGTGAATTCTATGTACCTTTTGTTTTTGATAGAATATCTTAATTGTTTAGTTCTTTTGTTTAGAGTAGATAAGAAAATAAAGCAAACTATTGCGTTCAATTCTATGAAAGTGTTTGACAATGCCAATTACTTTCAGGGGTTTGATATATTCGTGTTAAAGATACTTTCAGTCTGTAAATGGAATAAGTAATTAAGGCGGTTAATAGCGAAGTAACAAAGTTTAATAATACAGGCTTTGTATTCTTTCATAGCGAGACGCTCTGAAATGAAAACGCATTTGAGACAGGATATATAAATCTGTTTTCTTCGTTTCTATGAGACAGAGATGAAGGAATAATTTGAAACTGCACGAAATTGTAAATCCAGCCATCTGGGTGACTTTCGGTGAAAATCATGAAAGTTTGCCAAAAGTGTGCAGCAAACTGTAAATCCAGCCATCTGGGTGACTTTCGGTGAAAATCATGAACGTTTGGCAATAAGGTTGCACGAAACTGTAAATCCAGCAAGGAGAGATTTTCTGTACGACATTTCCCAAACAAATTAAGAGAACATAAAAAAAAACAACTCATGTTCGTAAAGTTTAAAAAAAATTGCATAAGTGTTTTAAAAATTCATGGATTAAGCCACATTTAATTTATTATTTTCGACGATACGCTTATACTTATTTGAAATTGAAAATTACTATTTCTTTCTTTTACAGGTCATTCTTATTTGTTAATATGCGAGTGCCATGGGAACTACAAAATCGCCACTGAGAAACTTGCTTCTCTTTTTTAAAATTTCATTCTACTTATTTCTGATCGGCCTGTTACTCATTTTATTTCATGAAATTAACATATCTAATGCCACTGAACCTGCTTCTCTTAATGAAGCGGAAGACAATGTGAATGTGACTCTTCTTAGGACTGAAGTCCTTTATAAAATCGCCGACAAATACGAGTTTTATATTCCTAATGTTAACTTAGAATGTGAATGCACTTGTACTCATAAGCCGTATTTAATAAACTGCTCCACTGATACCTTCGGCAGAAATTATAAATGTGGGAAAGTGTCCAATTCAACGACAAGATGTACCGATTACTTTCGCTATGAAAGAGATTCTACAGTTTGTCCCGATTACTATCGCGTATGTTGTCAGGTATACATTTCACAACATTCTGACATGGGAGTACACATTAGGAAATTTAACGCTTTTCGTTTAGAAAAGGGCAAAACTATTTTTTCGTTAAAATTGCATTCAAATTCACAGGAAATTAACCTAATTCTCTGGATTGATGATAATGTAAAGCGCTTATCCTTAAATTCTCAGAAACTCATACTTTTGAACTTTACCGAGCCTGTGCTTGAATTGGTTGACAAATGGTTTTACACTGAAACTGGTAAAGAAGTGTTGCTATTCACAGAGAACATAAACACTAGAGGCGGTCTTGACCCAAATAAGATTGGTTGGTTTCATTGGGATGCTGATTTCAGACAACTTTCTATGTTATCTAAAGATGATTTGAAAAAGTATTTGCAAGTGAAGCCACTAAATTGTCGATCAGTTCCTCCTGTATTTGAATGGGAAATGAATGCAGAGTTTTACTCCAGAAATGATGTAATATACAAAGCCAACACTAAAATAGTACCTGTTTTACAGCTATACAAGAATTCTATTTCAAAGTTATCCATTGAAGATGAAAAAAATATTTTAAGAGTAGTACCAAAAGGCTTTTACTCGATCAGTGCAACATTGTCAAAAGATTTTCTTAATTTTAATTTCTCAAGCTCTATCAAGGCTTATTCTCATGAAAATTTTAAATTGAAAATAACATTTGCTAAAGGGAGTGGGAATTTCAGTGCAAAGATATCCAGTCCTTTTTGGCTGGATAACATAGAATTTAAATTCTCATTACCTAAAATCTCTGGCATTCAGTCAACTGATTACACTCATCCTCTGGAAAAAAAGAAATATGATTCAGCATGGCTCTGTATCTACCAAAATGAACAGCAACTGTGCAGTATGCCAGTGATAATACCTGATCAAGGAATAACGGTTCTAACATCTCCACTGTCGACAGCCGTCACTCATTTGAGAGAAACCGTTACAAGAATCGTATATCTAACAGAGAAAAATGAAGATACGTTTGGGATACGTCTAATAATTGAAGTAATAGTCTTGATAGCAATAATAATAATAATAATAATAATGGTGTATTGCTGCCGGAAAAAACTTTTCAAGGTAAATTCTTATTTTACTATTTTTAGTTTTTATTTCTTAAAACTCGACTGATATTGAATGTAAACATGATTATTTATATGTCCAATAAAAAATGTAATTTATACAGAGTGTAACAAAAATGTACAGCCACACTTTCAGGAAATATTTTTCGCACGTAGAGGAAAAAATATTACATGTATTACATCAACGTATTCGGGATTGTTGCATGTATTCATACTAACAGAGTGCATTTTGACCATTTCATGTAATAAAGAATTTCATATGGTATGCTTGTATGTTCTTTTCCTATGCGTTTCACGTGAGTAATGTCATTAGTGAAAAGTTGTAGAAAATGAGTTCTAACATGGAAATAAAGTGTTTCCGGATCCAAGTCCCAGATACCGTAAAATCTTGAATACAGGCCGGGTATTCAAATGCACGCCGGTCTCGAATAAAAGCCGGGCTGGGTGTTAAAAATAGATTAAACGCAGAGTCTCAAATAAACGCCGGGTCTAAATTCATTTAACCCATTCTAATCGCCGGGGGGGGGGTCCAGACCATTGAGATAAATAGACGCCCAGGCCTGTATTCAAGATTTTACGGTAACATATTTTCTTCCTCTACAGGTGAGGAATGCCTCTTAAAAGTTTGGTCGTATCTTTTTGTTACACCCTGTATAAGGACTAGTAACATAAAAGTATTTCAGTTTAATTTTCACATCTATAGTTCTTATCAGTAGCCTATTTATTAAGAAATGACGGATGTAGAAGAAAAGAAGGACGAGACACAAGAACCCTGGAATAAAAAATAAAATATTGAACACAGGGTGGTAAGACCTAAAATAAGCTGACGTTTCGGAAAGAGGCTATCTATCACGACGGAAAGAGGCTATCTATCAATAACCAATTTAATCTACTAAAATTAATTAAGATGGTCGTGAGTAGAGAAAGGAGGAGGACAGCAAATTTTAATATTCAAGTTCAAAGTCTAATAAACTTGATTGAAGAAAATAACAAATAATCACGAATTTCAATTCAATAATTCTGAAGTATATAATTAGTCAACAGTTAGCAAGTCCGGGTTATCGTCTGTGGGCGAACGTCTGGGCTGGGAAGCGAGCTTAGAAGTATAGTTGCTGGCAATACCAATGGCGACGAAGTCCTCGGTGATCTGTCACCGCTGTCACAGAAGGCGGCGACCCTAGAGGGTTTCGAGGAGCGTTGCCCAATGTATAAAAACGGATGTAAAAAGAACTGATATTAGCTTAAGTAGCTAAGCATTCAGAAATGGAGGGCATGGAAGCAACTCAGATCTCTTAACGAGGATAGTTCAAATTATACCGAAGGGAGATTAAAATGTACACTTAATTGTCAGTATAGTCTTAACACAATTAACTAAAGATACTAAAATAATTGAACCGAATATCCCTTCTCGGAGACACTAAAGCCGAGCGCGGCTCGCGCTCGCGTCCGCTGGCAGGTTGGCTGGGGTAGGGCAAAGTAGATAAAAGTAGATAAATGGGGTTGGCTCGCGCTCGCGGGTTGGATTCTTTTATCTACTTTGCCCTATGCTGGGGCGCTCGAGACGCGAAAAGTTAGCCTTCTGGCTGCTGAGAAAAGTAGTGGCTAATAGCGAAGACTCCTCTTCCTCAACGTAATAAGGGTGAGGCTCGGCGGGAGCTTCCTGCTCGGCGTATATGCGATGCGGGGCGTATGCGATGCGGGGCTCGCCGATGAGTCTTGGCTGGTGCCCGGGACTTGCTTCAAATCGTCCGTCGTGCTAGGAGTCGCTTGAGTCTGAGGTTCGTTTAGGAGCAGCGGTGAGAAGCTTGGCTGTCGGCGGGCTCGTTGTGGGCGCGCGGGTTTCTTCCCGCGGAGAAAAGCACCCTGACTAAAATTGAAAAACGTTCTATCGGCGAAACGTTTACTAAAGCCACTTGCCTTGGAAGCGTGGCGGGCACAATGCTTTCTCCTTTCTCTTACTGTCCTGTTCCCTTGCTCTGTGGTTGACGAGCTAGCGGTCCCCACGTTGACTTCGTTAATCTCTCTCCAACTCCGGTGGAAACCTCCACCTCTCCTCGGTCGGCTTCGCTTTTCCTCTTTTTCGGAAAATTGCCCGGAGTGAATGACTCGCCGAATTACCTCTCCTCGACCGGGCTGACGGCGTTCTCTTTCATTCTTCCATTCTCTCTCGGAGCTCGATTCTTTCCGACCGTCCGTCTTGAAACCAAATCCTTTCTGTCTTTCTCTATCTTCCTCCTTTTTTCTCCTCTTCACCTGCTCCTCAAGATTTCTCTTTCTTCTTCTCTTCGGCTCTTCTATTCTCTTTTCTGGGTGGCGGGCAGGTGATTTTCTCTCTTTTCCTATGCCTTCTTCGTTTGGCTTCTTTTCTCTCTGTTTTTTTTTTCCTGTGTTCGATCGTCGAATTTATTTGTTGAAATTTCTTCTCTAATTCGGCGATCTGACACTATCCTTTATCAAAGCAAAGAGAACAATAGAAAATTATCCTGAAAGTGATAATAGGAGGACAATCGAAATGGAACAGTGAAGTGTATATCTGTTCAGGTGTGGGACGGAAGCAGTGCTTTCAGAATAAATACCAAATGAAATACGCTAAGGTAGATAACAAGCCTGACTAACCCAAGAGGTCTTCCACGTTATGAAAAAAAATAAGATTGACGATTCAGAAGTCAAAAAAAAGAAAAAAGGAAGGTATTAAATCTCCCCCCCTCCCCCACCGCATTGTCTGTATATAAATTTTCTTCTAATGCATCCTATTATATGAATACTGAAAATCTCGATGGAAATGAAGTGACACACGAAGAATTATCGAAAGCCGAGGCATATTCTTGATGTTAACTTTGAAGACATTGGCAACGTTTCCTTCCTGGATTATTGAAAGATGTGATACCCTTTTTTCCCCTTTTTTAATAATGTGGAAGACCTTTTGGGTTAGTCAGGCTTCTTGCTATCTTTCTTGAGGTAGCTCGGTGTATTTGTTTTGGTTTTTATTTTGGAAGGGTGAGTTTGTAAAGCATTGCTTTCGTCCCACTTGAACAAATGTAGACTTCACTATTCCATTGTCGATTCTCCTCCTATTATCACTTTCAGGATAATTTTCTATTTTCCTACAGTATTTGCTTTACAAAGTATGTTTCTATCCGAAAAGTCAGCTTTCTTCATGGTCTTACTGCTCTGTATTCAATCTTTTTATTTATTAATAAGTGATTATAAAGATTAACTAACTTGAAAAATAAATTGAGGTTTAAAGTTAATTTCAAACATAATTTTTCCTTACATTGAAGCCTTACTCTAATATGAAATGGTTAAATGCCCAAAACAATTTTCTTTTAAAAAATGATCATATGACAATATTAATTGGAATTTTCGGGCTTATATTAACCAAGATACCATCACTACTTAAAATTATTTGAAAGTGACCAAACTCTATGCATATTTATACATAAAAAATCCTATGCATATTTATGCCTATCATATCTATGCATATCAACTGTCCATTTAATTCAAGACTATTATCCTAATAATAATGGTATAGCGTTCATAATGGAGGTTGTGCTTATTGTGTTTTATGAGAAGTTTATAACCTCAGAAAGTAGGGGAGACCGGGGCAGGTCTGTTATAGGGGCAGGTTTACACATTCACTATAGTTCACTTACCGTTGGTCGGAGTGCACCCCCTTCGAGTCAGGAGAAATGTTACAACCGCCATGTACCCTCAAAACAGTCTGGAGTCAGTCGCGTATGAGAAGAGTGAAATAGACTACTTTTTCTAATTTTTCTTCTGATACGTAAATTTTTGCACTAATGTATTAGCAATTATTGTATTTGAACCATTAGATCATCATTACTCATTACTGCTTATCCTGTTAAACTGTTCTTTTGCAGTGATTTTAAGTCTTTAATTGAATAAAGCTTAGAAGCTTAGTTTTAACCAAAACATGGCGATGGGGCAAGTTTACACAAGAAACATGGGGCAGATTTACACTCTGTTTGAGGCCATATAAAAAGTCAAAACGTGGAGAAGAGTGGGTACAATCAAATCACCTAGACAGAAGGCCTGCGCACTGAAACTGTATACATTGTTACATCATCAAACGGCCAAATTAAGGGCTTATTATTGGTAGAAATACGATTAACAATAGCCGCTTTTGTGTGATGTAACAATGTATGACGTTTCTGTGCGCAGGCCTTCTCTCTAGGGGTCCGTTCACTTATTCGTTCGGAGTCATGCTCCGAGTCAATGTGATCACGTGATCAGAGTACTAGCGTCATGGCTCAGAGTCAACATAACGACGTAACAATCGAAGACTTTGATCGTTATAATCATTTGCGTGCAGTATTGCCAATTTAGCCTTTTTTTCATGCGCTTGTCTTTTGTTGGACATTTCTAATAAAAATTAAACAATGCACAGCAACTTAAAAGTCTTTCATTTAAAAGTCTTCAATTCTCTTCAAAAACTCTCATCATTATTTATTGGTGACCTTTTTATTTATTATTTTATCTTGTCCATTTATAAATAAACATATTATACTAGTTCGTAAATTAATGTATAATGCACAAAATAATGAAAATGAGCTTTTAAATTGGACACATCCCTGCTAAATTGGCAACACTGCTTGTGAACGATTCAAGATATTTTTCCCCCTCTTCGCAACCTCCGGAGGCATCAGAAAAGCATGAGCAGTGCCCATGGCACTTTTGGTTATGGGGAATCTTTAACATTAAGTTATTTTTTATTAACAGGAATAAACAACAACATATTTTTTATTTTTATTATTTTTATAAAAACAAAGTTCTGGTCATAATTGTAATTTTAATTTATTATCACAAAGGCTAGGGTGGCCTCATGCGTAAAGATGGAACTGAGATTGAGCATATAAAAATTAATAATTATGCTGAAAAAATTGTTTTGAATCAAATTTTCGATCAATTTAAGCTAATTTTCGTTTGTATCGTGTCAAGCCTACAACAATGGAAGGCTAACCAATTATGGTAAGCTATGATCGTGCACTTTGGAAAGATAGAGGCGGCCATGTTGATAGTTAAACAATCTTCTCTTTTTTGTGTGATTGCTACGGCTCCTAACAAGCGCGCTCGCAAACGATATCTCATTGTAACAAAATTAATCATCGTTGAAGTCACAACTTTGTTGGCACTCTTCATTGTTGCGTCGTCTTTCTCATTAAATTTTTTGACTCCGATGACTCCAGCTTGAAAGCAGGAGTTAAGGGAGTTAACCCGAGTCGCACTCTAAGCGAATAAAGAAACAAACTCCGAAAGACTCCGAGCGTACCCTGATGTTGGAGGTCAAGGGAGTTAACTCCGAGCGAAGAAAGAAACGGAGACCAAATGACTCGGAGCGCAAATAAAGAAACGGAATCCGAATGACTCAGAGTCACGCGAGTCACTCGTTGTGACTCCAAGTGAATAAGTGAACGCACCCTAGGTGGTGTTGATACAATGCACAGAATTAAGAGGTGGGCACATGATCACTTATTACAACAGGTAATTCAGTATATTTTGTAACCTGTAAATTTTTATTTGGTAATATTTGTATTTGTATTCTGTATTTGAAATGTGTGTATCCTGACTCATTTGTACTCATTAAATTAAACGAAGTAATAAATATTGCAAATTGTTTGAATTTTATTTCTAATAAACCTTATATTTCATTATGTTAAATGTGTGGAAACATACCTTAAGCATTGTTTAATCCTGCCCCGGTTACAGGGCACGTTTACGCGTGTGAGATTACCTCAAAAATTATTTTTAACTTTGAAAATAATATAAATTTAAGGTAAGTTAAAGGCACCATACTGTACCTTAAAGTTTAACTAATGAATGGATATGAAAATCGAGTGGAATAGATTTATTACTTAAAATACAATAATAATAATAATAATAATAATAATAATAATAATAATAATAATAAAAAAGTGTGTACACCTGTCCCGGTCTCCTCTAATTATATGGTACTCTGGAATAAAAAAAATATATGCAATAAATGATACAGAAATGATTTTAAATTATTTATGAGTAAATATTTTCAATGAAAATTTTAATTGTTTTTAGATGCAGTCAGACTCAAATGAAAAACCTGAAGAAAATGAAACGGAGTCGCTTAACAGCAGCTCTTCTGGTATCCAAAGCGTAAGCAAACAATGCACAAAATTGTATTCTGTAGTTCTCATTAAACATAAACTTCTATAAAAGAGTTTTAAAACATAACCTTAATAACGATTAGAAAAGTTTCGGAATAGCTTACGTTTGCATTCGTTTGTATGTAAAAATGGCAACTTATGCATATACTATATGGCCAAAAGTATCCGGAGACCACCTGTTATACAGGGTGATCCAAAAATCAGTTCGGTATATACAGGGTGTCACGATCTTTAACCTAATTGCTTTAGATTGCTGGCAAGTCGGACAGAGTGAAAGGAGGAGACGTAGATAATGAATTAGTCAATAACGTTTATTAGGAAAACAATAAAGTTATTTTATGAATTCGGTAAAATGGAAGCAAAATTGAACATTTTCTGTAATTTCCTTGTGAAAGAAAAAATAAGTTATGTAAACATGGTGACTTAGGGATTAAAATGTGTGTTCTACATGTTTTCCATTGCCACTTTTATTGTATCTTACACGGTTAAAAAGTTACGTTATGATTTGAACCCTTATAGGGGCCAAAGGTCAAATTTGACGTGAGCATCCTCACTTTCCTATAGCATTATACACTACATGATCAAAGGAGTTGGGACACCTGTTGCTCTACCGTAAAGCCACAAAAAGCTTCAATCAGTAGTGTGTAGGACCACCCCGAGCTGCTATCACTGCCTCCACCCTACATGGCATACTGTCCACAAGTTTAAGGTATGTGTCCACAGGTATTGACCTGCATTCCTCCAGGAGTGTCGTGGTCAGTTCCTGGACAGATGTAGGGCGAACCATCCTGGAACTCGCATGTCGTTCCAATTCGTTCCAAAGATGTTCGATGGGGTTGAGATCAGGACTCTGGGCGGACCAATCCAGTTCTTCAAACCGCATCTCGTCAAACCAGTCGGATATGAATCTTGCTTTGTGGCAAGGCGCATTGTGGTGCTGGAAGAGGAACGGCCCGTCATCAAAGTGTTCCCACAGCGCTGGAAGTGCCCCCTTATCCAGAATGGTCCTGTAGCCATCAGCTTTGAGGTTTTCGTCCACCTCGATGAGCGGGCCCAGTCCAGTCCAGGGGAAACACCCCCAGACCATCACTCCACCACCACCAAACCTCACTGTTGGAACAACACATTCCGGCAGGAAGCGCTCTTCGGGCATTCGCCAGACCCAGACTCTGCCATCTGATTTCCACAACTTAAATCGTGATTCATCACTCCATTCCACACTTCTCCATTGGTCCAGTATCCAGTTCCGACGTTCTTTGCACCACTCGAGGCGACGTTTAGCATTGGCCGGAGTGGTGCGGGGCTTGTGGGCAGCTGCTCTTCCATTGAAACCAAGTTTTTTAATTTCTCTCCGGACCGTCAAGTCACTGACTTCAATCCCTGTTGATGATCGAAGCTCTTGGGCCAAGACATGCAGCGGTTCCTTACGATGCTGCTTTACCACCCTTCGTAGCACCCGTTGGTCTCGGGGGGGTCAGCGTTGGTATTTTTCCGGGTCGAGGGTGAATGGTGGTGTTCCCTTTTTTTTCATTGGGATACAATGTTTCCGACGGTTGATTTTGGTTCCGGGAGGATGTGTGACGTTTCTCTGATGCTTATCCCAGAAAGGTGACATCCAATAATCTGTCCTCGTACGAACTCCGAGAGATCCTTCTGTCGTGGCATACTGATGATATGTCATTTGTTCTACAATTCAGCTGTGCTTGAAATGGATCATTCCATTAAAAAAATTATTTAAATTTTGTTATTAACTTTAAATGAGTTTTTTTCATGAAATGATCCATTTTCAGGTGTTCACAGGGGTGTCCCAACTCCTTTGATCATGTAGTGTATTAACAGATCTTTGACAGTTTGAATAGAGTTATAGATATTTGGGTGGATCACTTTCAAAATAAGCACCCGGTATAAACTATATCTCGGTCCACCTTTTGCATCAATCACATTCTGCAAACGTCTAGGAAGACATTCCACGAGCTTTTAATAGATGGTCGCAGGAATTACCTTCCAGGCATTCCATGAGAGATGCAGTGAGTCCGGCTACAGTAGTTCGACGATTTGGCGGGGCATGTAATTTGTGTTCTAATTCATCCCAGAGATATTCAATAGGGCTTAGGTCGAATCTCTCTGAATACCAGTTCAGTTTTTAAACACCCATGTAATCAAACCGTGGCTGCATAAGATTTGATGTGTGGACAGAACAGTTGTCTTGTTGGAAGAGAAACGGGCCTTCCCAGAATTATTGCCAGAAAGTTGGATGTGCAGCTTTATTCAGAATGAGAAGATACGTACTGACATTACTACTGCAAATATGGAAACTGTAATTTTGAAAAAGTTTCAAAATGAATATTTTCAGCACCTTCCTCCAAATTTATGACATGTATTTAAGTAGGTTTAAAGAATTAATCAGTTCTTGTGATGCAATAATTTACCTGGACAAACAGCACCTTCAGGCAAACAAACTAGACCAGAAAAGCATTTACTAACATTTGTCAGGAACTCGATAAGCCTTAAGGTAGATGTTTCGTAGTCTTTGGTGGTCATGTGAGAATAAATGTATAAATGTGAGGAAGCAATTTCTGGTGGCCAGTATTGTGCAGTAACATGATACCGTTCCTTATAGTTACAAAATGACGTCATTTCAGATTTTAGAACTGTAGTGGAAATTATATTAATATTTGCCAAGAGAGGCAAATCAACCTTTGGATGAAAAGAAATATTAAGCCAGATTACTGATTAATCTTTTTTAAATAGAATATTATCAATTGGCCCTTTTAACAGTAGGCCTAGTATCTTTTCTAGATTATGCTGATGGCCCAAAAGTATTCGCACACATGTGAATTCTTGAAATTGAAGAATAAAGCAATTATGTAGGAGAAGTATAATGTAATTATATTTATTAAATACAAAATTAATGTTTATTGCCCTATTTTGGGTGTCATAAGTTGAAAACAGAAAAAATAAAAATGTAAAAAAAGGAAATCATCACTGATAAAAGTATCCACCCCAATGCAAAAGTGGATGTATCTTCAGTTTAGAATCTCAATGATGTAAATTTTATGTATATTTTGGCTTAGCCTTATTCTTGAGGGGTAAGGTAGAGGTCATATATATTCTTGAGTATATATATTCTTTAGACAGAGAAAATAAGAAAGCTTTTAAGAGTAAACTCAAAATGGCTAAAACAAAAGATTCCTTTGAAATACGTGAACTTGTGATTAAACTACCGTCTTGGATATAAGGCAGTAGCCAAGAAATTGACATAACAAGTCTCTACAGTACGAGATAAAATCAAAAAATTTAACAAAGCCGGTTCCTCCATGAACCTACCAAGATCTGGTCGACCATCAAAAACGACTGTTCGAGCACAACGCATAATTAAACGGACTGTTCTCAGCCAAAGAAAAGTGTCATCAGCATCTGTAGCTAAACAATTACGTGATGCTGGCCATCAGAATGTATCCAGCAGAACTATTCGATGTCATCTAAACCATCTTGGTCTCCAGGATTGCTTTGCCAAGAAGAAGCACCTTTGAAACCAGTACACAAGAGAAATCGTTTGCAATTTGCCAAGCAATTGTTTGAAATACCCATACGTTACTTTGAAAACATCGTTTGGTCAGATGAGGTATACTTCATTTTTTACTTGAAATTTCACTTTGGCCACTGATCACTTTGTATGTGAAGGTATATTTATTTATTTATTTATTTATTTATTTATTTATTTATTTATTTAATAAATAGATACAAGAACAAATACAAGTACACGTAAGATGAACCCAAGGGGGCTGTGTGGTCAAAATGACCGATATTAGGCCACTGGGGATCACAGGAGACCAAAGTTAATTTATTCGGTAATGATGGGCAAGAATATGTTTGGTGATTTCCTGGTGAGGAGCTTAAGGACGATTGCCTAACCGCAACTGTTAAACATGGAGGTGGGAGCATCATGCTATGGGGTTGGATGAGTGCATCAGACCTGGAGAATTAGTAATCATTGATAAAGCACTGAACTCTGATGTTTACCAGAAAATCCTTCGGGAAAACATGATCCCTTCTGCTCACAAACTTGGTAGTCGCTGTTACCTTTTCCAACACGATAACGATCCCAAACAAACAACTTAAGCATTTTTGAAGTCCAGCTTCTTCAATCGTTGGATTTAAATCCCATCAAGAGATGCTAGTGTGAATTGAATCGACTAGGAGAGAGCGAAAACCTCAAAACTGAAGCAATACTGCATGGAAGAATGGACAAAACTTTACCCTGAACTGTGCAAATGACTTGTCCATGGATGCCTAAATGCTTAGAAGAAATAATTCAAGCAAAAGGTGGTCATATTAATTATTAAGTTACGGGGTGTGAATACTTTAGTCATTAATGATTTCCTTTTTTTTATTTTTTCCCTTTGCCTGTGTTCAAGCTTACGAAACTCAAAATAGTATAATAAACATTCAGTTTGTATTTAATAACTGTAATTAAAGTAGGCTTTTTTTAAGTAATTGCTTGAAACTTTAATTTCAAAAACTTACATGAGTGAGAATACTTTTGGCCATCAATTAACCTCTTCCCAATAATGGAATTTTTAACTACGACATTATCACACGCATGAAGCATACAAACAATTTTTACCACGCATGTAGAGGAAATGAGAAAATGGCCGCTCATGTTTACCAGTCATGTTTTGAGCTCATGGAAATTATCAGCATGATATTATAATTTCTCTATCGCGATTTCTATTTCAAACAGTAAGAACTTGATATCTTAAAAAAAAGAGTGCAAATGAAAATGCGGTTTTATTTAATATAATTTGAACCTATTTTAACATATCCGTTTTTTTTAACTGATTCACAGAGAGAATCTGCTACACCTTCCGAAGTCTCCTTGCAAATTGAACCATTGTTGGTAAGTAAGTAACAGCATTGCATTTTACAAATTGCAAATTGTAACCATTTTTTCAGTGAAAGTACGAATTTATTGGGGTAATATAAATTAGAGATTGTTATTATGTGCTTGTGTAATTGTATTATAAGTATGATAATGAAACTGAATAAAGAAATCCTGGCTTGAGCCATCGTTCGGGAATATTTTTTTGGGAGACGGTAAAAGTGTAAATCCCCGTTTTCGTTCCTTCTGGAGCAGTGAGGAATGCCACAATTTAACATCTCATAAGTGTTAAAAAGACAGGGACAATCAACAATCGAACAGTGAACTGAATATTTGTTCAGGTGGGACGGAAGCAGTGCTTTCGCTAGGCTCACCTTTCCAGACTAAATACCACTGAAATACACTGAGACACGCAAGAAGCCTGACTAACCCAAAAGGTCTTCCAGATTATGAAAACAATAATAAGATTGATGATTATCAGAAGATTGGGAGGGGGTATTACATCTTCCAATAATCCGGGAAGGAAACATTGTCAATGTCTTCAAATTTGACGTCAAGCATATGCCTCGGCTTTCTATAGTTCGTATGCCATTTCATTTCCATCGAGGTTTTCAGTAGTCCAGCCTCCAGGTCGTTGTCATAAGTCTTCATCATCTGCACCATACTCATCAGGAGATCTTGCGTAAACTTTCCGATGTGTTATGTTCAAATCTGAGTGGATGCATTGATCTTTTACCAAGCTGCGTAATGGTTATTAGGGTAACATTCTGGAACGACTGGAGCTCACTCCATCTACTTTTACTTATAGTCGCTCATCCAGATACACCTTAGAGATAAGAGTAGATTATTGTCGATGCCGAGGGTATTGTTTCTAACCAGGAGAGCTACGAGACTGTACTTAGCCCTCTTCGTTTTATTCAGCGCGTAAGTCACTTGACGGTCCAGGAGTCGATGATAAATAACGCCAAGGTACTTTTAATAACATATTATTATGTGCCACTCATAATGTTTCCAGAATGTGTCTCTCTGATTGCTTTCTATAGACCTGATGTGTTCGTACGATTCCCTTGTGTTATCAACCCATTCGAGTTTTTTATTGAATAGAACAAGATTATCTGGGGGACGCATCAGCTTCTTGTTGAAGTATACGGCTTTGCATTTTCCGACGTTAAAGTTCAGCTTCCAGGCAATTAAACCAAATCTTCAGATTTCTTCAAGGCATTCTGCAGACGAGCGATAACGTGAGACAGCTAGTGCGCCCATGGCATGATGGCAGTATCATCAGCATAGAAATATAAATTATACTCTTTAGGTTTGGGAAATCGTGCACAAAATAATTAAACGGGCCCAATGACAAAACATTGTGGAACACCGACCTTTATCTTACGGGGCGTGGATAGATTTTCCCAACTTTGCTTCATAGAACCTGTTTGTAAGAAAAGATTTCACCATCGAAATCAAATCAGGAGGAAACCCGTCTCTAATTATCTTGTAGATTAGCCCCTCGTGCCACACCTGATCGAAAGCTTTACAGACATCGAGAAAGACCACACCATAGGACCTAGAAAAGCTCTGGGGGGTGCTGAGATTTTCATATTTGCATTTGACACGAGTGGGTGTCAGGAAAGCCGAACTGATCATTCCGAAGTAGACCATTGGTGAGACAGCGGTCTTTGAACCTGGCGAGGATCGTATTCTCCAAACTATATACATCGATGGAAGCAGGCTGATAGGTCGGTAGGTCGCAGAAATTGCTGGAGTTTGCCCCTTCTTGGGAATACTTAACATAGATTGTTTCCAAGAAGCCGGAAATTAGGAAAACTTCAGCAGTCGCTTATGATAATCGTGATGTCCTAAATAATGTTAACCTTGTCTTTTTCTGGAGCCTTTTATTCAACTTCTTTATGATGGTAGCGATCTTTCCATCTTCTTTGTTGATCTTCGTTAAATGTTGTGGAACTTCATCAAAGTTTATTACACCATCTTCTATACGCTGGGTCACGAGTTGACTTTCGGGATTTTGTTAATAGGGGCAACAAACTGCATTGATTTTGTTAATAGGGGCGAATCTGCAATGATTTAAGCTTTGTCTTGATCAGTTTGCACGTAATCACCTTGAGGGCTACGAAGTGGAGGAAGCGTATCATTCTTCTTCTGTAAACGTCTTACCATGCTCCAAATGGAATTATCGTGAGCCGACAGGGTTTTGAGCTTGTCATTCTATCTTGCGTCGCGAAGCTCTATTACTTCTTCTTGAACTATTCGCACTAACATGTTGTATTTGGATTTTAGCCAAGGTTCACGATAGCGCTGCAGAGCCTACGGGTCTTGTTTCTTTTTGCAATCAGGCGTTGGATTCCTGCAATGAGCACGAATCGATGAGGAGGTTTATTTTCCAATGGATAGGCACTGGCTTCAGTGGCGCTATCGCCTGGTGATGTCTTCAACACGTTGAGTGATGTTGTTACAGGGTTTGTACAAGATTGTTTTATACTATTTCTATGTCGGAACGATACGTAAAGTCCCGAATCGAGAAGCAGCAATTCGAGTCACATAATTAAAGAGCATCCAGAAATAACGTTAAACTTGCACTCCTTATTGGTGTCTTAGAATATAATCGGCGGGAAAGGGGATAAAGTGTCCATATACAAGATGATTCATTTAAGTGAGATCAAAATATCTCGGAAAGAATGCATTGTACTAAAAGAAATGTTCGAAATAAGTTAATATTTTCAAGTGTGTATGGCTGAATGTAACATTAGAAAACCAATTCCACAATGAAATACAAAAATAACTATGGATAGAAACACCTTGTCCACAAATAAAGAATTTAATGCAGCTGATACGCATTTCGGTTACCTTGTGGCCATCATTCAGCGGAATACGTATACGGTGCATTAAAATCTTTATGTGGACAAGATGTGTTTTTCTTTCTTCAATATCACAATAATTAGCTAATTATTAGGACCGATAGGAACTTATGTTTTCACAATGTGCGTTCGTCTGTCGGTCCGTCTGTCTGTTGGTGCTCTAGCTTTCGAACGATTCCGAATTTTCGATTTCCGTTTTCGCCATTCGACAACTTAGGGAAATCGGAAGACTGAGTTCGTTGGTGGAAAAAATCGGTGAACTACTTCCGGTTCAAAACGTCAAAAATTATATAGGGGACCACGTTTTTCACTACAGGGTGGTCCATAAGTCTGTCCTCCCCTTTTATTTTTTGAACCGAAGCAGATATGTCAATTTTGATGAATCCAATGAATAGAAAGTTGTAGGTGGCCTATTCCATGGTGCACTTTTCATCATCTCAAATATGCAAATTAGGACACATTCAAAATTTATATCAAAAACCGTAAAGAATAGAGAAAAAAAACCCAATTGCAAACTTGTTCAGCATTAAAAAACAAACAAAACAAAAAAAAATCATCCAAATCGGACCAACCAATCACCCACAATCACGTGGTGAACTGTTTGTAGCTTACAAACAGTCACACTGCACAAGGAAAACTGAATGTTGATATTTCCACCATGTAAAGCATGCAAATCAAAAAATTAATATAAATTACCATACTCACATTTACTTTCAATACTAAAATATGACATGTAATATATCAAACGACTTGGAATGATGTGCCATGAATGAACATAACGTAAAATTATTGATAGTTGAAATTGGTTCAAAGGCACCTGCTTCTCGTGGACCCATTATGGTTCATTGGAAATTTCAACGCTAAAATATGGCATATAATATATCAGACGACTTGGAATAATGTGCCATGAATGAATATAACGTAAATTTTTTGATAGGCGAAATTGGTTCAAAGGCACCTGCTTTTCATGGACCCATTATGGTTCATTGGAACTTTCAATGCTAAAATATGGCATGTAATACCACTAGGTTTTCTTTAACACGTCCAACTGCAGTACCAAAGATAATTCACACTTTCGCAGCACATCAATATTTATTTTTATCCAAAAAAATTTTCAATAACATCCCGATGGAAATAAAAAAGAATTCTATAAACGGAAACTGTAAATTGGCTATTAAAAACTGGTTAAGCACATATATTGATATTGGTATCATATTTCCTTTTCCTATCTAACTAAATTATATTGTTAGATACAAATTATATTGAAAATGTTTTTCTCTATTTGTTATCTATTGATTGACGTCTTTAAGAAATCCTAGTATAAGCTTTTGCTTTTTTGGATTTCTATTGTTATTAATTTGTATGTCTTAGATTTTTTATATTGTTTATACTTATCAATAGGCTTTACACTCTGCTGTATTTGCAATGTTTTGTATGAATGATGTAAAAGCTTTAAACTTAATAAACTTAATAATACATCAAACGACTTGGAATGATGTGCCATGAATGAACATAAAGTAAAATTAATGATAGTTGAAATTTGTTCAAAGGCGCCTGCTTTTCATGGACCCATTATGGTTCATTGGAACTTTCAATGCTAAAATATGGCATGTAATATATCAAACGACTTGGAATGATGTGCCATGAATGAACATAACGTAAAATTAGTGAAAATTGAAATTCGTTCCATGATTCGTGTTTTAATGATACCATTATGAAACTATTGGAAACTTTCACTGCTAAGATATGGCATGAAACTACTTACGCCTTCTATTATCAATAGTTAGTTTGTGTTAGGCAAATTTTAACAAGAGCAAGTAGCTACTCATTCCTTCAATGATACATGCCTACGTAGAAAAGCGTTGGCAATAGTTTTTGAAGAAAGGTTATTAAATAGGAATGCTAACAAATTAAAGGATTCGTGTATGTTCTAACGTATAAAGAAATGCTACTTTCTCCATTTAACTTTTCAGATAGTTGTATTCAGTTTGAACTATACCTTTCCCTTAGAAGTACGCCCTGCTTAGCAACCAGAGGCTTCCTTAGCAGCCTCATCTAATTCATAACAATGAAAGGCTTCTTTAGAAATCAAATGCTTTCCTTTTCGTTCTCGATTTCTTTAAAATCCTATCGGTCCTGGGCATTTCGGTTGCCTGACTTGTTATATTATTTAATTCGTTAATTTAATTTCCTGATTTATTTTTCTTTAATTGTGAATAAACGATGAGGATTAAGAAAAAATGTTTAGTAAATGTTGTTTATTTTTAAAAGTACTTCCAAGGATACCTTAAATGACGTATGTTCTCATTTGAATTTTCAAAGTTTACTCCAGTTTTCCCTACTTCCTGTTTGTTCTGGAAAATGAAACTACAAAATGAATTCCGTTTGATAAGTTTTCTCCATAATTTTTTTTTCAAACATCTAGAATCAATATCTTTCAAAACAATGGCTGATATGGGTGCTTTGAAACTACTTAAATATACACTATCTGACCATTCCTCACCAGACACTCCATATCAGTAAGTTAAACCGCACCCTCCACGATATCAGTTTCGTGTAGGGCAGCCTTTCGCCGCAATAACATCTGCAGCCTTATCTTCAATTTGCGATGCTGGGACGTTAACACCTAGCGTCGACAGGAATCTAGCTCCGTTCATTTTTCAAATTGGGAAATAACTAAGTGATGTTCTTTGGACAGCTTGACCTGGCTCTCAACCAGAGCTCCAAATCGTTCCAAAGATGTTCAGTGGGGGTCGAGGTTTGAACTTTGGGCTGGCCAGTCAAGTTTTCCCACACTCACTTCCTCAAGCCAGGTTTTAACGTCTGCTGTATGACAGGAACCATTGTCCTGCTGAAATAGGTATAGGGCATCACACAGTGTCGGTTAAACAGAATTATTCAGAACTGTTTCGTACGCTTAGGCATTCATGGTTCTGCGAACTAAAATAAGAGGACCAAGACCATACCACGAAAAGCAGGACCAGACCCTAATGCAACTTCCTCCGAATTTCACTGGAAATACTGGAAAAATCACGGATCGAATGTCCCAATCTGTGGGCTTCAATGATCATCCTCCTTTTCTCCCACTAAGCTTGCGCAGTCTGTTCATATCGACTGCATTGGCTGCTATGAGTGTATTCTAACCCGTCAACGTCTTTTATAAATTGTATGACGTGTACGGACGATCCCATGCGCTTTTAGGGAGGTGTCCGGTGACGAATGGGTAGCGAATGTCCAGAGAATGTAGGCTCATTCTAAACATCAATGGTCAGCTGAAATTTCTCTCAATAACTATGTTTTCTATTTACAGAATCAAAGCCACCAAAATAGTTCGAATCCAAACGAAAATTCATGCACAAGTAAGGAGTTGAAGTTGTCCAAATCTCATTAGCTATATAAAACACAAACACAAAGTATTTGTAATCCAATGTCCCTTCTTAGATATTACACAATGTTTTTCATGTGGCTTAGCCACGTATTCATAATTGCTGGGAAGGAATATTGAAATAACAGAAGTGATACACGTTTATCAATAAAATTAATTTACAGTATATTATATGTTATAGCATTTATCATTAAAAAAGGGAATGTTCTGCGACATGGAGTTTAAGAATTTTTCAATCTTAAATAATTTTCTTATGATGGAGCCTCTCTCCAGTATGTAATCATTCTTTTTGATGAAAATAAAAATATAATTTCCGGAACTGGCAATAATGCAAAAAATGCAGAGAACCGAAAACAAATTTTTATAAGGAAAAAGGATGTGGATATGTTAATACTAATGCAAGAAATAAAACACTCTTTAACCACAAGGAGTAAAAAGAAAAAATATATATTTTTCTTTGAATTTTCGCAGGCCAATTTTCAGTGGAAGAGAAATATGGCCTCTGTTGGCTTCTTACTCGTGCAGAGTTTCTTCGCATGGTGAGACTTTTAGGCTTCCAACAACAACAAGTGGACGAATTGGAGCTCCAAAGCAGTCTCCATGGGTATAATGATAGGCAAGCAATACTCCACGGCCTCAACCAATGGGAAGAGATAAAAAGAGAACAGGCAACAGCCCATGCACTCGTGGGAGCACTGAGAAGCATCGAAAGATATGACGTCGCAATCAAAGTTTTCCCAGGTATACTATTAAAAAATATTTTCACCAAAACATTGCAATCGTAAAGATTTTTTTTGTGACTATGTATTTGCTTTTTTTTGCACTATCAAACGGAACTTCTTTCTGGACGTACCTTGTATTTGCAAATGTTAAGATATCACTTCTAATTCATATCATATCGCATATTCATTGACAAGACTTTTGTTAGTAAATATCCAATTGACGAGTTTGTCTTTGACTTCAGATTCTCTTATTTTACAGTATATTAGATTTACCCTATATTTAATACATTCATAAAAGAAACATTAATTTCTTCAAATTCAGCGCCTTGAACATAATCGCAATCTTCGTTTTTTGTTTTGTTTTTTTAAATTTTAAACAAAAGTTTTTTTATTTGAAATAAACGTTTTTAGCGAAAACTATTTCATTTATTCCATAAAGGCTTTGGAAAGAATTCTGCAAAAGACTCAGAAAACGCGGAAGATCCACAGACAACCAAGAAAGGAGAAGGCAAGATCTTAGACCCTCAACCGACAAGTAAATTAAACCAATTCCCAATAAAAATATAAATATTATAAATAATCTATAAAGTATCCAGTTAATTATCTTGAATATCTTATATGCTTTATTAATATTTTTTGTGTTTATGTGAAGGCGACACCGAGCATTTGGGTAGTTGTACAGATGATAGCAATAGTGACGATGACGACGACAACAATACTCAACCTGCTGTAAAGCAAAGTAAAATAAAATTATCTCACGACTGACATATATATTAACCAATCAATAGTGCTTAGTATATTTTAAGTAAATAATTTTTAAATAATTTTTTATCATTTTCTAAGGTGTTGTAATGCATATCTCGGAATCGTTCGTAAAATCAAAAGATTCAGATAAAAAAGAAGAAAAGCTACACTCGGAACTTGAAGGTAATTCATAAAACTGACACACAAATATACAGACAAATAAACAACTCTCGTTATTTTTGCAAAAAAGATTTTTAATGTGCTCATAAATTAAGGATAATCCTGTAGAACCCGGAAATAATGTTCGATTGGCATTATGTAAAATATGTAAATGCTATCAAACAGAAGTACAAGTCATGAATGGTATTCTGTTTTTGATAGCACCTTTGCACTGTTTGTGGTATGAAACTGTTTTTCCTAAAGTCATATGGCTCAGCATTAATGTAGAATTAATCAGCTCAGCTTTGGTAGAATTGTTGGCCATCTCCAGGCAAGTCAAAATTACATGACTGTCTCAGGACGTGAACGTTCCCCAGAGGGTCTTTCTGTCTTTAGCAAAGTTACAACAAGATGGAAACCTCAACCGCTTCAGTGGAGGGTGTCGAATAGTTACAACTGCCCAGCAGGGTCCGTATCTACTCGTAACTGCTAGAAACACATTTGTGTAAACTACAGGGCTGTAATTCAATTATCCTGCAACACTACGTCCATCTCTTCAGGGATGCAATATGACCTAAGATTTTTGTTTATGGACGATAATCACGCCCTCATGGAGCTACCATAGTGGACAAATACCTTCAACTTCAGATTATCCCAAACATAAATTACCTCATTCCCTGGAATTAAATCAGATTTAACATGCAAGGGATGCTCTTGATCAACGCATTGTGGCCATCAACCAGAGCCTCGGGCACTTCTAGATAAGTTGTCATTATAACCGGAAAAAACTTCTTATCACAAAAGAACATCGGAGATACGGAACGCCGGATACGTATTTCATTTCGACGGCAAGATTGAGACTGATCATTTGATATATCTGCTAAAAGGGAGGGTTGGGGTAAATGGCTAAAATTATTTTCATTGGTAGAGCTCAACAGAAGGAGCCAATCAGAGATGACATACTAAGGACACAAGAGAAAATTCTAAAAAAAAAACAAAAAAGAACACAACAAGAGAAAAACAGAAATTGAAACAAGAAAACTAAATATTAGGATTCAATAAATCAAATAGAACGGACTCTGTGATTGGTCCCTTGTCAGCATTTAATAATGTATTAGGATCTCTTTATGGATTCCAATGCTCTTAAAGCTGTTTAGTTGATATTAAAGTACAAAAACTGTAGATTCAAACAGTTAAGTGCAGTCGATTTACTTAGAACCGTTACAACTAACGGATAGTTGACATTTCCATTTTTTACTCCAGGATATACTTTTGGATAAGGTGCATTTATAAGTGTATTTTAATGAATTTTTATTCCCGGTATTACCGAAATGCATTTCAATAGAAAACCGGTATTATCGGTAATAACATCCCTACTTCTAGAGCTGCGAACAGCGCACTGCGAGAGCAAGACGCCATGCTAAAACTGTACTGAATGCGTTCAGGCCAGGAATCATCAAACAACATAGTGAAATTTGTAAATAAGCAATACACACCACAAACAGGCATGTGACTTAAAAGATTCAGAGAAAGAGGAAACCAAAATTTAGTTTTCAAGTGAAAAGTAAATGAAGCCAATTTACATGGATAATTTATTTACTTTGAAGAAAATACAATGTATCCATTTAGTAGTCTCATAGGCTAAACGTGAATTTTTCTTGACCAAACGCTATTTATATAATTCTCCTCATTTATATATTTTTATTTATTTGTGTAAAGGTGAAGAAGTGAAGCAACCGAGCAGCGACTCAGACGGCAGTGACATTTCAAGTCGTGGTAATGGCGTCAACGCACAACCTGCTATTATACAAAGTATAAAAAAACATTTCTGTAATTATTAAAAAAATTTTTTTGAATAAAAATGCTAGGGTCAATAGTGGTTTGAATATTTTAAGTATGTAATGAACAACTGCCATTTACTTGTTCTTGATCTTCGTAGGTGTGGCAATGCACAGCTCGGATGCCCTCGCAAAGCCAGAAGAATCAAAGAACAATGTAAAGCTTGACTTCGATCTGAAAGGTAATTCCTGACGCAAACACAAACACACACACACACACATAAGAGCGCGCGCACTTTTGTTTAGTGCAGGACTGAAGATTGCATTCCAAGCAAGTAACTCATTATTAACAATACATGGTAGCTTTAAGGAATAAACTCCAGAAAAGAAGATTTTTCAGCCAAAAAAAATGATATAAAACATACTGTTTTGTCCATGAGAAACGCCTATTGGAATCTGGACATCTAAAATACAATACACCATATGGTCCGTTCTCCATACTGCCAAAGATCCTTTCAAAATTACTGTCCTCGAAAGCATTGGAATCGTCAAAGCTCTTTCATCGAACCTCAAAAATTTTTAAATATACAAACTAATTTCGATATATTCCAAATTTTATGTTTTTTATCTGATTTTCTCGTACAACTCTTTACTTATTTAATTTTATAATTATTTATATTTTTATATATCAAAATATCTATATTGTAATTATTAATTTATTTAATTCATCCTTTTTATTATTGAATCATATACTTTGTTCACAGCCTCTTATAGTTAACTTTTACTTCAGCAATCGATAGTTTACAAACCATTTTCATTGCAAACCATTCATATTGTTAGATACTGTTATTCATTTTCAAAATATTTAGCAGCTATTCATTCCATCATCTTGATGAAGCCGGGGAAAGATGGTGAAATAAATATTCATCAATAATGTATTGCCAAGGCTCCATATTTAATATGCTGTTTTTAAATTTCAACATAATAAAGCAACGCATATCATAAATGCAAAAAATTTTCACTCTCACAAGGGATCATTACGATTTTGTTAATTTGATCGATAAAAATATTTCGTACCAATCAATAAATAACCTAAACTGATGACATATATTACTGGTCAATCAGTAATCAGATTCTTTTCCTACAAAGCAGGTTATAATGATGACAAACCCGAACCATTCAATACGATCTGTTGCCATTAAACAAGTACGGGGTAATTCTAAAGTCCTGGAAGCCATATTTTCTGTCATATCTCCCATAATCTGTTCTATGATTATGATGCGGTTTTTTATTGTGTTCGTAAGTGAATACGAAACAAGTTTGTGTTACGGTTCCGGTTCCAAATTTTGTATATATCCAAATACGCTTAATTAGGCCATCGAAGGTCACCAACAGATTGCCCATCCATGGCTTCCTGTTTTCTGGCTGTAGCAGATTTCTTGATAAGGGTATAGACTTTACGACCATCCTGTATCTGCCACGCCTCAAATCGATGATCAAGATCATTCACAAACTGTCTGATACAGTTCCGAGACAGTATAATTAGAAGTATTTTTGAACTGAAATTTTATTTTGATATTTCTATATATGCTTCTTTTCATTTTATTAGTAAGCAGATTACACGCCCTTCCGGGAAAAAATTAAATAAGTAAGAAATACTTACAATGTAGAAAAAGGGAAGGAAAAATTCTGCGTTCTGGATTCGAACCACAGAATAACACAGAATGGACAGCTTCGCCGATTCCCATGCTAACCGATGGTAGTCAAGGTCTATAAAAGAAGGTCAGGACACGAAAATGGAGCCGCCATTTTGGTTCTAAATGTGGCGTTTCCTATACAATTTTCAGGTTAAATATAGGCGATTTTCGTGCAAAAAAAATTCATTAAACAACCAAAATGGGACATTGAAATGGAAGTTGTTATAAATATTTCTAAAATATAGCAGTATTAAAAACCTCAACTCAAGAAACAGGAGGAACTAAAATATTTTAAAGTTATTAAAAGTTGAATCCAATGATTCGTTGAAGCGAGTTAATTGAATAATTTCATGAATCTTAAAAATTTCAAGAAATTAATAAAAAGAAAATTCACAAAATGACCGCTTAATAAAATTTCCAAATGAAATTAAAATTTAATACTCCAATAATTTTTAAATTTTGGCCTAATAACAAATTTAACATATAGCCTCATTATTATTATTATATAAACATAATTTTGATAAGAATAAATTTACAGTTTTCAGTTTCGCATTGAAAACATAACCTTAATTGTCATAAATTATTTTAATAAATTCGGCCTGGAAATTATGACATGACAAGTTATGTTTTCAACCAGAAACTGAAAATTGTAAATTTCCTTTCTTTAAAATTATGTCCAAATAATTTTCAGGCTGTATGTTAAATTGTTAATAGACCATCAACGTTAAAATTATTATTAAGCCAAAATTTAAAATTGATAGGTGTATTAAAAAATTTATAATTCATTTTGAAATCTTATTAGAATGTCATTGTGATTTTTCTTGATGTAGATTTTTTTTTTAATTAATTTGTGAAGTTTTTAAAATTTTTGAAATTATTATTAAAAGTTTTTTTGAAGTGTCGAAAAATAAATTCTTGCAGATGAGTCTTAATCTTTTTAATTAAATACACGAGAACTTTTAAAACAGGTTTAATTAGGTCTCCGGTCATATTTTCATCTCATATTACAAAAATTTTTATATAAACATAAATTTTGCAATACATCATATATATTGAAAATTTTACAATAAACAGTAAAATTTGCAATAAATAATAAAATAGCGGTTTTACAATAAATTATATAAAAAAATTAAGTTTGGAAAACAGTGAAGAGTTAGTGAAATTTGAGAAGTGGAAATTTATGCGTTTCTATTCCTGTATCTGCAGAGATTCTCATAAAAAATCTCTTACTTCCATATATTGTTTTGCATGCATATTTTTCATTAAAATCCTCTGAGAAAATGTATAATCTGACTGACAGATACGTAAATATTACTGATTCAGTGATATCATGTTTGCATGTAAATATCAGCTTTTAAATTAAAGAGTGCAATATTATTTTTTAAAATTTCCCTTTTACATTTTTTTTTATTTAAGCGATATGCACTGTAATTATTTTGGAATCATTAATTTCATTAGAGGCAATTCGATTCAGATGGGAGGCTTCTGAAAACGGAGGAGAGCGTATTGCATAGGTGGAAGGAATACTTTGCATCTCTTCTTAATCCGGTGACAACAACAACTGAGGCATACGAGGTGCACCTTGGAGCGGAGAATAGTCACGGTAGTATCACTGAAACAGAAGTCAGATGGGCAATTAAGTCCCTGAAGACTGGCAAAGCTGCAGGTGATGATGAAATCCGGTCCGAGATGTTAAAGGCCTTAAATCAGGATGGTATCCTGTGGCTGACTCGAGTGTGTCAAGTTGCTTGGATATCTGGACAGGCCCCTAAGCAATGGCAGACAGGAATTGTGATCCCTATCTTCAAAAAGGGAGATCAGAGAGATTGCAACAACTATCGAGGCATCTCTTTGCTCAGCATTCCTGGGAAAGTGTACGCTAAGTGTCTGGAGAAGAGAAGTCGGGAAATAGTCGACTCCAAACTGTCGGGGGAGCAGTGTGGTTTCCGACCTGGCCGAAGCACGACGGATCACATCTTTGCTCTAAGGCAAATCTTTGAGAAATCCTGGGAGTATGCAAAAGAGGTCTACGCTTGATTTGTGGACCTCGAAAAAGCATATGACAGAGTTCCTCGGGAGAAGCTCTGGCAAGTGTTGCAAGAGTATGGAGTGGATGGGCAATTACTGGTTGCTATCATGTCTCTGTACGAAAGCTCTGAGATGTGTGTCCGGATAAATGGCATTAAGTCGAGACCGTTCACCGTGGGTGTTGGACTCCGCCAACGGTGCGTACTGTCGCCCATCTTGTTCATTATCTTTATGGACTGGATAGACAGGGGCAGCCGAGGCGATGAGCGTGTTTGTGTGGGCGACTGCCTGGTGGAGAGGTTGCTCTTTGTGGACTATCTTGTCCTGCTTGGGTCTTCTCGCACGAACCTTCAGCATGCACTAGACCGGTTTGCAACCAAATGTGAAGAAGCTGGGATGAAGATCAGTGTGGCTAAAACCGAGGTTCTGGTCCTTTCAAGACAGCCTGCTCAGTGCGCTCTCCATGTTAGGGGAGCCTCATTGAGACAGGTGGAGAAATTCAAGTATCTCGGGATTGCATTCACGAGTGATTGACGGCAGGAGAAAGAATTAGATGCTCGGATCAGCGCAGCAAGCTGTGTCAGACGTGAACTGTGGCGATCCGTGGTAACGAAACGAGAGCTGGGTAACAAAGCCAAGCTCTCCGTCTTCAAATCTATCTTTGTCCCCATTCTCACCTATGGTCATGAGGCTTGGGTAATGATCGAAAGAGTGCGATCGCGGGTACAAGCGGCCGAAATGAGATTCCTGAGAGGTGTGGCAGGTGTTACCCTTCTAGATAGTGTACAGCAGCACAATAAGGGAATCTTTAGGTGTTGAGCCGCTACTTCTCCGCATTGAGAGATCTCAGTTGCGCTGGTATGGCCACGTGATACGGATGCCGCAAACTAGTCTTCCTAGGCAGTTGTTATTTTCCAAGCCGGTGGGTAAGAGACCAAGGGGTCGGCCTAGAACCAGGTGGCTAGAGTACATGGAGAATCTGGGTTCTTGTCGCTTGGATATTACCAGGGAGGACATGCGCCTGATGGCGGAAGATCGCGATCGCTGGAGATCCTCCATAGGGCAGCTGCCCCCGCGACCCTAACGGATAAGCGGGTTTGAAAAGTAAGTAAGTAAGTAAGTATGACTGCATTATAGTTTAGAACCAAAATGGCGCAAAGAATTGTGGGATCGTGTCCTGACCTTCTTTTATAGACCTTGATGGTAGTGAGCAGACGGTGGCGCCCTCCGACGGATGGGTGGAATTTGCCAGCTGTTTAACCTGCGTTTCAATGGAGCTTGCTACGACATTTTCTAGATTTTTAATTATTTCTCCGTGTGTAATTAACTGAAACTGTCCTGATCAGACGGAAGCTTGAAATAAATGACATGTAATTTTTCAGTGTTAAGAAAAAAATATTTTCCACGGACGAAAAATAGACATTCCCCTACTTAAATGCTTGAATAACTTGCTTGGCAATCAGCTGACTGGTTGTTAAGTTTACATTTAACATCTAAATCATTTAGACTTTACAAATGTATTAAATATTTTTCCGAAATATAGTAATTTCACTCACAAACTAATCTAACTTCAACAATAGAATTAATATGACCCATGTGGCCCGATTCCTTGAAATGTAAACATTGACTTTGAGGCAACCTTCTTTTCTATTAACCTTGGTGATAAACGAGGTTAATAGCGAGCTCCGTTACAAATATCTCAATGACTGCATGAGCAATACCAGGTCTGTAAATATAAAACCGGAATTTGCCCACAGATGGCCCTAGCTGTCAATGTAGTTACCGTCAAACCGCGTTGTTGGCGCCATTTTTTTACTCTGACATCTGACAAAGATTTTCAACTCAAAACAAAACAAGTTTCATACAACAGCATAGTTTGTAATAGCGTTGAACATGTCGAATTTTGTGCCTGGAAGCTACGATTTGCGGACAGCATTGATTTTCTGTTACCATTTGAAGAAAATTGCTGCAGAATCGCATCGAATGCTTGTCCGTGAGCATGCTCTTGGTAAATCACAGTGCTTTGAGTGATTTAAAACAATCAAAAGTGGTGATTTTGACGTGAGAAACGAAGAACGTGGAAGACACAAAGTGATCTATTATGAGCTGCTGAAACCTGGCGAAACCGTTAATACTGAACGCTACCGACAACAAATGATCGATTTGACAACCAGGATATCAAAAAAGGCAACACAAAGTGATTATGCTTCATGATAATGCGCCATCACACACAGCAAAACTGGTCAAGAAAATGATTGAGGCTTTTGATCTTGTACAAAGGGTAGATTACCGCAGAACGATAATCTGCGGCATCTACTCCTTCGAGGGAATTTTGCGCCATCCCAGTAACTAACGGCTGCTAGCGATGACAATAGCAGCCGGGACCGACGGCTTAACGTGCCCTCCGAAGCACGGGAGGTTCATGATGAAGAGCTGCTGGCGGACGAACAAACCAGTGGCTATCACCAGCTGCTGGGCATCCAGCAAATGGGTCAGACTGAAGTCCCCCAACAGCTGTGCCCCAAATAGCCATCTCACCCAGCAGTGGTCCTCAAAGCCACTAGCTGTCACACAGCCAGCAGCTGGCCGCGCCCGAAGTTGCTTTACTCCATCGATCAGCGAGCCAACTACCGAGACAACTAGGCCACGGCCAAAATTGAGACGTTTACTTGGAAAATACTTTTGCATGCGGCTTACTCATCAGACTTGGCTCCTTCCGATTACTACTTATTTGCATCGATGAGACACGCACTTGCTGAGCAGCGCTTCACTTCTTACGAAAATATACAAAAATGGCTCGATGACTGGTTTGCCTCAAAAGAGCAATAGTTTTTTGGCGTGACATCCACAAATTGCACTAGTCTGCAAATTTGAAAAAATTTTCTAGTCCCGACACTATTTCAGCTGATTCTTAGGTAAAATGACCTCCTGAATACGAATATAACCTTCGTTTTCCCCCATCACCCACCATTTTCGGGGGATGCCCCCCAACCCATTTTTATCATTTTCCGATAGATTTAGAGGGTTGAAAAGGTTTATTTCAGCCTTTAAAATTCTTCTAAGGGGTTAGAGGGCTGAAAAGTTCTAAAACATGAACATTTATAGCAGGGGGGGTACATGCGGGGGGAATTACCCCCTTTAATTGTTTAAAAAATCATTAAAATTTGAACGATTTTCCGTTTTTTTCGTATTTTGGAAAAAAAATAGCGAAAAATAGCGAAAATAATATAGCGTAAATATAGCGAATAAATAGCAAATTTTCATGAGTTTTTAAACAGTTAAAGGGAGTAATTCACCCCCTAACGTACCTTCCTACTATACATAGTCATTTTCTAAGTACTATTCATCTTTCAAGACCCTCAAAAAAATTATAAAAGCTGAAATAAACCTTTTCATCCAACCTTGGCATCCCCCGAAAACGGTGGGTGATGGGGAAAAACGGAGGTCACATTCGGATTCAGTATGTCATTTTACGTAAGAATCAGGCAAAATTGAGTTGGGACTTTTTTTCATGCCGACCAGTGTTGTCAGACAGGTGGAAAAAATGTATAGCCAGCGATGGGCAATACTTCAAATAAAATATTTTTTATCATTTTCATACAATAAACGTGCATTTTCTATACAAAAATTCTGGTTTCATACTAATACCTGGTAAATACTCTGATATACATGCAATATATGAATACATACTGTATAAGATTAAGCTATGATGGATTAAAATGAAATTGATACCAATTGATAACGAAAATTTCTTTCTATATTCTTAATTTTTATCTCTTAAAGGCATTCAAGGAAAGCAAAGGGAATACATCAGAGGCCTCCAATTGCCACGGATTTTATGGTTGGAAAAGAAATATTTACCTCTTGAAGAACTCTTCGTCGAACTGACTTTGAACAAAAAGGATGAAAAAGGTAGAGAAACGATGGAAGCCATCGAACTGGAAAACATGTTTCAAATGGAGGAAGAGAAGAAAGTTTGTCGTCTACGGATACTTATTGAGGGTCACCCAGGGTTCGGGAAAACAACTCTTCTCCTAAAAATTCTTTCTGATTGGTCCAGGGAAGTAAATTACGTCAGCAGTAGATTTTCTTTGGTATTTCTCGTCCTACTTAGGAATTTCAAAGGTAGATTAGAGTCACATTTACACCAACAATGTCACAACATGGATATTACGGAAAAAGAAATTGCACAACTGATTCAGTCCGTCGAAGGAAAAGTGTTATTGTTGCTCGATGGATGGGATGAGGCGGCAGAAGAGACAAAGACGACACTTGTGCCTCTCCTCAAAGGTAAAATGTACCCCAATGTCACAGTCGTCGTTACTTCGAGAACAGGTTTTTACCATTGGCCACAAGAGAAAGATGACATTTTCAACAAAAGTCATGAAGTTTTAACAGCGTGGGAAAAACGAATTCAAGTGAAAGGGATTTCACTCGAGAAAAGGAAGGAATTCCTTCAGAAATATTTAGAGATAGATCCCAGTGAATTGTACAAGACGATCGGTAAGTTGCCAGTTTCCTTTAACGATTTCTATCGTTGTCCCTTGTTTCTCTTGTTGTTGGGAGTTCTCATAGAAGAAAAACAATTCGACAGCATCAAAACGAAGACCCAATTGTACAAAACCATTTTTAATTTTGTTGTCAAGAGAAGTTTGTTTAAAAAGGAAAAACTAGAGAAACATAGGGAAATCGACATATTCGATTCGACAAACAGTGAAAGTTCAGAGTATAGAGACGCAGTTATTAAGTTTGGTTGTATGTGCTTGCAAAAATTAAAAGTTCAAAGCCTTTCATTTAGTGAAGAAGACATTTTTATAAACGAGATCAATGTTTATGATTTAGGATTTCTTACGAAAACTGTTTTGGTTGCTGACCACCAAGAAACACCTGAGTTTGAACCAATTCATAAGAGCTTTTTAGAATTTTTGGCTGCATTTTATTTGTCAATCTTAAACGAAACAGTTCTAGTAGCGGAAGTAGAAGAATTGTTTAAAACGGGAATAACCCCAACGAAGGTTCAACTTGTTTATCATTTTTTGTGTGGATTCCTCGATTCACAAGCCACGAAACTCTTCCATTCACTGCTGCCTTTCAAAGACTTCATTCGTCTACTTGATGTAAAAAATGAGTTCCGGTGCAGTTTAAAACCCGTGTTAGATGAAATCGTTAACCCAAACGAGGAAATTTATAGATCCTTAATCCCCTTTATACCCACATACTTGATAAATGCTAATGATGACGTTGAGGATGACTTCCCTCCTGTAGAATTTCTCAAGAGATGGGTTGGGCCTGTGGTGAATCTTTCCAGTGAAATCCAGGTCATGAAAGAATTCAGATTAAATAAGATATGTTTAGATAGGGTTAAGATTTTAAACGGCTGTTTAAATCCCATTAGAGTTAAGAAAATTATATTAAACACCAAAGATGTTACCACTATAGCATCCATCGAAGGAGATTTTAAGTGCCAGAAGCTGATCATTGAATATTCGTGTGAAAATCTATCTGAATCTTTTATCAGAATGCTGCAGAAGTTGTCTCAGTTCTGCTGTTCGGAAATGTTATGCTTGGAAATTTATTATCCACAAGAAAAAGAAAAAGAAAAAGTGAAACCGTGGATAGAAATGTTCACCCAATTTTGCAAAGATCTCACACGAGGAGAATTAAGGAATATTGATATTCACCATTTATCCATTTTAAGGATCCATTTAGATTATTTCCCTTCGGTTTCTTCCTCCATCACGGATCTAATTAAAGCAAATAGAGTGAAATTTGGAATTAAATTTTCATGTGAAGAGTGCAGTAGGTATCACTTGTATGAATCTGTGCTCAGCGATATTGTTAGAGTTATTGTCAACACTCAGATCGAGTCGGTTGCTTTTCATGCAAATCAAGGGGTTTTTATGAATGCTATCGTTTTACTTTTAGAGCGCACACAAAGATGGAAATACTTGGATTTAAGGGGATTTCTGCATCCTGAGTTTGAATACAAATTTAAAGCCATATCAGTAGATCACTTGAATTGCATCGATATGGAAACCCCAAATAAGAATCTTCTTCCACTTTTACTGCAGGCATGTGACAATATTAAAACGTTAAGTTGTCCTGATATCGAGAGTATAAAAGTTGAAACATTAACTAATTGTCAGGCATTGCGCACCATCGAAACACTCGAATTAAACAAAGTTTTAATCGAGGACACATTACCTGATCTTATTTCAAATTTTGAAAACCTCAGAAAACTCAAGATAAACGATCTACTGTTGCCTTCAGAAGATAATAAAAATATTAGTCAGTTAACCGGCGACGTTTTGTTGAAGACAGTTTCTTCTCTTCCCCATTTGAACTCATTGTCCATCTGTTCCGGCAATGCTTGCATACTATACGAATTGTTGGAGAGATTCTCCTGTACAACAGATGAAGAAAAGAGTAAAATCTGTTTGCAAGAACTTGTTCTGAATTCAGCTTTTGTGAACCCATTTCCAATGAACAAAATCATCGAAGAATACAGATGGCTTACATGTAACACAGGCAAGTTTTGGGTTTTAATCTCTTTATTTCTTATTTTTATATTATAAATTATAAGTAAGATATTTTTTGCGATAAGAGAATTTTCTTAAACGGCGTGTAATGAGATTTTTAATATGACCATTAATGTGTCATCACATTTTAATAAGACATCCAAATTTAACTTATCCCATTGAAGTATCATTATTCATTCAGTAGAGAAATTAATTCTCATTCTTAATTTCTTTAGCATCCCTATCTATCTATTTATCTATCTATCTATCCCTTATACTTAATTCTCTAAAGCGTCCGTCCATCTGTCTGCTGTCACGCTCCCTCTCTGTACTTAATTCATTTCATAACTCAGAAAATACTCAAGGAATCTCCACGAAATTTTCCATGTACGTATAGTGCCCGTCACGAAAGAAAAAGGAAACTGGCACACGTGTAAATGAATAAAACTCGTTCAACCAATCAGAAACGAACAGTAATCAAGGCATTACTTACTACTGATGCCAAGTGTAAGTAATACCTCGTTTCCAGTCCGTTTCTGATTGGTTGAACGAGTTTTATTCATTTACACATGCGCCATTTCCTTTATCTTTCGAGCCGGGCACTATAGTTAGTGTTGCTGTGCTTTCAGTAGGGTACTTTTTATATCGTGTTTATATCCATTTTTTAAGTTATTCGAAAAGTTGAATTGTTTTCAAATGATGTCACTAGATGGCGATACTGTCTTATCGAAGAGTTGAATAGACTTTTTGTTTTTAAAGTATGTCACTAGATGGCGAGGCCCGACGGCACACTTCAAAGCACTGTATAAAGAAAGTACGGAGAATTCATTGTTGCAGGCAGCCATTTTGCCTCCTATTTCGTATGATGTTTGGTCGTGTTTTGCAGCAAATTCAAACTTCAGAGCACATTTCTGTCTAACTTTTTTCAAAAAGGAAGTGATCAATCTGCAAGTTTGAATTTATCGCAAAACAAGAAACAATCGTCATAAAAAACAGGAATGAAATAGGAGTCAAAATGGCTGCCTGCAACAATGATTGTCCATACTTTCTTTATACAGTGCTTTAGCACACTTAAGTTGTACCACGGTCTTTCAATCTAAGATATCAGAATATCATTTGGCAGTGTTATTGAAACATCTTTTACTTCATCTCATGTAGCATCACAGAGCGGGTGGATATGATTCATCTACGGAGAAGCTGTGAAAAACGCTCTCGATACAGCTGTGCAGCAGCACGCCCACTGCACCTTGCTTCTCCATACATGAGAACCATATCCACCCGCTCTGTCATGCTGTAATGCCTCATGAGATGAAGTAAAAGGTGTTTCAATAATACTGCCAAATGATATTCTTTTTCTTTGGAAATGATGGGTGAACTTTAATCGTAAATATAATAAAAACAAATTCACTGATGTTGGTATCAGAAGATTCCACTTTGGTTGAGGTATTGGACAAGTGATCTTCCGGCAGCAACCCCACTTTTAGTGGCGTTTATATCCCACAAGAGGGCTTAACGGCAAAAATGGCATAGGAAATCATTGTTCCTGTTAGCACTACCTATCACCCCTAGAAATTTGTGCCATGAATTCTGAGACACCCTGTATTTGTTGATACAGTCTTTTTTTTTCCCCTGGTAGATCAGGTTTCATCCCTACCTGTAATCACTCATTTCTTTGTGCAATATCTTTGAGCCTAAACAAAAGAAAGTAGGTCAATACCTGAGGGTCACACTGCGTTTACATGCACACATTCGATCCGGATCGAGTTCAAATTTGCTGTTTGGTTGAAAAAAAAAAATATAGAAAATTTTAGCTAGAATAAGTTCTTGGTTGATTTACATCTCAAAACAATAAATATCTATAAATGAATAAATTAATAAATTTTAAAATACACTGCATGTTTAGTTTTATTGTAAATTTTTATCAAAATGGGGTTTCAAGTTTTCTATCAAATTGGGGTTTTATATTTTTTTTTATCAAAATGTAATTTAATAATTTTTTATCAAATTATAATTATCAAATAAACTTTTATATTTATATCACAAATTTCAATGTAAAAATTTCTATTTTATTAAATTATAATATGATAATTGTTTATAATTATTATAATTGTAATTTGATAATTTTTATAATTTAATAAAATTAAAATAAACAATTAAATTGAAGTTTTTGATATAAATCTAAAAATTAATTTGATAAAAATCTATTAAAATTATGTTTTCAGAAGAACCTATAAAAACACAAAAAACTTGAACATGCATTTTATTAAGGATATTATTTTGAGGTGTAAATAAACCAAAAACTTGACCTCAACCTTATTATTTATACAGGGTGATTCAGAAAGGTAGGTCAAGAATGAAATACCATGTACTGTTTGTAGCGGGGAACAATTTTTTTCCTATAAACATGGGTCCGGAAATGCATCCTTACATAATGCAACTTATACGAGATAGGAATAGATGTGCGTGGTTTCAGTCGGGAACTCACCTCGACACGACATACCTTCAGCGATGGATTGGGAGAGGAGGCCCTATGCCCTAGCCATCCCGGTCTCCTGACTTGACACCTCTGGACTTCTTTTTATTGGGCCACATCAAGTACTTGGTGTATGCCACACCTATCGACAATCCTGATGACCTTGTAGCTAAAATTGTTACAGCGTGTGGAGAAGTCAGTGATTCTCCGGACATCTTCACCAGAGTTCGCGAGAATCTCGTCCGCAGACTAAATACCTGCATCGAGGCTCAGGGTCGGCATTTTGCACACCTACTGGTAATGTCATTCCTACCTCGTACAAGTTGCATTTCCAGACCCATGATTATAGGAAAAATTTTGTTCCCGCTACAAACTGTACATGGTATTTCATTCTTGACCTACCTTTCTGAATCACCCTGTAAACAGGGTGTCTCGAAATTCCTGGTACAAACTTTTAGGGAAGGTAGTATGGGTGATTCTAAGCAAAGAGTTCATATGAACATGCGTCCGTTAAAACTTGATCGTATTCCAACGAGTAGTTTCCGAGTAACGCATTCAAAATCGTGACAGTGCTCACATGCGAGTACTAATCAGCACATGTTAAGATGTTGACTGCGTAACCCAGAAACTACTTGTTGGAATTCGTTCAAATTTTAACAGCATGCACGGTTTTATGTATTCTATTATTTCCCCAAATTTCATTATTCTAGGCGTTCCGGAACAAGTTGATCTTGGTGGCGGCATTTTTATTTCTGTTCATATGTCAGTTATCGTTCAAATTGGGACCCATGTTCATATGAACATTTTTGCTTAGAATCACCTATACTACCTCCCCTCAAAGTTTGTACCAGGAATTTTGAGACACCCTGTTTAGAAAATTTTAATTGAAAGCAAAATTTAAAGGAAAAGTCAATAATTACAAAACTTATTGATTGTCAATTATATTTCCAGACGATAATAATGAGAAAATTTTTAAAAATAGTATTTCAGCCGTATTTTAGAGGAAGCGTAACTCGAGTGATAAGGCCGACTGAGCCAACAATGGCGGATTCTGTAGCAGACAACAAAGTCTGGCGTACTTTCCTAATCTAGAGCTTTACCCACAGGGCATATTATCGGACTCGATCCGGATCCATGTAAACACGAGGCACTTTTGGATTGGCTCAAGTCGATCCGAGTCGAAACGTGCATGTAAACGCAGTGTATACCATCCTCCATGGGATTAATTTATTGTTTCCTTGTAGAATTTTCATGTGAAGATGTAAACTAAAACCCATCGGCAATAATAAACCTAGATGTTAACAATTGTAGACCTTGTTTATTAATTTTATTAGAAAATAAGAAACAAAGATAAATGCTGCTTTCTCCCCACGTATGTTCTTATTCATACTAATAGTGTAAAAATTCTTTTACAGGAATACTAGAGAAACTTAAGAAGAGACTGCAACTAAATTACAGGGAGGAAGTTCGCGCCCCAATGGACACATGGCTGGAAGGGGATGTCCTACTCGATCAGATTATCGTGCGCGTGGAAACTGAAGACTTCAGGAGGGGGAATAAAGAACTCCTGTCACGATCAATACGAATTGAGCATCTGTTCAATGGAGATTCACGTACGATTTTAGCCAAAGGTTCCTCAATGTTGGTAAATAAGGTCTTTTGCTACAAACTGCTCAGAGATTGGGCAAAGGGAAAAGAGTATGTAGACAGTAAATTCAGTCTTATGTTCCACTTGGACGGAAAAGATTTTAGTAACGTCGCTTCCATTGAAGAACTCCTCAAAGAAAAATTTCCAGGGGAAGCGACAACATCCCACGATGACATTATCGCTTATATCACCAAGTATCAACACCGAATCTTACTCATTTTAGAAGGTTACGACGAAATGAGTGAAGAAACAAAAAGGAAAGTCGAGCCATTGCTTCTACGTCGGTTGTTTCCTAAAATATATATCATAGTCACGTGCAGCAAAATAACGCCCCTTTCAACCAAATTGGCATTAATCTCTAAACAAGAAAATGAAAATGATGAACTGGGAGAGGTGAGTTTTCAGAAGAAATTGATCATCAAACTGGTCGATGCTCCTTTAAAAAAGCACTGGTTGGACATAGGCACTCGATTGAAGGATACAATGGAATCGATGGAAGAGAAGGGCATGGTGACCATATTAGACTGCTGTTCTCTGTTTCTTCCATCATTGTATGTTATGATTCATAAAGTAAAAGAGAGGAAACTCAAACGTAAAACGGACATCTACAAAAATTACTTCAATTACCTTTTCAATAAGCTATCTAACACTGAAAGAGAAGTGAACATTTTCACGTTGCTTAACTCTAAAGTACGTTTTTTATCACCTGAGCGCGAATACGTACAAACACTGGACCGCTTCGGGAAATTTGCACTGCAAAAGATGATAAAAAGGGAATCTTTGATCATAAAGGAAGACGAACTCGTACACAACTGTGGAGGTAAAAGTATTTTGCGACTTGGATTCTTAGTCAGTACAGCCAACGTCTACGAACCCATCGACGAGAGTTTCGTCGAATTCACGGCTGCCTTCTCCACTTTCAACGTATTGGGAGAGTCAGGTGAAGAGAGTTTCAAAAGGGAAATTCAAAGAATTGTGTTGGGGGAACATTTACGACCAGCGACTGATGATTCCTACTTATTTCCTTTCCTCGCAGGATTATTGAACAACAAAGCCGGACTTATATTCGAGGCACTCTTTCCTCATTGCGATTGGTTCGATTTGGCGAATATCATGTTCAACGATATTCTCATGGAAATTGTCGATATTCACCCGTTCATCGATTCTATCAGAAATCTCTTGCCTTTGCTCTTTCCTCCTGTCTATCGCACTTACTGTGATTTTGCTTCCATTGATAAAGAATTCCGTTCCTCGCGCAATAACTCTCTTCTCTTCAATTCAGCACTCGAATCGAACGTCATTCAAACACTGCGATGGGCTCCTTCTGACTCGATCCCCTTAAAGGAAAATGTCAAAATCAATCATTTGCTGTTGATTCTCGATGAAGAGTTTTGTACCCACAACCAATCTCATAAAGCGATATCAATGAACTGCCAAACCCTTTCCCTTTATTTTCATGGGCAGTTTAATGTCGAACGATGGTCTCATCTCGTTCATTTGCTCGAATCGGTGAAAACAGATAAAATTTGTTTTGAATTGAACCAAGGATGCAAAGATTTAACTTCTCTTCTAAATTGCCTTCACAATGAGCTAACTGGGGGACAGTGGAGGGATAAAACAATCGATCGAGTGAGCATCAGTATCGGGAAAAAAGATGACCCTAAGTGTCTTTTCCATTTAGTCGACCTCGTTAGAAGGGAAAAAATTAAAGAAGGAATTTGGGTAGATATAGACTCATCAGACAGAAATAAAGAATTAAAGGTTAGCATGGAATCAGACTTACAAGCATTGTTTGACTCCATTCTTCAATCTAAAACCATCTCTGACTTTTATTTATCAAACAAAGATTCTGTTATCTCACTTAATTTTGATTTCAGTCGTTCGCACGGAGAAGAAAATGTGATATTCAAAACATTATATCTGTATGGTTCCTTAACGGCTTTGAAAGGAAATGAAAGGGGTAAACTTTCAATCGAAGAAACAATTGTTCTGTGTTGGAATGATAAAAAGAAGAATTTTCCGTTCCTCCAGGATATCGAGGGAATCAAGTGGCTGTGGTGTTTTATGGGTTGCTTCGATTGCTTAGCCGAGTGGCAACATTTGAACGAATTGGAGGAACTAACATTGACCATTCAAGAACCGTTGAGAGTGAATCCTTCCATTTCAAATTTGACCCAATTACGAGTTTTAACTTTGGATTTCCTAAATATTAGACAAATTCCAAGTGGATCGGATCTGAGTTTTTTTGGACTGCTTTCTTCTCTTTCTTTAAGAATCTTTCAATTAATTTATATTCCTCGTGACATTGCTTCGTTCGATTGGCTCGTGGACTGTGTCGTTAAAAGTTTGGATGGAAAAAGAGAAAATTCGAAATCGAATGCAACTCCTATTCTAGACGAACTAGTCGTTTTCTTTAATAGTAAGGAAAGCAGTGAGAGTCAATTCAGTTGGGACTGTTTGAAGGGCTCGAGGGGAATAAAAGCGATTCAGAGGCTGTTACAAATGCATCAGTTGAGACAATTTTCTTGGGTCGACAGTCATTGGGACCTTCCACGTCACATTCCTCGATCTCTGTTTTCATTAGAGGATCAATTCACGATCAAACTGGAGGTCAATGGATCAGATTCGTTGCACTCTCGTTATAGTCAATGGCAATATAGGTGGATGTTTATCTTCAACAAATACTGCATCACATCCAATAGCGACTAACAAGATGTAAGTTACTTGTTTCATGGAACTAGCTTTCGTTATAGCGAAGAGTTGAAATTTAAAAATATTTTTAATGAATACTCAATAATTTTTAATAAGTATACGTAATTTAAAAAGATAAAATTTAAGATGGATGTCTTAGAAATTTTATTATAAATAAATAAAAATTAATTTTTTTATGGTTCTTATTCCACGTTTCTTTATTCAATTAGTAAATCATCCTATAGATAAGATCGGCCTCGGTGGCTCAGCGGTCGCGTGGTCGCCTCTGATGCCCGAGTAGCTGAAGCATCATCACCAGCTCTGGCTCCAATAGCCCTTTTTTGAAACCATGGTGTGCACAAAAAAGGAAATAGAATTATTCATATATGTTAAAACTATTACTTCATGAAATGAACTTGATACTTCTAACATAACTAGTATATATAATTTTATTTCTTTTTTCGTGTTTTCAAAAAACAGACCATATACACTAATTTTAATAGGGTATCTTGAAAATATAAACTGTAAAAGTGGCCCATAGCTCTATTGCTGCAGGAGCAGAAAACTACTGATGTGTCATCAATATCATTATCCATGCATGGAAAAATCGTTGCTCTAGCAGTGCTGTATTAGTGTGGCAACAAAAGAGTATTGTAAGATTACGAATTAAAAAAATTAAAAATTAGCATTAAATAAACTAAAAATAATAATAATCCTCCAAGGGGAGACAAACACTGGGTTCGATCCTCCAGTTTATCTGGTGGTTTCTTCCCCTGTTGTTGTTACATTATTATTATTATTATTAATTTTTTAATAATAATAATAATGTAACAACGATGGGAGGAAACCCTTCAGATACACCGGAGGGAGAAAATCCCACGTTGCCCCCAACAGGCCAAGGCCCAGAACAGGGTTGATGAATATACATATAAAATAAGAAAGGAAATAAGATAATTAGACACGGATAGAGAAACAAATGTAAAAATAAAGCAATAAAATACTACGACAAGAAGCAAAGAAAAGAGGAAAACAAACAAACCGCAAAGAAAAAATTATAGAAATCGACCAATTTAAACCTAACGTCTAAATATTTAATATTAGATTTATAAAAAATAGAAAAAAACAAAGTTTCTTTTACGAATAGCACCCGATGAAGAACGAATATCAACAAAATTGATGAGATTAATAACGTTAAGAGTACCAATAAAAATTTTTTGTAAACAATTTAAAAAATGCTGATCGGCCATAACATTCAAGTCCTGACCGGAGCGTCAAACACAGATAAAGATGATATAAATTTAGCAATTCTGTTCATTTTATTGTTCAAGCGTATAGACAAATAAAAGCATCTTGTGTACCAAATTATCATCCCATAATTAATTCTAGACAAGACAAGATGATTATACAAAGTATAAAATATGTACCCCTTAGTAAAAACATTTCTTAATCTATAAAATAAACCAACATTTTCGAAGTATAATTAATTAATAATTGAATATGGTCACTAAAGGAACCAGAGTCGTCGTAAGTAATACCAAGATCCTTGAACGACTTAGTAATTTTGAGAGCAGTATTACAAATTGTATTTTCTAGAGTTATTTTTCTAGTAAATGACAAATCAATGTAAGTATTTCCCAATGTACTTGGATAGTTAATTGGGACTATGTCTAAATTGAAATGATGTTTCATAAATTCAAATGCTCCTCGTTTCAAGTAAATAATAATAATTATTAACTGGAGATGCGTCTCCAAGCATAGATAATGATTTTTCAATTGAAAAATGGAAGGAAAAATTCTGCGACCCGGATTCGAACCAGGAACCTCGACTATCATGGCCGATGCCTCTACCAATTGGGCTATCGCAGACACCACGGCTTGTCTCCCATTGGGCTTTCAACCGTGACAACTTGGTTGTCTTTAAGACACTTTGAGACAGCTTGGCTGTTCGTGGTGTCTTCGATAGCCTAATTGGTAGAGGCATCGGCCATGATTGTCGAGGTTCCTGGTTCGAATCCGGGTCGCAGAATTTTTCATTCCATTTTTCAATTGAAAAATCATTGCTCCTCGTTTCGTTTGGTATCGATATTAAAATCGCCCTTCAGTATCTTAGGTATAACCGCATCCACCTCAAGTTCTTCATATTTTTGCTTGTTGCTCTCAGTGTATTTCAGTAGTCCAGAAAACAAGAACATTTTTAAATCAACAAGTGAAGCATCTGGATGAACAGTCGGGTACAAAAAGGTTTAGACTTAAGTCATAGTTGAGCACGTGAATAGCACACCCCAAGCGTATACCTGCGACCCTATTTTCATTCAGAAGGGACAGGTCGAGTCTAATCTGCCTTGACTCTCGGTAAAAGTACCTGATTTTGCAACGCTCAACAGCCGGTAAGCTCAGTCCCTACGGAGCAGGTAAAAACCTTTTTGCACCCGACTGTACAGGATGTTATAAAAAATATACAGGGCAGTATGGCTGGGTAGCCTATCCTCTCGCTTCAGGGGCCGCTTCATAAAATGGTAATTGGGAAATTTTATTTTATTAATCCATTTACGCCGAAATTGGTAATAATGAAAATTGGCATTTCATATCTTAAATTTATATTCTGTAGCATGTAAAGACATAAAAAATTATTTACAAAGACATAAAAAAGTTATAAAATTCAACTAAACATAAAGCGCCAACTCCATAGTCCATCAATCTCCATCTTACATTTATGTGATATTCGACTGGTTTACCGTCTGCTACACCATTTAAATTTCTATAAATTGCCACATCACTCGCTTTACGTTGCCCATTTGCTGTCTTAGATCGAAGAGTATTGCTCATGAATACTTTTAAATCGAACCCTTGTATCTGAGTCAATTCGTCCTCATACATCCAAGTTTCACTCAATCCAAGAAAATCCGACTTTGATAATATCTTATCTGTCTCGAAGTCTAGGTGATGTGCAAGGCAACTCTGAACATTTAAATTTGCACCAGTTATTAGTCGTAAATTGCGAAGATATTTTTAATACTCGCTCAACATCGTACACACCGCCACAAGTTTAACGATATACTGCAGTCGGATAGCCAGTTCCAATATTCGCCGCACTCGTACACGCTGCAGGAGCGCCATTCCGTTATTACGACGGCGCGCACATAAAATTCACTTAACTTTAACTTGCTATAATTTTGCACCCAGTGGTCCATTTTGTATAAATTTTGTTTATTATTCAAGACATAATCTTCGTCTTTTCAACGAGATATTGATCATAGTTGTAGGATATAGTGATGCAAAGATATAGACTGAGATATATACATCATTTTTTGAACGAAAAACCGCGTCTTAATTTTTCCTCAGCTGCACCCCTGATAAACGTAGTTCTACGTCAAAACGAAAAAATAGTGACTGAAATCCGCTATGGTGATTTTTCATTGACTGACATTTTTTCATATTTATAAGACTTTTATCGCTGTGTAGGTAGTCCCAAGAAATATTCTAATGTTTTTTATAATTATTTTTTTCCTTTGCTTGTGCATATACAAGGTGTTTTTGAATTGAGTACAGATTTTTTGGGAGATAATAGAATAGGTCCTTAGAAGTATTTACTGTAAAGGGTCACGAGCCTCGACCAATGGGGTGGGCGGCGCCTACAACGACTCGTAAAAGGTGACAGGAGAGCCACAGTCCATCAACTGACCACCAGATTCAACAGTGGTACCAACAGACGTGTATCCGACATTACTGTTGAACGCACCCTGCTACGGATGGGCCTGAACAGTCGATGCATGGTTGTTGCACCCATGTTGACAGGGATCATCGTCAACGATACCTAGAATTTGCAACGTGAGCACCGCCATTGGACCACAGACGAGTGGGCTAAGGTGGCTTTCTCCGAAGAGTCAAGGTTTTTGCTCCATAAGATTGACGGGCGATGGCGAGTGCGTCGTGAATGCCATGAAAAGAGACTGCATTAAGCTACTGTGGGCCGGAAACAGGCTGGTGGGGGTAGTATGCATGTGTGGGGGATCTTCTATGGGGAGCAGTTAGGTCCACTGATTCGTCTAGAGGGCAATTTAATGCCTGTAGCTATTTGTCAATCGTACCAAAACAGGTGCACCCGTACATGCTCACGATGTTTCCCCAATGTGATGGTGTGTTCCAGCAGGACAATGCACCCTGCCACAAGGCACGTCTCCTTCTGGAGTGGTTCGAGGAACGCTCTACTGACTTTCGAGTGCTCCCTTGGCCCACTAATTCGCCGGACATCAATCCAATCGAACATCTGTGGGAGCACCTAAGACTTTCAAAGCTCTGTGGACAGTGCTTCAAGCGGAATGGACTGCCATACCATCACACCATACCGCGCACTTCTTGCATCCATGCTATGACGCCGAGCAGCAGTTATAGCCGCGAAGGGTGGCTACTCCTATTACTAAGCGGGTGGTCATAATTCAGTGATATGACAGTGTATTACATGCCAAATCTTTCCATTGAAAATTTCCGTATGGTACCAGAATGGTATTCTTTGCACAGGGTAACCCTGAATAAGAATCGTCTGTCTTCGAACTTGTTAATTACTCTTTTATATTCGTTCATGGCATGTCGTTACTAGTTGTTTGATATATTACATGACTTATATTTGCAGTGGAATTTTTTATTGGTACCATAATGGTCTCATTAGAACATGCACCACTGAATCAAATTTGCTTTGTCATTATTCTTATATATTCGTTCATGACAGGCCGAGGGTACTGTATATTTCATTTTGTATTGTATAAAATATGAGGATGAGTCAATATACCGTGTGTCCCATAAAAGAGCGACGATTTGAAAAATCAATTAACGAAATACGGAAGGTGCAAGAAATTACGGTTTGCTGCATTCGCCTTAGGGAACCAGAGAATTTATTCGTACCAAGTTTCAAAATAAGTTACAAAGTTTGTCAACAGATGGCATTGCTGAAAATGAATTTCCTTTGGTAACTGCGCCTTGTTGCAACAAAACTATTGTCCAGGTGATGAAACTCCAAAACAAGAAATATCCACTGTTCCAACGAATAAACCATTTTTGAAGCACACGCTAGTCGAATGCTAAGAGAGATATAGAATACCGATCTGACGGGACGGAATCCATCGTAAAGCACTGTACAGGGCCGTAGTCAAGGGGGGGGGGGGGTCGGGGGGTCGACGACTAACCCATTATGGGAAAAGGTCCGCCTCTCCAATGTGGGAAAAGGTCTAAAAGTCCGGAATTTTCCTCCCCAATATGGGAAAAGGTCCGGAATTTTTGAAAATCGACCTCCCCCCAAGATAATGTCCTGGCTACAGCCCTGCTGTATAAAGAAAGTATGGACAATCATTGTTGCAGGCAGTCATTTTGACTCCTATTTCATTCCTGTTTTTTATGATGATTGTTTCTTGTTTTGCGATAAATTCAAACTTGCAGATTGAACACTTTCTTTTTGACGAAAGTTAGAGAAAAATGTGTCTCTGAAGCTTGAATTTGCTGCAAAATACGACCAAACATCATATGAAATAGGAGTCAAAATGGCTGCCTGCAATAATGAATTGACCATACTTTCTTTCTACAGTGTTTTAATCCATAGAGCAATATCAACACGCAGGATGATACCCTATCTTATAACTATTCGGTTTGTAATGGAAGAAGCGCAAGTTCGACAACAAACTCAGTGTTAAGCCTCGACCAGGAAAAAGCATTTGACAAGGTGAATCACGAATAGCAGCGCCATCTGTTGACGAGCTTTGTAACTAAATTTGAAACTTGGTGAGAATAAATTCCCTGTTTTCCTAAGCAGAACGTAGCAAACCGTACATTTCTATGACCTTCTGTTTTTCATTAATTGATTTTTTAAACCGTCGCTCATTTTTGGGACACCCGGTATTAGTCACAAAATGAAATAACTTCAAAATGCTGCAATGTGAATTGTGTTATGAATATCGGTCGTTGCAATGATCCTTTACACAAGTTTCGCTGTAGGTGGCAGTGCCATCGCGTAATGTATACGGCGCTCGTAATCACGTTCTCGGCAGCAGTGAGTCATTCGAGTGTCAAGTGGGTAACATGACGGGCGTGCTAGCTGATTGTACCCGTGATGAACAACGGGCTGCAATTCGATTTCTGTGGGCGCAGGGCAAATCTGCTAAGCAACTGCACAAGGAAATGTTACCCGTTTAGGGTAACAAATGTTTAGCCAGGAAAGCCGTTTACAACTGGGTGGAACATTTCAATGGTGGCCGAACCAGCATCAGTGATACCATTGGTCCAGATCGTTTGTCAAATCCTCGAAAGGGAAAATTGAAGAAAAATAAAGATTTCGAGAATTTGACAAGAAGAGAGCGAAATAGAAGAGAAGCTGTCCCCTCTGGCTGGAATGGACCGGCTAGAAAGAGAGAAAAGCAGGAGAAGAAAAGCAATTGGAGGATTCCCTGCGCAGAATCGGTCCAGAATCCTCCAAAGGGAGATAAAAGGCGGAGCTCAAACAAGGAACGAGAAAGAGCAATAGTGGATCGTCCGATGCACAATAGGAGAGACGCCGACTCCGATGATGGACCGAGTGACAGTCAAGGACCTCAACGGAACCACGAGAGAATTCGTCGGAATCCCATAAACTGTAAGACTAATGATAATTTTTGTGATTTCTCTGTGTTTTCCGAAGCTAAGGTGAACGACTTCCTGCCGAGGCCAGAAATCATTCTCGAAAAAGACGGCGTATAAGCACGGAGCTAGGCCGACCGAACCGAAGAGGTGCAGCCATTAGCCGCCAACAAAGTGTTCTTTATCGCCCCGAGAATTGTAGCCACGACCGGCAAATTGTCGAGGATCGCCCTTGCAAGGTCTCTGTGGAACATGTATTCGACAATTTAAGCTCTCCTCCGAAAAGTAAGAAAGGACTTCCAATTCTAAAACAAATGTGCACATTATCCGTAAAACTTTTGATAGTTTCCCAAGTTCGACTATCTTACAATTAGTGTCATCAGCGTCGGTGCTTCAAGAGGAAGGAATTTTGGAAGTGAACTCCAACGACGACTCCCCCAACGAAGCCCCATCGGGAATTGCCGATGCTGCTGCCAGACACGAAGGAATAGGTCTCTCGACTCTTGCATTCAGCCACCCCCTTCCCACGTCCCACGACAGAAGACTCCGATTTCTTTTTCCCGAGGAAGGTTGAGGCACTCGCAGTGACTGTCCCGTTTGCCGACGTTGCCGGTATTCGCGCTGGGCGCCCTAGCGAATGTCCGCACTTGGACTCGGGACCATCCTCGTTTGGTATCAGTAGTATCGTTAAGAATTAGTGCTCTATGTGTTATAATTATTTAAGTAACGTCTTACCTCTAAGTGCTAAATTATTAACGTCTGGTTGTATTCCGAACAGTTTTGCCTCCACAGTTGATTTACCTGAAAAGGTTGCCGCCTTCCGAGAGTGCGGTACCGACTACAACGTCCGCTTGGACATTCCTCCATTGGTTAAAGATTCGCTTTCGTCGACTCCACATCTGTACTCAAGACGTCCTGGATCTAACGAAGCAACGAGACTAACGATAATTTATACTTCATTATTAATTAATTTGTATTGGCATTATTCGCCAAGAAGCTCTTAAGAATTTTGTTAATTTAATTAAAATTCTTTTTTATAATTCTACCCCCCATTTGCTCTGATCATTTATGTAAAAATCCCTGACATCGTTCTACAGAATTTCGCAGTGACGCTACCATGAGAAAAGTGGAAGACATGATCCGTACCAATTGACGTGTGACTATCGACGAGGTGGCTTTACAGTTGAATTACAGAACAGCTTATAGCACTGTACATGGCAACCTGCAGTTTCACAAAGTGTGTGCATGATGGGTTCCTCGTAAGCTCACCGACCAACACAATGACACCAAAATGGGCCTGTCATTACAGCATCTCGTGAGGTACGCCAGAGAGAGTTGTGAGTTTTCAACCGCATCGTTACTGGGACGAAATCATTATTCACCCGTTAGAACCGGTAACAAAACGCGCCAGCATTGAATAAAAACATCCCTGATTACCGAAATCGAAAAGTTTAAGGTCATCGTCGGCATGGAAGATGATGGTCACCATGTTTTGGGACAGTAAAGGCATCCTACTCGTGACACTGTCGCTGCAGCCACATATTGCAGAACCCTGACGAAGTTATGGTCAGCTATTCGCAGGAAACGTCCAGGTGCTTTGCAAGATGGAGTTCTTCTGTTGGATGACAACGCTAGTCCACACTGTACCAAAATCACAGTGGCTCACATATGATTTGTCTGTTACAATCCGGATCTGGCACCATTCGATTTTCACCTCTTAGGGTACTGTATATTTTTCGGTCACCAGTTCCAGGATATGGAGGAGGCCTGTCGGAAGGTTACCAGCTTGCTACTACACCAATCACAAGCCTTCTTCATGCTGGCTTTGAGGGACTCGTGAAACGCTCTGACAAGTGCCTAAAGTTTCATGGGGATTATGTAGAAATATAAACCTAATTTCATTACGTTACTATCAACTTTCATTTCTATGTCATTTTATGACTTATATATTGACTTAGCCTAGTACTTATTTATTTGTTGCTCTTAAAAACAGTATTATAATTCAATGTTTTAAAATGCAGTTTCGGATTTCAAGACTTTTTTTAATATCTTTTTTTTCAAAGATTTCTGGACCAACGCACACAAAGACTGAGACAACGAACGGCGATAACCATTTCATCATTGGGAAAAAAGAGAGCGATGATAAAATCTAATTCCGAAAAACATACTCTAACTTGATTGACAATAGGAAAAGGGAAATCTCATGTGAAGTTGATAATAGTAGTAAGTAGTACGTTTAGGATATTTAGCATCGACCCATCCACCACCTTCCCAGCAGCCCACTAGCCGCTAAACTTTTGAGTCCGCCCTAAACGTATCCATATACATAAAATACAATAAATTTTTTAAAAAGAAAAAGTTTCTTTTTAATAAATGGAAGAAATTCTAAGCATTGAAGACTTCGAATTCAACTTTAATAATCAAAAGGTATTCTTTATTTTAGAAGAAAATGATAAGATTTGGCTTAAAGCTAAAGATGTATGTGATATTTTAGAATACGCTGATTCTAATGAAGCAATTAATGATCATGTTAGAGATAAAAATAAAAAAATGTATAAAGATATAGGGAACATATTTATATCTGACCAAGGATTATATTCTTTAATAAGAAACTCCAAAATGCCTTTAGCTGAAAACTTTCAAGATTGGGTTTATAAACAGGTTTCACCGTGTATAAGAAAAATAGGAAAATATAAAGTTCAATTACAAAGCTTAGACACAGAACTAAAAATTGCTAGACAAACCATTCATGCTAAAGAAAATGAAATAAATAGTTTACATAAAATAATTGAAGATGTTAAAAAAGATATAGCACCGAAAACCAAAAATACTAATAAACATCAACAGTTCATTTTAATTAAGAAGAATGATAAGTGCGAATATCCTTATTATGTTATTAGAATTCAAAAAATAAACGCAAATGAAAGAATTAAAAGTTTATTAAAAGTTTATCCTGATATGGAAATAATTTTAAGAATATCATATGATCCAAACAGCATTAGTCTATATAATAGAATGAAAGAAGAACTACAAATAGAACCCAGAAATAATCAATTTAAAACTAAGTTATCAGAAGAAGAACTTTTGCAAAGAATAGTACAATTACACACTGAAAGGAATATTTCTTACGAAGAATAGTACAATAACTGAAACAGCTTTCTTATCAATCAATGAAAGTACTTCTGCCCATATTTATTATTGTTATGTGGATTTATTTTTGGTGGATAACAGCTATAACATCGATCATCTAATTTTGTATATTTTTCACATATATACCATAATTCTAACTCTCTTTCCGTTTATAGTGAAAAAAAATTTTTAACTTGATATATTCATAAAAACATTTTTATAAATAAACTAGGTGATATGCCCAGCGTTGCTCGGTCTGTTTCCCTGGCGTCATCTTTTGAGTCAACAAGCAAATATAAACCAAGTCTTGTTCATATATAGGTATATATTCTTTCCCCCCCCCCCCCACTCTTTCGGTACATGCAACCTTACTCTGAACCTAATGAACATATGGTGCGAATATGAGCTCAATCGGATAAGCGGTTCTAAGTTTTTAGAACATTTACAGGCGCACCTTGAACCTGAATTTCTATACGAGGGTCGTTTTTAAAGTAAGAACCGTTTTGTAATAAAAACAAGACTACTATACAACAGGTATAAAAAACTTCGTGAGCGTATTCTACATAAAAAACTGAGACGAAAATGCCGAATACAATTTTTATTTTAGATCGTTCATTTTTGAGTTATGGGTCTTCAAAGATAGCGAAATTCGCATACAATTCGTTAATAATAACGTAAACACAAGGGAATCGTGTTCTGAATTGGTTGTCAGTGTTATGACAGTGATGCCCAAAGTCATGACTAGTCTAAATAAAAATCTACAGCAATTTGTGAAACTTAACCTCAAATCATAGTATTTGCGTAAACTTAAAGTTGGGTCTTCTTCGAGCGACGCTCAGTAAGTTCTTCATTTCGAACATTAATTTGTCTTGGCCGTCCACCGCGATTAATTGGCATTGTCACCCCTTCTGTACGTACGCGTTGAATTAAATGTAGCACAACATTTATTGAAATTCGCGGGCGAATAGGGAACCGCTCTGCCCAAACATGAGCTGTAGCATTTGCACTTCTATTGCACTCGTCGTAAAAAACTAATATTTCGAAATAATCTTCTTTACTTAATTCTATTTTTTCTAAGTAACGATTAGCGGCATAACAATTAAAATAACAATAATCGGCAACAATTGACACTATTTAAGTCAAGCTGTTTAGTTAGGTACAACTTGACACTCGCTTTACAGTCCGGACATCGCATCTAATAGCTACCACAGATCATCGGCAGCCTGCATTTCAACGACGGTGAACAAGTGAAAACTGCGTGACTTTTTTTTACCGGCGACAGCTTTTATTGAAATGATCATGCGGAAGTACATTGAGCGCTATGATAAGTGCTTAAATAAACTTGGAAACTATGTGGAAAAATAGTTTAAGGTACATAGAATATGGTAAAGAAAAAAATTTTGAAAAAATATATAGTAGTTTTGTTTTTATTACAAAACGGTTCCTACTTTAAAAATGACCTTCGTATATAAAGATGGACAGGGCAAACATTCGTAGAAAGTTAGTACATAATAAAGATCGTAGGCGACAGGTCGTATATGAAAAACGGAACTGTAGAAGGCAAATATTAGAAAATAGAAGACAATTTCAATTTTAAATGTTTTATATATTGTTGTTTTTTAATTCCATTAATAATATTCCTTTCAACGCTTTAAAACCTATTCGTAAAGTAAATCCTACCTTAACATTGTAGAAGAACGACATGAATGTTCTGTATGCTATGAAGAAAAATTAAAAATTTAAAAATAGAATGTAATCATTTGTTTTGTAAAAAATATATTTTGAGGTGGTGTAAAGTCCATAGGAAATGAAACATGTCCTATGTTATAGAAATAACATTACACAGATATAAACTTTACAGAACAAAACTTACTTAGAATTAATTTTTCTTATTTAGAAAAATAGAAGTGATAAGGATATTTAAAAATTATTGCACTCATAGTTCTTGTAATTCTTCTTTATCACTTTCATTTATACATGGTGAACCAAAAAAAACTCCCCACTGAAAATTTCTAAGTCCACTGGAAACGGTCCACAAAGGGGTGAGCGATTCTAGAAGGAAGAACGCTACCGTTAATTAACGCAGGCATTAACGTTAAATGGAACGAGTCGATTTCTAGACAAGATGAACATAATCTTAAATAACACACAAATTGTGCACTTTTTAGATCATTGTCTCTTTTATTGAATATCTAAGAACGTAATCGGTTCTTGCCAGAACTCTCGGTACCCTTCGTTCAGAAATAGGAGAAATAGGAGCTTGAGGGGTGGAGCACCATTCATCATTTCATATATGCAAATTAGAATTGTGGGTGATCTGCTCATCGGGTTTTGGTGAACTTTTTTTTTGTTTTGCTTGGAATTTGCTATTGAACAAATGTGTAATTGGATTTTTTTGTGTATCTCTTACAGTTTTCGAGATAGAATTTGGATGTGTCCTAATTTGCATATTTGAAATAATGAAAGATGCTCCATCAGATAGAGCACCCTCAAGTTCTTATTCATTCCCTGTATTGGAATTTGCTAACTACATTATATCCAAGATAGGAAAGGGACAACAGACTTTTGACTCACCCTGTATAAGAAAAGTTAATCCAAAGACTTATATCCATTTAACTTCATTGAAAAAAATCCTAAGTGGTTTAAAAATTCTTCTTTTCTAATTACTTCATCGATTTCTTTAGCTTTATATCTGATTTTTAAATCACGATAAAATTTTTCAGCTGTTTTAAATTCTTGAACTTTTTCTTTAATTTTCATTTGTTTTCTTATAACTTCTACTATTCCACCACTTAAATGTAATACAGCTAAAGGAGCAAAACTGAATGCTGATAATCTACTTGCTGAACATAAAAATTCAGTAGTTATTAACACTATATTAAGTTTTGAAAATATCGATATGATCTTCTGTAAACGTATTTCTTTTTATTGAGGTAATCTTTTTCCATTTATTAAGAAAAATTTTTACTTTATTTTATATTATGTCTGTTTAATTCATTTTATATTTGTGATTTAGCTGTTTGTAAATCTTAAATCTTTCCGTACTTTTCCTACATCGTTTTTTATCGCTGTATTAATATTAGCGATTAATTTATCCATTATATTTATCTGATGCTTTAATTTTGATATTTCTTCTTCTAATGATGATTTATCCACACTATCTTCAATTTGATCGTGTATTTTTTCCACATCATCTAGAAGTTGTTTTTTTTAAATTGCTATCCATGTTTGAAATATTATCTTGTTTCGTTTTAATATCACCAATTTCATCTCTTATCGTTTTAATTTTTTCATCAGTTGATTTGTTTATATCTGATATAATATTCTTTTCTTTTATATCTGATATAATATTCTTTTCATCTGATCACGTTATAGGGATAGTTTGACTGCCAATTTTCTAGTTCTTTAGCGTTACCCAGGGTGTACCACGAGGAGGCGAACTAGATTTGCACCCCAAATTACAGCGCTTAGTCTCGTTGATTCTATTGCTGAATACTGCGCCCCTGTGTGGATCAACAGCAGCCAAATTAAATTAGTAGACGTCCAGCTCAACGAATCTATGTGCATTATCTCGGGAACCATCAAATCACCACCATTGCACTGGCTACCTGTTCTAAGCCATATCGTACCCAGATATTCGTCGTTCCCAATCAGTAGACAAAGAATATTATAAAATAATTAATAATCCTGAGCTTCCTGTAAACAATGTGCCGCGAGTAGTTCATTTATTTATCCGCATATTGGCGCTAGTAGTAAGACGCCATTACAATCATTATAAACAGACGATTTTTGAAAGAAACACTCATCTGCTTACCTCTATTCGCATGCTTGCTGAAAGATCTTTCCCCGTGTTTTATTCCTCGTGGTCTTCGTGTTTAATTTAATATAGAAGGAATTATACAGATATTTACGATAGTGTGCAAATTCATGTGAATAAGAGGGAATTTTCCATATTTTTATTGAAACATGGAGTAATTATTTTAGTAAACAGCTGAGAGTAATCAGTGTTACATATCAGTTGTAAATCAGGCCTGCCAAACTCGGAAATCAAATTATGTGAAAATTCGTTCTTGTTCACATTAATTTGCACACAACTGCAATTATTAAACTGACGCTGGCAATTAAATAATAATTTTAATTTATGTTACAATAATAAATTTTACAAAAGATTTCAGTTGTACTATCGGCGTCACTTAACGCATTGTCTCATCAAGCATAGATGGAAGATTCTTTGTACCGGGTCCAGCTGTATGGCTGGTCTGGGAAGATCTTGTAGCCATCAGAAGATCTTCCAATCTGTTTAAAGTTGAATATACTGAAAGAAAAGGGTTGTTTGGTGCCGCTTGTACAAATGTAACAGAGAAATGAATTGAAAGACTCACAAACAAATCCGCAGACTACTGTACTTGCATTGTCAATTATAAGTATATTGCACGAAATGAGAACCTTGTTATTTTCTTAAATGGACGAATGACAAAATGAATACTGTCTGCATACGATATGATAATGAGTACACCGATAAACAAATGACTGCAATGGCGGACAGTGCAGCAGAGATAGCGCCGCTCGGTGGCAAAAGCGATCGGCGGCACATTGTCTACACATGAAGATTTTCAAATTGAGAGGCAACGCCTGAAATCCAAACATCTGCCCATGGCTACGACAGAAAAACTTGCCAACTCCAATTTCACTGCTAAAGACACCTGGTTACAAAGAAGGCTTCAAGAAGCACCACCTGAGTGGTATCAAGTTCTAGATGTGAATTCAAATCTACATGGCTTTGCGCTACCTCGCACTTTTGGACAAAACTAAATCGAGATCACGGGCAATGCAACAAATCGTTTTTCTAATGGAGAATATGCCAATCTCCCGAATGTGATTGCCACATTGGCAACAAGCAATTCGTCATATCACTGCCGAATATCCTAACCGCCCATACACTGGACCCCTCTCGGATTTCATAGCATTTCCTCCAGAATAGTCCAATTATCCAATAGTCCAATGGATAATTGGACTTGATGTCATGCTGTATTGCTTTATATTTTGTAGCTGCATGCATTCCATTTACATTTGTGTGCTTTATGTTCTGTTAATGCTTCAAGACAATGTATTGCTACTTATATTTTTATATTTCATATTTGTTTATATATCGAGTGTGTAGTGCCATAGCTAAATAAATAAATGAATTTCCTTATCTTTTTTTATTACCATATTCTTTGATATTTTCTTCTTTTTGATCAATATATTTCTTATTGGTAACAATGATCTTCATGTGCATCAGCTAAATTGACTATTCTCTTGTTTTTAGCATGAATATAGTTTGGATTTGGAGGATTAATACGTGCTTGATTTCTTATTTGAACTATATTTTCCTTAAGTTTTTTCTCAAAAGAATCCATAATCTCTCTATCTTTTTGACCAAGAGATTTCTCTATATTTGTGTTAATAATTTTTTCTTTTTCATTGATGATCTTTATAATATCAAGATCCTTTTGATTAAGAGAACCCATTAAATATTTATTTAATGCGTCGATAGATTCTGTTTTTTATCTATGGTAATTTTCAATATATTTTCATCTTTTTCATCTATGCTTTTTATAATATCATTATTAGCTTTGTCTAGATCATCAATAATTTTTATAATATTTTGGTCTCGTTTTTCTTGTTCATCAATATGTTTCATAATAATAGTAATGGTTTCATTAATATTTTTGTCTAAATGAACGATAATTTTCAAAATTTCGTTATCTTTCTTATTAAAGTATCCACTAATTTGATTGATTTTTAGTTCCATAGATGTGCCATTTCGATCAGCGTATAATTTTGTAGTACATTATCGTTTTCAGGATCTTTCAGGTTCACTAATTTTTTATTTGTAATATCAATATTTCCAGCGTTATCTAACTTAAAGCCTATTCCAGGTGCGCCCTTTTCCCCTCATTGTGATGAGGTTCTTAAATTTCTAGGATTATAGGGTTTCATTTATTATGTTTAAAAACATTTAGGAAAAAACAGTTTTTCTAAAATTAGTTGAATCATCTTTTTTCATTTTTAATACTGTTTGATTATATTTTTCTTTAATTAAAAAATAAGTTTCAGGCATCACCAGAATCAATCCTTGTTTTTATGTGACTTAACTTACATTTTGATTCAGAATTACATATTATATAATAGTCATTCTGAGATCACAATCTTTTTCAAAGAGAAAACTGCTTTCTTCTTTCAATTTACAAAATAAATTTCCAAGTTCAACCTTTAGAGTAGGTACATCTTTGTAATTTCGTTTATTTGTACTTTTTAAAAATAACGATGGGTCTTTGATCTTTCAACTCTTCTTTTTTAACCAACTCTGACATCTTATTATTAAAATATTCTATATTGACAGTATTTTCTATTTGATCTTCTAACTGTCCTATTTTTTTTCATCCAAGTCATTTTGTTTAACTAACTCTGGCTGGTGGAAGGTGGTGGATGGGTCAATGCTAAATGCCCTAAACATACCCACTTACTACTGTTAGTCAATCTCAAAGAATGAGTGTGTCCAAAGATAACATGCAGGAAGGTTTGTAAAACATACGATTAAATCCAAAGAAATTAAACAGATATTTAAAAAAAGACTTAACCATACAGTGTTCACATTTAAGAGTGGCCATGTAATGAGTTCTATGATTGGTTGACTTAATTTCGGACATCCATCCACGAATGAGTGTGAAATGCGAACGCACGCAGTTTCTCCAGGAGCAATGTAATATTGGAAAATTTAATTGATATTACATTCAGAGTTACATTACTATATTAATTTTTGAAACTTGTTAAAATTTAATTGTTATTAAATTAATCTTTTTTAAAGTAGTCCAAGTTTTATGATATACGAGGGTTGTTCCGAAGGTAAGTTTCGTCATTTTTTGTTTCACACAGAAACTTTATTGCCCAAAAAAAATATATAGACCACGGCATTATCAGCTATACACCTTGACTATTTTTCGACATAGTCGCCACTGACATTGAGACATTTGTCCTATCGTGCAATCAGTTTGAAGAAAGAATAGCAGCAGGTAGGCGTGTCCGAGGCTATCCGATCTTGTGTGAGCCTTGCTGCGTTTTGTCCAAGAGCATAACACCTTCACTCAAGAGCCCTGATCTCTTTCGTCTAATGGCGGACCAGAGTAGCGTGCCGCATTGATGGTCCCTTCATGGAGGAGATCAATGAGAATCACACTTTTCGGGTTCCAGAACACCTTTGCATATTTGACACTTTGAATTTTTTCCTCACTGGTGAACTGGGATGCGACCACGTTGTCAGTACATGTTTGTTTGCCATCGTGATTTGTATACGAATAGCCTCGGGCAAGCCTGTTTGCTGCTACTCTTTCCTCAGACTGATTGCACGCTACGACAAATGTCTCAATGTTGGTGGTGACTACGTCGAAAAATAGTGCAAGTTGTATAGTTTATGAGGTCATTCTATATTCTATTTGGCAATAAAGTATCCGTGTAAAAAAAAAATGACGAAGCTTACTTTCAGAACAACCTTCGTATTATTATGCGCACTCCTTCATAACGTAAAGAACGCGATATTGCCGAGCCCATTACGCAGTTACCCTTAAGTGCGACACTATATAGTAAGAAATAAGCTTCTGGTTTCTTATATTGTAGGTTGCTGCTCGGATATGCTGTGTCTTGAAGTCTCTAGAAAGATAAGGAAGGACGAGGTCAATCAAAGCACTCTCATTTCATTTGGGCTTTCGGTGACAATGAAGTGGAGGAAATCGAAGATTGGTGAAAGAGGAAAAACTGTCGCCGTCATGAGGTCATTCTTTGAAATTCTAAAAAAAAGAATTCAAAGCAAAGGGAGTGAAGCAACCCAAGGACAGTTGATTCAAACTCTATAATGGATACATCGGACGGATATTGTAGACGCTGTGTTTCCTGGTAAGAATAAACAAATTTTAAACGTGGAATTGTCATCATTGAACTAGTTTTGAAAATGTTTCTTGATTTAAAATTTTAACTTTTTACTCTTCACTACTAAAATTATGGATTTCTGTGAAACCGAACAGACTGTCAAATAGTCAATATCCAGTAAATAAAGTCTTGACTCTAAGTGAGGCATTGCATTCAGTTACATAAATAGCAGGAATCTTTATTTTTAAAAGCACGCGTAAAGGTATACGACGCCACCATTGTCACGTAGAGTTTTGGCGCCATCTGTTAACCAGTTCATGAACACAAGCTGGTTTGTTAGTGGACTTCAAAGTACAGAGTGTAACAGAGAGTTTCATCATATTTCGGAAATCTATATTTAAAAAAAAAATATTAAGATACAGAGATCGGCGACATATTGAAATGTTTGTAATATCTTAAGTTTCGTTTATAAGTGATCGATGTGCCCTCCCATATCTGCTGAAGCATGTCTAGAGTCACTTCACGAATGGCGGCTGTTGTTCGAGTTTTTAACTCCTCCAGATTTGCCGGAAAGGAGACACAAAAACATGGTCTTTTACGTATCCCCACAAGAAGTAACAAACAGTGAGGTCTAAGGATGGAGGTGGCCACACAAAGGCTTTGTGTTGTACGTTTGCCGTTCTTGATAGTCACTGACGGGACCTCCTTATGTCTTCCAGATGCACCCTAGAGACCTCTACCAGCATTGAACAAACATTTGACGTTCTCCTCTCTCAAATAGTGTGCGGTTCATTGACCTGCGGCCAATGGTTGCCGAGCTATTTACGATTGAAATGTTGCATCCTGTGTGTTCTGCGATATTTTGAAATGGAAAATTTTTTGTTGAAGCGTTGGCAAAGGCCAAATTTGTGAGAACAACAATTTCTCTATGAAAATGTTCCGTTCCACATCGACTCATGTACGGGATCGACAAAAAAAAATTTTTATAGTTGTAGTCAATTGGTTACAAAGTTTCTAGTTCTAGTAGCTTAGTAACAAAATTCAGTATCCGACATAATACAGTATTACAAAGCAGTGTTACCTCAAGTAGAAACAAATTCCCAAATTACCGACACAATCTTTTCAGCGAGACTTAAAATACATGGGGAAGTTAGTACACTCACAGAAAAAAGTTGTAATAAGGTTGTGAAAAGATTGTTAAGCGTTGTATTAGGGTTGTAAATCAAGGTTTTACAACTGTATTACAACTCTAAAACAATATACAATGAAAAAGCATTGTTGTTGGATTGTTGCAAGGTTGTAATAAGGTTGTTTCAAGATAAGAATGTAATTTTTCAAGTCTTCTTTGGCACATTGCCCACATTGCAGACTGTTTATAGGTTGTGACGAAGTTGTATTTTTATTTTTCAAATCATGACGGAAATTTCTACAACCTCTTTACAACTCTTTAACAATGTTTGAATTAATAAGGTTGTGAAAGGATTGTAAAATATTGTAATAAGGTTGTAAGTTAATATTGTGCAACCCTGTAACAACATACTATGAAACAGAATTGTTGTTAGATTTTGCAAGGTTGTAACAAGGTTCTTTGTTGATAATGATTTAATTTTTCAAATTTCTTTTGGCACATTGCCGAGATTGCAGATTGTTTACAAGTTGTGAGAAAGTTGTATTTTTATTTTTTTCAATCCTTACAAAAATGACTACAATCCCTTTACAACTCTTTAACAATATATGAATTAATAAGGTTGTTTTAGGATTGTCAAATGTTGTAATAAGGTTGTAAGTTGGTAACGTGACAACCCTGTAACAACATACGATGAAACGGCAATTGTTTTGGATTGTTGTAAGGTTATAGCATGCTTGTTTTGAGATTTAATTTTTATATTTTCTGTTGTAAATATTGCTGAGATTAAAAACTATATAAAGAGCTGACCAAAAAATATGTATGCATTTTGATAGCGCTCATTCTGAATACGGGCCTATGGCAACACCTCCTAAAAAGAAAGCCTATGCACTGAAAATTCATACATTGTTACACGATCGTAAGAAGTCATAATTTAGAGCTTATTATTGGTAGAAATACGATTAACAATGCCTTTTTATGATGATGTAACAATGTATGAATTTTCAGCGCACAGGCTTTCTTTTTAGGATGCCTATATCACTAACAACTTTATCAACTCAAGTCTTCCTTCAGCAATAATGAGCTTCTATTGTTGCAGCCAAGTGTTCCTTGTCTCAACAATATCAGTTTATTATTGCTGAAGGAAGACTTGAGTTGATAAAGTTGTTAGTGATATGGCCATATGTCTCAGTTTGATGACGCAGTTCTCACCGAGTACTAAGGCCATATCTTTAGGTGGTGTTCGCTGGAGGCTGCGAGGATCCATTCGTCAAAATGTCCGTCATGTGTTTAATTATAATAGGGCAAAATAAATTTAAAATTAATGTTAATGGAACTAAGATGGGCATGATTTTATGGTTTTCCCTTCACCGGAAGCCAGACACGTCTGAGCGATTATCTGTATAATGTACAGTGCCGCCGTCTGTAGAGAAGATTCTAAAAGTGGGCGACTTGTTTTGAAGGGCGTTTTTTTTATGAATTGTTTCAAGTGAGAAAGCAAAATTTGATAAATAAAAAAAATATTTTTAAATGGCTTCTAATCCAATTCTTATACTATTCTATTTCTTTTCTGAGTTAAAACATTTCTCTGTTTTTAATAGATTTGGGATGAAGACTTTGCAGATTTCATCAATGTAAATAGTGATACATTGATTTTGAATGATAAATTAAAAATAAATATTATACCCGTGAAGACAGCCTACGAAGAAAGTAGTGCATCACATTCATCACTGGTATATAGATTTATAATTGAATTTTATTTTAACATTTACATATATTTTTTCAATAATATATATATTTACTTGCATAAAAATGTTGCAGTCATGATCAAGCTATGATCAAGAAATTGAAATCGGTGATCATGAAGAAATTGAACAACGGTACAATATTTCATTCTAAATTATCTCTTACATTAGTATAATTGATACAAGCTGCAACGAAGCTTGCCTTAGTGATTTACTCAATATGATTTTTTTTTAGATTAACTGTGACCAATGAAAAAGCAAAATGGGTAAAAACTAAAAATTATACCAGAGGAGATTATAGCCTTCCAGAATTTTCACCATTGATAAAACAGATTCTTGCCAACAAAAAGCCACTTTCTAACAGAGAGAGAAATTGGATTGTCCAAGAACTATTTCAGGACCTAGTCCAGCATTCATGGTAAGCTTAATTATCAGGTATAACTGAACCAAAAAAAAAAAAAAAAGTAATAAAACGTTATTTTTATGTAGTCTATTATCAATCAGGAATTATGTATTATATCTGTACTGTATGATGATTGATATAATTGGAATCATATTCATAAACAGAAAAAGTGACACAATATATACCTTTGTAGATGGTCTTTGAAATTTATTTGCGTTTCAATTGGAAAGAAAAAATGTTAAATTTCTGATTTCACATATGAAAACACTGATGATTTATAATTTTTTTGAATAATTGCGTATTTTTAGGTATCCGAATGAATTCTTCCAAGTTTGCACAAATCTATTAATTTTAAAATACCCACATTTGAGAGATTCAGTTGGATATGGCTATGTAATTTTTCTTTTCTTTCTTTTTTTTCTTATACATCAGTCCATGCGTGAATTTATATTTATTAGCATTTAATAAACACGATTTAGAATAATTTATTTACTGATTTCTTTAGAATTCTTGGCAGGTGGAACTAAGGTATAAATTTGCCAATGAAAGACGAACGCTTGTAGGTGTAGAAGATATTTTAAAACAGAAAATGAAATTTGGAAAAAGAAATTTTCAGAATTCAGAAAATACTGATCAGCAAGCAAAAGTGTGCCGTTATTCTGAGGTGTGTATTTTATTCAAATTTATTTCCTTTACTTGCGAAATGACATAAAATACAACTTTGTAAAAATGTCTTAAAAAACAAAATTGCAGTTGTAGAATTCCTTAGGAAATTAAAACATGCATTTATTTTTTTCCAATATATATTTACTTATTTTCTTAACTGATATACCGGTTATTTAACATTAATACGTTATAGTAAAAACTAAATGTATACAAACACAGAATACCATACATATCATTGGTGAGGATGAAAAAAGCATTTCATCTCATTGAATTTATGATGGAAGAAAGCACTTCATCTCATTGAATTTATGATGGAAGAAAGCACAAAGAAACACGTTAATATGTCTGCAATTGAAGACAGAATGCATCGGACTTTCTCATTTAGAAGGAAGCTCATAAAACAGGAAAATGTTCTTGCTAAGGAAATTTTTACCAATGAAAATATAGTAAGCGAAAATTATTTATGAATTTATAACAGAAATTTAAACATGTTTAATATTAAGGATTTAAAAGGATACTTCTTAATCATCTGATTTTTTCCTTAAAGTTTTCCATGGAATTTAAAGAAATCACAAGGTGTGATGGAAATAAAATGCTTGTAGAGGCACTTGAACGTTACGAAAAAAGTATATTTTATTTAGCTAATTCCAAGAAAGGCCTGGAAATTAAAACAGAAATGCAGGCACAGATTGAGCAGGCACCTTCTGAAGAAAGAGCAAAGAGTGAGTGTAACAGTAAATTGATAATAATAAAACATACCATGTATTTTGTGTGCATGCACGAGTCTTTATTTGAAATTCAATGACCATGAAATTTAATTTTTGAATATCATGCATTAATGAAAAATGGTAAATGTTATTTTTTTCTATATAAAATTTTAAATAAGTGTAAATGAGCTAATCTGACTTCGGAACTAAAATAATTTATAATTTTAACTTTGAGTATAATAATTGGAATTTTTTTTTAAATTTCTGATAATGGATATTTTGTTTCTTTTAGATGTGATTGCTATTCAGTTTATGCGGCTTCTGGCATCACTTTTTAAGGAAGATTTGTTTAATATCTTCAGGAATGAAAAAATAAGAACCATTATCTTAGCTATGATTATATTCAACTTATTTAAAGGCTTGCTTTTAAATTGGTTACTTCATAATAGAAAATATGCGTTTGCTCTGATCATATTGATAAACTAATTCTGTAATACAGTAATGATAAACTGAATTTTGCCAAAATTTATTGTTTAAATAAATTGCAAACCACAAAAATTTTGAAGGGGGGGGGGGGGGCATAATATTAAATGTGAAAAAAGTCTAATTGGAAGTAAATGATATAGGTATATCGGGAACATTACAATATTGTTGAGAGTAAGATTTGTATTTGCACAGTGACATGTATTAAATCATGTTTCCTATTATTTCCACTTTAAATAAATATCTATTGATGCATATTGATCTGATCGCTAATAAATTAACTAGAATCATTTATTTAATTTCTCGCTTAAGGCCTTTTTTAAATCTTCGGCAATTAAAGATTATTTATTGTGCTTATTTTCAGTCGTTGATTTCTTATGCTTTACCCCTTTGGGGAAATTGCTGTGGTTACGAACAAAATAGACTGTTAAAATTACAAAAATGGGCACTAAGATCATTTTATGGCATGACTAAACAAGACCACATTACTGATAAGTTTAAAACTCTGCAATTACTCTCTTTGAATAAATTATATGAAAAACGATCTTTATATCTTTTAAACACGCTTATTATCAAACATTTTAGTGATTTTATTTTAATTAGAGGAAGGATGGGTGTTTTTTTAAAGATACAATTTTGTAAAAAACAGCTAACTAAAAATTCTTTCTTTTTTTATGTGATTTTTCTTTTTAATAATTTGCCACTTGATATTAGAAGTTACCTTGGCACTAAAACTTTTTTTAAATGTTTAAATTTTTTTTTTTTTTTTTTTGGATTTTTTTTATTTTTAATTTGTGTTTGATTGGGGTATGCATGAAAAGAAGCCTTCGGCTTACTGCATCCCTATTTTATTTACCATTGTTCTTTTTTTGCTTTTGAGAAAATCTATTTTGATTTTCTTTTTCATGTAATTTTGTCTGTGATTTGATTTTTGGTAAATTGAATAAATTGAATTGAATTGAAAAAATTGAATTGAATTATTTCTTAGATTTCAATAGGAGGGAATGCTTGTGACTAGTAGTGACACCATTTATTCTATGTTCTACCCCATTAGAGGAAAGTGAGCGATTCGAATTGTTAGTAGAAAATCATATCATTCTCGTTGTTCATGAATTCATAAGAGCAACAGTTGCATTGTTTTCATCATTCTGGATCTTAAATTTAAAATATTCAAACAATTTTAAAAACACACTTTGTTTCATGGAATAATTTAAATAAATTAAAAGTAAGCAAATGTCCAATTAAAGTCATGAAAAAAATGAAGCAAATAGAAACAAATGACTCTGAATAAAATTTTAATTAAATTTGATTCTATTCACTTAATGTTTACATTGCACCTATTTCCATTTTTGGATAAAATATTAAAATGAATATAGTACTTTTAATAAATATTACATTTATGAATTTCTAAGGTAAGTTTTTGCTTAAACACATGTATTTTCAATGTTATAAAATTTGTTGACAGTCCATTAAGAATATCTTTGCAAGTTCAGATTTAAAAGATGAGAATGGAATATTCATGATCATCACTATCAGATAGATTTTGCTTGAAATTTGCATCCCAGAGATTGTAATTACAATCCTAATACAAGCTGACATTGTAAATGTATAACTCTCCCAGTAAAAGTTGTATATTAACAACCTAAAAGAAGAGTTGTAAATTTACAATTGAAAAGTATAGTGTTGTAAATTTACAACGTTAAGGCAGCATTGTTAATTAACAACCCAAAGGCAGGATTGTAAAATTACAACCTCAGGACGTGATTGTAATATTAGGCCTACAACCTCAAAACATGATTGTAAATTTACAACCCCAAGATATGATTGTTAGTTTACAACTCCAAGATATGATTGTAATTTTACAACCTCGGGACATGATTGTAAATTTACAATGTTTGGGATTGTAATGGGATAGTTGTATTTGTGGCAAATCCGTACAACCTCTGAGGTTGTAAATTTACAACCCTAATATAACTTTTTTTTCTGAGTGTAAGTAAGTTACAAATGGATGTAGAAATGAAACAAATTAGAGTACTGATTTGAAAACTATTTTTATCTTTCCACATAACTTCCCTGTACGTTGAGGCATTTGTCCCATCGTTTCACAAGTCCCTCAAAACCAGCTGCATAAAATTCTTTTGACTGCTGTCTGAATTTGAGAGGGCTTGTGAAACGATGGGACAAGTGGCTCAGCATATAGAAGAGGCAATGTGGAAAGATAAAAATAATTTTCAAATCAGTACTCTTTGTATTTTATTTCTACATCCATTTGTAATTTACTTACTGACTTTCCCTCGTGGTAATCTACGCCCAAGCAGTTCCTTTAGTAAGTTTTAATTTATTTCTGCAGAGAAAATGTGCTTTCACAAGATACAGTAGACTAACAACACTGGAAACAGCTTGAAATATTCTAAAGATTGAAGGAAAGGTATGCAGTGGACACTTAGCCTAAGAAGTGTTTCGAATATATCTCATCAAATGGGGCCTATTTTGAAGACGAGAAAATAAGTATGAATTAAAATGTGCTGAGTAATTTAATTGGGGAAAAAGAATATGATATTGTCTTTCCTCGTACACAGTCAACATATTGTAATTTTAATATTAGCTATTCTTTTTTTCTACACACATCACAGAGCCAAGCTCTCCGTCTTCAAATCTATTTTTGTCCCCATTCTCACCTATAGTCATGAGGCTTGGATAATGACCGAAAGAGTGCGATCGCGGGAACAAGCGGCCGAAATGAGATTTCTGAGAGGTGTTACCCTACTAGATAGTGTACAGCAGCACAATAAGGGAATCTTTAGGTGTTGAGCCGCTACTTCTCCGCATTGAGAGATCTCAGTTGCGCTGGTATGGCCACGTGATACGGATGCCGCAAACTAGTCTTCCTAGGCAGTTGTTATTTTCCAAGTCGGTGGGTAAGAGACCAAGGGGTCGGCCTAGAACCAGGTGGCTAGACTACATGGAGAATCTGGGTTCGAGTCGCTTGGATATTACCAGGGAGGATATGCGCCTGATGGCGGAAGATCGCGATCGCTGGAGATCCTCCATAGGGCTGCTGCCCCCGCGACCCTAACGGATAAGCGGGTTTGAAAAGTAAGTAAGTAAGTATTCTTTTTTTCCTATTCCTTACCATTATGGTATTTCCATTTACTAACTGGATTTCATTCACGGAAACTTCTTTTATTTTATAGTTATGTAATTTATATTTCCTAAACAGCAACATTATAACGTGTTATTTTTTCAGGCCGAGAGACTTTGAAAGGGAAAACAGATCTCTCCGATCCCGTGATTAAACGCGAGTTAATTCAACCAGGTAGGTATAATCTAAGTAATATGTTAATATGTATAATTAGCTGCAGGCTTACATATCTGTCGAAAAAATAGAAAATACCGATGCCAATGAATTTCTGACAGCAAATGTAATGAAGAGATGGGGTATGTGTTCCAAAATTTACTCTTATAAATATGGGATATTAAAAAATTTCCATGTGAATTTAAGAGAGCGTTGATTGTGCCAATATATAAAAAAAGGTTCAGTGGATGACTACACAAACCGATATGTATTATATCTACGATTGCTAAAATGGCACACATTTTTGTCCACCTTTCTAAGACGTTGTGGTCTATTATTCCATTGAAAGATTTGGTGGTCGACCAAATATATCGATTATGAATCCAATGCTGTATATTATTGATTTAATAATACATACGTTGGATAAGGTTTAGGTGGGTTATTTGGTGAATACTGATGTGTCGAAAGCATTCAATACGGTGGATAGGGCTAAACTGATCAATAAGCTAGAAAAGCCACCAATTGGGTCTTATACTCTACAATTACTTAAAGATTATTATTCAAATCGATTAAATTACATACACTATATGATCAAAAATATCCAGACACCCCTCACAGATCATCGATTGGCCCAATGTCACATGATAATGACTTGCACATCATTTAAATAGCTTCCCACACCTTCAGACACAACTCTGCTTGGACATTGGCAAGAATGGGTCGTTCGGCAGAGCTCAGTGAGTTCCAACGTGGAACCATCGTTGGATGTCACCTATGCGGCAAGTCCGTGCGTGACATTTCCAGCCTTCTTCAGATACCCAAGTCAACAGTAGGCGATGTCATTATGAAATGGAAGACCCGGGGACCAACAACAGTTCAACAACGAACCGGTAGACCCAAGAAACTAACGGACAGAGACCGTCGAGTGCTTCGTCGTGTCACCTGCAGCAACCGGAAGTCCTCGGCGGAAAAAATTGCCACAGAGTTTCGAAACGCCTCTGCAAATGATGCCAGTACCATGACAATTCGTCGGGAACTGCACACGATGGGATTCCATGGCCGTGCTGCTGACCACAAGCCCCACATCAGCAGGATCAACGCCAAGCGACGTCTGGAGTGGTGCAAAGCCCACAGAAACTGGACAATGGACCAATGGAAACGTGTAATGTGGACAGACAAATCTCGCTACACACTCTGGCAATCCGATGGACGAGTTTGGGTTTGGCGCATACCTGGAGAACGCTTCTTAACTGAGTGCACAGAGCCCACAGTCAAGTTCGGAGGAGGAGGAGTCATGGTGTGGGGCTCATTTTCATGGTACGGACTGGGCCAGCTCGTTCCTGTGCAAGGAAGCATGAACTCCGACCGTTATCTGAATGTTTTGGACAACTGTGCACTTCCAACGTTGTGGCAATTTTTCGGAAACGGGCCATTTCTCTACCAACACGACAATGCTCCGTGGCACAAAGCGAGGCGTTTACAGCAGTGGTTTGCGGACTCAGGGGTCGAAGAAATGGGTTGGCCGGCACAAAGTCCCGACCTCAATCCTATAGAGAGTCTGTGGGATGAATTGGAAAGACGCTTGCGGGCCAGATCACATCGGCCAACTTCTGTACCTGAACTGATTTTCGCTCTTCGGGAGGAATGGAGGAACATTCCGGAAAGTACCTTGGTGGAAAGTCTTCCTCGAAGGGTGGAAGCTGTGATTCGGGCAAAGGGATGTGCAACGCCCTATTGATTTCCATGAAATCGTGACTAGAGCGCAAACGTGCATGTGTCCGGATATTTGTGATCATATAGTGTACATATTGATTCACAAACATTAAATTCTACACGATCACCTAATTTAATTAGACTTCCCTTTATGAGAAGTAACTACGCTCACATGTCTAAAGTCATGGGATAGCACCTAATAGCGTGTGGGGCCTCCTCTATTCCGGCAAAGTGCCACAGTGCCACGTGGCATTGATTCCGCAAATCGGTGGAAGACATCTGAAGACATTGCCAAACATTCCGACTGGAGAACTCCCCACAATTGCACGGTTGTTTAAGGTGCAAGAACCCGTGAACGAATGGCACATCCCAAATGTGTTCAATTGGATTCTGATTAGTTGGGAACAATTTGACACTCGCCTTACAGTCCGGACCTCGCATCTAGTGGCTACCACCTGTTCCTGGATGTAAAGGAAGTCATCGGCAGCCTGCATTTCAGCGACGATGAAGAGTGACAACTGCATCACTTTCTTCACCAGCGACAGCTTTTATGAAGTGATCATGCGGAATACATTGAGCGCTAGGACAAGTGCTTAAATAAACTTGGAACTATGTGGAAAGTAGTAAAAGGTACATTGAACCTGGTAAAGAAAAAATTTTGAAAATATATATAGTAGTTTTGTTTTTTATACAAAACGGTTCGTACTTTAAAAATACCCTCGTATTAATGAAAGCTGAACTTTAAGAAAGAAAAAGACAAAAATGGAAAAAGCTGATAAGAGAGATTAGCTGGGGATGGGGGGGGGGGGTATAAAGGGAAAGAAAATTCTCTATTATCCTCTTCGCTTTGACAAAGGATATCCTCTATTCGAAACGTCAGGTTTTATAGGGTCTTACTATCCTGTGATCAATTTTTATTTCCAATGCTTTGTAATATTATCAATAAAATGTTTGCGAGGTTTCTTTAAAAAAATCTCTAAAGTGTTTAAGGGCGAGGTCAAAAAATGAGACTTTACTTTTAGATGATTACAGGAAAATGAATGCTAGTGACACTCTGGGGTGGGCAGGTCGTTTTAGAGCATTTTTGAAGTGACGTCATTTTTGAACCATATCATCGTGTCATAAACCGAATTAACATAATGAAAGACTTTAACATGATAATATACTCTCATGCGATTGGTGCTATTTCCTTTTTCGTTTTTAATATTCTTATCCTGGATGAGTCATAGTCACACTTAGTGAGAGAAACTGAAAGTTTTGGATTCTTCAGTGTTCTTAGGCGAGAATGAACCTTTTAAGCGTCTCATAACATAAAAAGGTAAGACAGCCAAAACTGGATTATAATTATTAATATTTAACTAATTCGTTTTAACTTCCTGGCTAATAAAATTGCGTTAATAGCTTCTCTGCTTTCGAGCGCGTTTTAACCTCCGTGATATCGTTTAACATGGATAAGAAGAAAATGTTATTAAATTATTCAAAAATATTTAAATCAGTTTTGTGGAGATTAGATAAGTTTTTATGATTTTCCTGTAGGACTGAAGTTGAAAAGTGTGAAGACGTCTTAATAAAAAGCCTTGAAAACCATTTTAGCCATTACGGCGGTTGCTGAGTTTTAATTATCAGTTAAATATTAGGTCAGTCACTTGTTTTAAACGTTGCTTGTCAATATGACATTTACATCAGTGCACTCGGCTGAAATCTATGTCTGCGTTTGTTTGGTTTTTGTTTTTTTTTTGCATTTTTTTTATTGATTTTTGATATACTAAAAATTAAGTGGACTTATTATAATAAGAATTATACAAAGTGATAAAAAATATATATAAAACAAACTTCGGTGCCCTCACTTCACCGAAGCCAGACGTGGCTGGGCGAGTATTGTGGCGCCATCTCTTGTTAGCTTTGTTTCCGTCTGCTCTATTTGTTGAGTTGTTGCAGATTGTTGAATTTGAATAAGTTTGAATTAAAAGTTTGATTTGAATAAAAAATTTGGTTTTTCCTTGATGGGTCCAGTTTTTTGTGAACAGATTGTGCCGTCAAAGCGAGTGGGGGTTACAGAAAAAGAAAAATTAGGAAGCGAACAAGGAGGGTTGGAAGTCGTCACTACCTCAAAATGTAGGCGCAACCGTAGTTTTGGTGTGTGGAGATCATTCAATTTTGGTAGCTTTAATGCGCCCTGAGTAACTAAACGGGTTGGGGTATGTATGTATTCGCCTCGTGCAACTTTGACTTAGCTGCCACCTAGCGGAATTTTTCTTCCTCATTCTATAGTTTTCACACATAGAATTAGTGTGACGATTGACGATAATGCTAAGAAATTATGAGTTTTAATACAAATTATTGTGTTATTGAATGCGGAAATACTTATAAGAAGTGTCCCAAGGGAACAATTTTCTATTCCTTTCCAAAAAGAAAATGTTTTGTTCACCAACGTGAAGCATGGATAAGAGTTTCTGGCCTTTCTTCTGAGAAACAAAATGAGAAAGCAATGTATTAAGGCCTTTCAACTGGAATCCTCGAGGATCCAGTCTTAATCAAACGCAAGGATCCCAGTCACCAAGTCATTGTCATGATTTTCAATCTTCTGGATCACATTCGTGAGTAGGTTCTGGATGTACTTCCCAATATGAGTCTTGTTGAAGTCGCCATGGATTGCCTGTTTTTTTGCATTTCTTCTATCCAGTTGGGCAGTAGTCCTCAGAGTAACATTCTGAAAAGATTGGAGCTCCTTCCATTAACTTCTGCAGATAGTCGCCCACGCTGGCTTGCTATACATCTGGATGGTCCTAACAATTGTCTTGTATAGGAGAAGCTTATTTTCAATGCTCAGGGCGCTGTCGTTGCTTCTGGTTCAGTTTGAAAGTCCCCTTTTTATAATAACTCGGAACCAACTTGCGGTCACCATACAAACAGGGTGCGTTTCATTGGGTAGCGATTTGTCTAACCGTCACTGTCGTCTGGTAGCATTTCCTTTTCCGACCAAAAACTGGCTAGGCATTTAATTTTCCGGTTTAAAAAAACGGTTATCATTAAATACCGGTTAAAAACTGGCTTTTTATTTATTTTCCGGTTAAAAGTAACCACAAACCGGTTAACTTGGTTACGAGATATAGACAGGATTTTTGTTTTGGCAACATTCAGCTTCATCCCGCGGGTGGTATATCAATTTTCTAGCCATTTAAGATCTAATTGGACTTGGGTCCTTATTTCTTCATATTCGTTTTCCTTATAGGAGGAGTAAAGGACGTTATCATCAACATAGCTGGTTATTTGTAGGTTAAAGTCATGCTGGTAGAGTGATGAAGTGGCTACACCGAATAACAAGGGGCCGATACTTGAGCCTTGTATCACACTGCGTAGCGATTCATGATAAAGTGGGGGGGGGGGGGGCACCGTCTAAGACGACGTTTTTCTTTGAGGTGAAGTAATCTTTCACTAGAATAAGGTAATCTTTTGACACTCCATAAGATCTGAGATCCTCGGAGATGGTATCGAAGGCCTTGGAAATGCCAGTTTGAAACAATTACCCTTATCCAGGGACTCCGTAGCCTGTATATACAATTGTATGGGAGACCAATTTACACGTTTAGGTTAGATTAGGTTGCATAGGTAATCTCGGCCATATATAAGTTATCAGATCAGCAAATATACATTTTTCTATTATTTTTGTTAAAGGTGATAAAATGGGTATTGGTCGATAATTGTTTACTTGACTCGGATCACCATTTTTATAGATTGGGACAATGTCGGCTATTTTCAACAAATCCGGGAATTTTTTCGTCTGTAAGATCGTCTTACACAAGTCTTGAATTTTTTCCAAGCCGTTTTGGTTCAAGTTTGTCAGTAATTTGCTTGGTATTATTGAGGCGTATTTCACATCTTTCATTTTTGTTGTCTTAATAATTTTTTGTATTACATAGGTACCAGGGGTGGTCGGAATAGGAATTTCGCTGAACCCCAGGTCTTTGCTAAAATTATATAAACAATATAATTAACTGACCTTGTCGAACTGTGGATACTTGTGCACAGATGAAGGGCGGATACCACTTTTCCACAAAAAGAGTCATCTGTGCCCAGGGTATCCGCCCTTCATCTGTGCCCAGGTCTTTGTTTTTGATTATATTCGGAGGTGACGGAACTTTGCACGGATTGTTCAACCGTCTTAAGTAATCTGAGCGACTATCTGATGGAAGCATAATTATTATCTCATTAGTGTTGTCCCGAATGAGTTCCCACAAGTTCAGGTTTAGATGGTGGGTCACAACTAGGGTTCTTTTAGCCTTCCGTAAGGCTGGCTTAAATTCTTTATTAGGTAGTTTAAAATTTTCGAGGGCCACTGAGTTCTTGTTCCTTAAAAAACTGAGATACGTGATGACTTTTCTAAACAAAGCTGAGAAAGTTCTTTGGTCCACCAGTGTTTGGGTTTCTTCTTATTCGGATTTTTAACTAACTGCATACCTACCATGGTTGCTGAATTCATAATACTGTTCTTTAGTTCTTCTAATTGTGTTGCCTTAGATGGAATCGGTGGATAGGTCGAGGTGGACCAGTAGCCTGGCCTGCAAGATCACCCGATCTTAATCCCTTGGACTTTTTTCTGTGGGGTCATGTGAAAACGATCGTCTACAGCACAGAAGTTCCTAACATTATGGATCTGCGACAACGAATTGAAAATGCATGCGAAACCGTTCGCAATGCTGGCGACGAACTCTTCCATGACATCAGACGGTCGCTCATGCAACGAGCCGAAGCGTGCGTGCGAGCTGGTGGCGGGCACTTTGAATAATTCCTGTAATTTGGAGCCACGGGTTTAGTTGGCTGTATCGCGTAAATAAATCGTTTCCAGACAAAGTATATAGAACATTTTCGTCTTCTTTTGACCTGAAGAATATGTCACTAAATTTATTGTACATAATTTTGAAACACCCTGTATAATATCATATAAGGAACGAATTCATATACATGTTGCAAATAACAGGCAATGCCTGAATTTACATTCAAATTTGTTGTGTTTTCAAATATTTCATTACTAATATTAATCAAGTTGCTAATCTCCTGTTTTCCTAATGTTTTTCCAAGTAGACTCCTACCTGATAAAATACTTGTATGAAGGCTTGATGAGAAATCTGTTGTAGTCTTACATTTCATTACTAACCTCAATAAAGGGATCATTCAGAAAATACATTCCCGTTTCCGTGGCCCATTTTTGGTCACTAAAAGTCCTTCTCAAGGATTCAAGAAGTTCCACTTTCTCTGGAATCTTCATAACCAGCGCCATATAGCGCAGACGGCTTATTCAGCGGTACCCAGTTCCGGGATACGTCTCATCCATTGTAATTTCTTAAATTTCCCAAGTGAGCCATCATACTTTGCTCTAAGTCGCCTGGTAAGGTGACTCCTTACAAACTATTCAGTTTGTTATCATTAAATGTAACACCTCGTGTTAGAGGATGCATTTTCTTTTTATTATATTCTCAGATTTATTTATGTAGTTTATGCTTATTCAATGTTATCAATAAATAATAATATGACTGCAAAACTGTTTATTCCTTTACATAAATCCATTTTTCCACCTCGCATAATATTTTACTTGACAAGCAGCAGTCTCACGAACGGACTTTCCTTGGCTAGCAAAGGCATCAATTTGATCTTTTTCATAATCTGTGATATTTTTGCCTCGCCCCATTGTAGCTCAGTGTTTCAATTCGGAGCCCAGGGAATAAAATGACCCATGCAATGTTTAAAAATACATTAATATGCATAAATACCAACGGCCAATAGTAAATGGGTTGTCTCATTGTGTAATGAGGGGCCTGTCCGAATAAATGTAAAACACTCAATTTCAATTTTTTTCTAAGTTTTCAGGTGTTTTTTTTTTAATAACGAGTTGTTTATGTTTTTTTGTTATATTTAGAAGGCCTATAGTTCATTTGAAACATTATCATTGTTGTAGAAATTAAATAAAGGTCAAAACCATTGACAATGTGCTATTTTTAAAGTGTCCGAATAAAGTTGAAACATACTGTATAGTGGCCTACAGAGTAACGTTTTGTTTTCAGTGTTTTGAATGAAGACTAATGAAACATGGTGCATTGGAGCGTGACCACCAAGAGAGAAGGCCTCACCACTGAAACGTACTACATATACATAGTTACATCATCATTATTAGGACATTGTTATTCGTATTTCTGCCAATAATAAACCCTAAATTTGACCTAATGATGATGTAACAATGTAGTACGTTTCAGACTGAAACTTTCAGTGGTGAGGCTTCTCTCTCGGTGGTCACGATTGGAGTAAACTCTTTTCCATTACAATAAATATATTTTATTATTCACGATTTAATTCTTAGTTTATTATTTTGAAACAATCAATTAAATGTAAATTTATAATTTATGAGCTTGTTGAATTTTTATGTGCTTCGAAGTGCTTAATATTTTTGCTACAGATTCGGTCTTCTCTACAGTTCAAAATAATGTTCAGACCCAAAAAATGCGCTACGGGTGATGCGATTACAACATCGCTGTGCTGTTCGTGTAGTGCAACGAACATGGCGTGTCTTTTCATTTCTTGGTTAGCTGATAGTCCACCATTGATGCTTTGTAAAGAATAAAGTGGAGATTTTAGTGTATACGTAATTAAATAACTCCTAAATCACATGCCCTCAAATACCCTAGCACCCTGTAGATACGGCAAAAAGCTCGCATTTCCCGTGCTTGTGGCCCCACATTCGCTTGTAAGCACAGAACGCGAGTAAGGGCGCGCATCTTAAACATAGACGCTGTGTTTACTCGATATATTGAGACTTGATACCCGTCCTTATATCTCATACATAAGTTATCGTCCATAAGCCCTCACTCAATATTACTGATGTTCATAATTCTGTAGAATCGTCCATTGATAAATAAATAAAAGATTTTTGTCAGTATAAGTCGCAAAATGAAATATCTTCAAAATGCTGCCATTGTATTGTGTGCTATATACAGGGAGAGTGAAAAGTCTGCTACCCCCTTCCTATCTTGGATACCAATATAATTACGCAAATTCTAATACAGGGAATGAATAGAAACTTGAGAGCGCTCTATTTGATGGACCAACTTTCATTATTTCAAATATGCAAATTAGGACACATTCAAATTTTATTTCGAAAACCGTAAAAGATACACAAAAAATTCCAATTGCACATTTGTTCAACAGCAAATTCCAAACAAAACAAAAAAAAAAACTTCACCAAAATCCGATGAGCGGATCACCCACAATCCTCATTGCAAGCTCTGTAATAGGACAATTGGCTCTTCCCTCTTCTGGAAAGTTCTACAATTTACCATAAAGTCACCAGTTTCCTGTACAATTGGTATAAAAGCCAGTTGAAGCTGAGAAAAATTGCCCAAGTTGACAGAAGAGTTGCCAACAACCACTCTATCTATGAGGATCTGGGGATGACCCACATAGGCACCTTTGTCCAGACTCTTATGAAGAACATGCTACCCAAGATGGAGAATCATGAAAACACCCTGGTTTCTGGTATCCTGGACCACCCACTCGCTGTTAAGGGTCCCCTCAGGTTTCGAAGACCCCGCCATGTCCTGGATGTCTGCTTTGATGACGTTAACAAGGCCGTCTTCCCCAACTATTGGATCTTCTAGAACCTGCTGTTTTTTGGGGACTCTATTCGTCAATCCACAATCTGACTCGTCCCTTCTCGGGACTCATTCTCTGGAGGACTAAAGAGGTTCATCAGGCTTCTCTCCCAGTTCAGTGTACTTCCTCTGGTTTACTTTTTGGGCGAGCGTACAAAGTGAGCTTGGCTCCTGGACCACTCGCGTCTTTCTTTTTCACTACACTGTTCGATTGTCGATTGTCGAGAAAAATTCTAACCAAAGCAAGATGGCACTCTACACTAACAGGATGAGGATGGTGCATGAAATAATTTGCATGCTTGGCAAATGGTATTCAGAAGGGGAAAAAAACACTCGGTGGTTACTTCCGAGACTTGAACCCAGGATCTTTGGATTCCGTTGTTCTTGTTTCCTCCTTTGGCCACTCATCCTTTGTCCCAGTCTTGACAGTAATCAAGATTTTAATGTTGCAGAGCTTGCGATGAGGATTGTGGGTGATCCGCTCTTCGGATTTTGGTGAACTTTTTTTTTGTTCTGTTTTGAATTTGCTGTTGAACAAAATGTGCAATTGGAATTTTTTTGTATATCTCTTACGGTTTTCGAGATAGAATTTGGATGTGTCCTAATTTGCATATTTGAGATGATGAAAGGTGCTCCATCAGATAGAGCACCCTCAACTTCCTATTCATTACCTGTATTTGTATTTAAGTAACTACACTGATATCCAAGATAGGACGGGGGTAACAGACTTTTGACTCGCACTGTACATTGACTTTCCCTCGTATTTATTTATTTATCTATTTATTGCTCTTAAAACATTATCATGAATCATAATTCGGAATGCAGTTTCGGAATTCATGGCTTTTTTATATCTTTTTTCAAAGATTTCTGGACGAAGGCACACTAAGACTGAGACGACGAAAGGGCGATAGCCATTTCATCAATGGGAAGAAAGAAAGGGAGGATACAATCTAATTCCGAAAGACATGTCTAACTTGATTGATAATAAAAAAAAGGGAAATCTCATGTAAAGTTGATAATCAATCTCAAACAATAAGCATGTCCGAAGCTAACATTCAGAGAGGTTTGTACAAACATACGATTAAATCCAAAGAAATTAACATCTGTTGTACAGGTATTTAAAAAAAAAACTAACTACTGTGTTCGGATTTAAGAGTGACCGCGTAATGGGCTCTATGATTGCTTGACTTAATTTCGGGACGGTAAGAAAGGAAGACCGGACAATTCACGTTTTCCCATAGGAGAGAATGATGCCTCTAACTAGCGCCATTACTAGCTAGCGGAAGGAGCAAAAGCAATTCTACCCTCCAAGCAGCCTTTCTTTATATATTTCTTCAATTAGCCTCAAACAACCTCTTCGTTTTAAGATATTTCTTCATTTTATTAACTCGCGATTATTACGATTAGAAATTATTTTTATTAAATTTAAATTAATTTACGCTTCCTAATTCACACAGAATTTTTAGGCCAATTCCTAAATACGAGGGGCGATTGATAAATAAGGTCTCCATGGCTGTAACTTTTTT